>JAQQAC010003801.1:25971315-26096323 GCA_029783875.1 Phataginus tricuspis | reverse complement strand
CACACACACACACACACACACACACACACACACACACACACACACACCTGCATCCTCTGTACTGCTCTGTGGTCATTTCCCTCTGCCCAGATCCCAGCCTCCCCTCCCTTCCTTCCTCCCTTCCTTCCTTCCTTTTCGAAATACCAGTGTTTCTCCCCTTCCCTCTATCATCCCTGCTCTTCACCATGCCCTTTTCAATCATCTAGGCCGCTGGTCTCAAGTTTTATTTATGTCCACAATCTCTGAGTCCATCTCTAATCTCACTTGGCTAGTGAGTAACACATGCATATGGTGCCCCCCTAGCCTGAATCCCGTCTGTCCTTGCAACTTGCTTTGTAATCCCCTGCGCTAGTGAGGTACATCACTGCCTGCTTTCTGCTTCTCCTTCGCCCTCACCCGGGCTACCAAGTGTTGAAGATAAATCACAAATTGAGGTGAATGGTATCGTTACAATGTCCTGAAAACAACGGTAACAGAGCAAAAGAATTTGGTTTGGGACTCATCAATTCATAGTTTGTGGGTTTATAATCCCTACTAAATATTGTCTAGCATACGGACACGTTTCTTTTTCCCCTTCCCATGGTCCCCTCTCTATTCATGGAGCAGAAGAGGGAATCATCCTTTACTCTGACCGAAAACACTGAGGCCATCCAAACTGAGTAATGACGTTTTGCATTACCCTGCTTCGCAGGGTCGCTGTGTTTGAGATTCCATCTTCTTTGGGAAGACGAAGTGTCTGAGCTTTCTGAGGCTGCACGTCCACCTGTGTTCTTTATTCTGTTCCTCCTCCCAATCCCACCATCACGTGCTCGCTCCCTTTCTTCTGTCTTCTGTCTTCTTATGTCCTCCCTCCCTTTAACGGGTTCAAGACCCTTTCCATTTGCTACCTCAGTAGGAAGAGGGGCTGGCACTTGCTGGTTCTCTTTCTTCCCGCCCATTCAGTTCACGCTGATCTGTTGAACATCAGCTGTGAATTCCTAAGTTCTTTTCTTAACCCTTAGCATCATGGATTCTTCTGGAATGAAGAATTTGGCATCTCTGAATTCCCTTCCTTCTCAAGTTCTCTCCTTTTTGCTTCTGTAGTATTGTTCTACAACCTCTGTGTCTGGTGGCTGTTCTTCTCCTTCCCCTCTAAATTTAGGGGCACCAGAGACCATTCTGGTTACCCACTGTCTACACACATAAAAAGACGTAGCATTTAGGGCTTTCAATAATCCAGCCACTTTCCATGACTATTTTTTTCACCGGTCTCCTGCACTATATAAATCCAGCCCTACAGCCAAATTAAACCCTTGGCAGTGGATGGGAAACAAAAATTTACCAAAATTCAAGTTGAGGCAATGTTACAAAGGAAATCACCTGAGTTTCTTTAAAGTGGGAACTCTTCTGGTTTACTTAAAATCTGTTTTCATTTAGGTATTTTTCTACTCATATTCAGATTTCTGTCTAAATCTGAGTTATCTATATAAGAATGAGAATGCTTACCTATTCTCCCATATGTTCACAAGGGAACTTGTCCACAAATGAACATAGTGGCATTATTCACATTCACAATAGCCAAAAAGTAGAAACAACCCAAATGTCCACCAACTGATAATAAGGATAAACAATATATGGTATATGCATACCATGAGGCGTGGCTCAGTAGTAAGGAGAAATGGAGTATTTGTCTAATGGATGGACATCATAAAAACATGATTTGTGAATGAAATCATCCCAAAGGACCATATATTGTGAGATTCCATTTATACAAAATGCCCAGAATAGGCAAGTCTATAGAGAGACAATAGATTAGTGGTTGCCTAGGGCTGTGGAGGATAGAGAATTAGGATGTGATTGATTATCTAAGAGCTGTGGCATTTTGGGGGAGAGTGAATGAAAATATTCTAAAATTGAATGTGGTGATAGTTGCACACTTGTGTTAGTGTCCTGATAGCCATTGCATGGGTGAATTGTATGATATGTGAATTATATCTCAATAAAGCTGTTTTTTAAAAAAGAACAAGGGTCAGCAAGATGGCTGAAAAAGAGGTCCCCCACCTGTGTCCCTCTTCAGCAGCAGTGATTTGGCAGCCATTCATGGACAAAAGTGCCTTTGTGGGAGCTTTAAGATCTGGGTAGGATATTGTGAAACTGGTGAGGAGAGCCATTTGAGAATGTAGGACAATACCCATGGGGCTGAGTTACTGACTGTGGTCCCAGCTATAGAAATGGGAACAGCTCCATATCTCTGAGGATATGCAACCCTGCCCCCCACCCCACACCATTTGTTTTGGTTCTGTCGCCAACACTATACACCAGGGGACCTGGAAGGAGTCATACCCATCCAGTAATAGGTACACAGACCTCAGTCTTGGCTGAGTGAAGAAAGCCTGCATGAATTATGGAACATCATCAAGTAAATGAACATTCATATCATGGAAGTCCCAGAAGAGAGAGAGAAGTTGGCAGAAAGCTTATTCAAAGAAATAATAGTAGAAAACTTCCCAAATCTTTGGAAAGATGTGGATATCTAAGTATAAGCTCAAAGGATCCTGAAAAAGGTCAACCCAAAGATTATCTCAAGATACATTATAATCAAAATGTTAAAATCAAAGGTATAGAGAGAATTTTGTAAGCAGCAAAAGAAAAACAACTCATCACATTAAGGGAAGCCCCATAAGGCTGTCAGTAGATTTCTGTGCAGAAACCTTGTATGCCAGCAGGGAGTGGGATGATATATTCTCAAGAATAGATAGAACATTCTCCAGGATAGATTATATGTTGGGCAGCAAAGCAAGCCTTAACAAATTTAAGAAGATGAAATATCAGTATCTTTTCTGACCACAATGGTATGAAATGAAATCAGTTACAGGAAGAAAACTGGATAATTTACAAATATGTGGAGATTAAACAACACACTACTAAAAAACCAATGTGTCAAAGAAGAAATTAAAAGGGAAATCAAAAAGTATCTTGAGACAAACAACAGAAACACAATATATTAAAATGTATGGTATGCAGCAAAAAGTGGCTATAAAAGGGAATTTTGTGGTGATAAATGCCTACATTAAGAAAAAAGAAAGATCTCAAGTACATGACCTAACTTTACACCTCAAGGAATTAGAAAAAGAAGAAACTAAGCCAAAAGTTAGCAGAAGGGAGGAAATAATGATTAGAAAAGAAATTAAATAGATCCTAGAAAGACAGATAATAGATACTAGAAAGACAAAATATTAGGGAAGAAATAAAAAGTAGATACTAGAAAGTCAATCCTGCTTCTGGTATTTATCCAAAGGAAATGAAATCACTATGTTGGAGAGAAATCTGCACCCCCTTGTCCCTTGCAGCATTATTTACAATAACTAAGACATGGAAATAACCTAAGTGTCCATTGATGCATGAATGGATAAGGAAATTTTGGTGGGTGTGTATATATGTATGTGTGCACACACATACACACACAATGGAATATTATTTCAACAACAAAAAAGAAGGAAATCCTGCCATTTGAGGCAACGTGGATGAACCTCAAGGGCATTATGTTAAGTGAAATAAGTCAGACAGAAAAAGACAATTATTATGTGATGTCACTTATATGTATAATCTAAAAAGTCAACTTGTAGAAACAAGTGGTTTCCAGGGGCTGGGGGTAGGGGAACAAGGGAGAGATGCTAGTCAAAGGGTCCAAACTTTCAGTCATGATGTGAATAGGTTTTGGGTGTCTAATGCACAGCATGGTGGCTGTAGTTAACAACACTGTATCATATACTTGAAAGTTGCTACCGGAGTAGATCTTAAATGTTCTCAACACACACACATGCATAGACACACACACACAGTTAAAAAGAAAGGAAGAAAATGGAAAAAAACAGTAGCCATTTGAAACTTCCATTTTATGGAGACAACTAACCTTCCTAGATGGCTAATTTTTTCAGGAGTTACTTAAATGTGAAGATGGGAGAGAATACCAAAGACATACAGGAAATTGCAGAGAGTTATTATGGAATTTCTTAATATGAATGACCTACTCTGACAACACAGATTACCCTTTAGATGGCATCAGACAATATTAAAACTTCCTAATGCATTTACTTTGTGTGATAAATAATTTAGGAAACCAGAAACCAAGTATTGACTTAAGCCCCATCTATAAAAGGGTAGCATGTCGACAATTTGAACTGGATTGACAGGTATATTTAGAAAGGAATATAATACATATATAGTAAAATAAATTTTCCTCTGAATTCACCAGGCAAGTGTGACATGTAACAAAGTCTACAGGTTGTTTTCCTATATTGTATCAACAAAGCCTAAAATCCTGTTATATATGTGTTGAAAAAAAGGGATAAAATGAAGACTATTGGATCAGCTGTACACTTAGATGACACTTACGCACATATTATGTCCATTTAGCCACAGGTTCATTTAATTTGAACTCAGAGAAAAGAACAGTTGAATCTTTTTGAAAATCATGTGATATTGGAGGCAACATAGTAATGACTGTCAGAACTTGTGTTAAGGGTATGCAGTTGATACTGGATGGAACCAGGAAATTCTGGTTGCTCTGATCTGAATGTTGGGTCACCCCAAATTCGTATATTGAAATAGTAAAGCCCTGTATGATGGTATTAGTAGGTGGGGTCTCTGGGAAGTGACTAGTTTCACCGAATTAGGCAGAGCCCTCATGAATGAGATTAATGCCCTCATGAGTAAAAAAAAAAGGCTCAGGAGAGACCCCCTATCCCTTCCACCACTGAGAAGCCTGTCACCCAGGGGAGGGCCTTCGCCACACCAAGGTGGTGCTCTGATGTCAGACTTCCAGCCTCTAGAACCATGAGAAACAAATCTCTGTTGTTTTCTTTATAAACCACACAGGCTGTGGTTGGTTGGTTTGTTTATTTTTTAATAGCAGCCGGGACAGACTAACACGCTGGTTAAATGGGATGAGCAAGTGAAAATTACTGTGGGATAAATCAATATTATTTCCCTCCAGAAACCTGTACTTTTCTTTCGAACAATAAATAAGGATCTATAATCCCCAGCCTTTCCCCTAGATCAGCAGTTCATCAGATTTTTGTGCCACAAGTATTATTTATTATATGTGTTACAGTGTGTAGCCCTAGACCCCTTAATGGTAAGTGGGTCTGGGGCGGGCACCCAGGAATCAGCATTCACAGTAAGCGCCATACATGGTGCTGTTGGAAGTAGTGTTTGGGTAACATTTGGAGAAACACAAGAATGTGTATTTTCATGATCACTTGATGTTTGGTCAGGTGAGGAGCTGGGAGAGGGATGGTACTGGGAAGTGTTGAAATGCCAAGAGAAATGTCTCTTCCCCATAAAAATTCTGTTCTGATTGTCCACGTTGAGTCAGGTGACCAACAGCCAGGCCCTAGCCACTGCGGATCCAGTGTCCATCACATGAACAAAAATTCCCGGTGTTTCCTAAGGAAACCCCACAGCCCACTCTCTATATTCCACCCAGAATTTCCAAAAGGTCACATCTCCGAAAGGGGGAAAGAGGACCCAGGAACACCTTCATCATAGATTTTAAAAAGGAACATTTACTAGAATTTAGATCATATTCAAAGGGTGCACATTTTCCCAGTAAACATTCATGGTTCAGAGGGAATTTTCCCTTTGGTTATCAGCAGTGACACCTCTTCCCCGTGTGCTGAACAAAACCATTTGCATAATCTCAGTTTGCTGCGTTTATCTTAAAGACAAGAAGCCGCAAAAGCAAATAAAGCTTCACCACATTTCTTTTCAGTAATTAAGGACTTGTTAGTTTATCAATTTAGATCACCTTTTTGGCTTTCTGTCTAAAGTTTTCGACACATTTATTTAAAGTGCAAGCAAATGCTTGTTTTATAAAAATATTGCCATTGGTGAGAATTTAAGAAATTCTAGTAGCAGAAATAAAGGGCTTTGGTGATCCTCTTTAACAGCAGCGATCCTGGCCAGTGGGAACCCCCTTATTACGATGCTTGGTTGATTTTTTGGTTCTGTTTTGGGTTTTTTTGGTTAGCTTTCAAAGCAACATCTAAACTGAAAAAGATTATTGCTTTCTTTTTTTCTGACAGTTATATAAAATTAGACATTACCACTTTCCTAAAAGACTAGATTTTGAGAATTAAATTATAAATAGTCTGACAAAGAATATCATTTTTCAAGCATCCATTTTTCTATCCCTGTGCTGTGCAGTCTGAATATGTTTTCCCATTCAAAAAAAGGAAACAGTGCACCCACGGTTGGGACCTGGAGGAGAGGGCGGCTGAGAATAGCCTGATTTCCAGGATCCATTTACCCCCATGGATAAAGGGTCATTTTGTGATGCAGTTGAATGCTTGCCCCTGGTTTGAGGCTCAGGCTAATTGCTGTCTAAATCTTGGCTCTGACCTCACCAGCTGCATGACTTGGATTAGATGTTCCACCTCCATGAGCCCCAGTGGTCGAATCTGTGAAGTGCACAGTCATCCCTACCTTGCCAGGTTCCTGTACGGGTGGGATAACCACACATGGGCAGTGTGCTTAGCAGAGTGTCTGGCACATGGGATGATGCAGTAAATGTCAGCTCCACTGACTCCTTCCCCACCCCGCAGCCTATCGGGAATGCCCACCCAGAGCTCCAGTAGCTGATTTAGCCCAGAACGGATGAGGCTATTACAGTGAAGGTGGACACAGTTAGATGCCCCTGATGAGAAATGGGATGGACCTTCTAGTTCTTCTTGTTCCTGTGCAAATAATTAAAAACAAATAGTTAACGCTTATTGCATGTTAATTACATTGCTTCCATGGAGCCAAATGGTTTACGTTCATTCTTTTTTAATACTTAGGACATCTTTAGGCATTTTTATTATTTCCTTCTGTTTACTTTTTTGGGGCTTGATGGCTGTACCTTTTTCATTTTTTTGAGATGAAAATTTAAATCACCAATTTCCAGTCTTTCTTCTGTTCTAACTTGCATTTAAAGCTAAAATGCCCGCTAAGCACTCCTTTACCCTTGCACTTTACCAATTTTAATATGTTGTATTTTAATTTTCACTTATTTCAAAATATTTGCTAATTCCCAATAGGAATGAAAACTGAAATTTAGACATGCATGCTTCATTTCCAGTTAGTTGGAGATTTCCAGTTATGATTCTGTTAATGTTGTCTCTGAATTCCATTGTGGTCAGAAAAAATTCTCTAGGTCAATTTTTTGAAATTTGTTAATGCTTGCTGTATGGCCTGGCATGTGGACAGTTTTGGTAAATGTCCTATTGTGTACTTGAAAGGAATATGTCCCACCATTGTTGGTCACAGTGCTCTATATAATGTTAGTTTGGTAAATTTATTAATGTGTTATTCTGATTATTCTTATTCTCCTGATTTTGTGTGTATAAACTCACTCTATCAGACTATCAAAAAAATGTGTTGAAGTTTCATTTTGATGTGGAATGTCTATTTCTCCTTTCACTTTAATCAGTTTTCCTTTATATTTTTTGAAGCTGTATTACTAGTTGCATATACGTAAAAACTGTGGTGTCATCAGATGGATTGATTCCTTTATCACACTTAAATGTTCTTCCCTATCCCTAGTAATATGTCTTTGCCTGATTTACAGCTATGCCACCTTTCTTTTGGTTGATGCTTATATGATGCATATTCTTTTACTTGCAAACTTTCTGTTCCTATATTTCTGTTTTTTTTGTAACAGTTTTATTGAGCTATAGTTTACATAGCATATAATTTACACATTTAAAGTATAAAAGTGAATAATTTCAGTATATTCACAGTTGTGCAACTATTACCACAGTTTATTTTAAAATATTTTCATTACCCCAGAATAAAACCTCATACCCTTTAGCTATCACCCCAATCTTCCTAGTCCTGGGCAACCATTCACCTACTTGCTGTCTCTATAGATTTGTCTATTCTGGACACTTTATATAAATAGAAGCTTACAATACGCGGTCCTTCATGACTGGCTTCTTTCATTTAGCATTATGTTTTCAGTGTTGATCCACGTTTTAGTTTGTTTACTGACACACCATTTCTTTTAATTGAAAAATTATATTCCACTGCATGGCTATACAGATATTGGGGTATTTCTACCTTTTGGCTATCATGAATAATGCTTCTGTGAGTATTCATGGAGAATTTTTTTTTGTGCGTGTATGTTATTTCTCTTGGGTACATACCTAGGACTAGAATTTTGGGTCAAATGATGGCTATTTTAACCATTCTAGGGACTGCCAGACTGTTTTCCTCAGTGGCTGCTCCATTTTACATTCCTAACAATAATGTCTAAGGGTTTTATTTCTCCATATTCTCAATGACACATGTCATTATCTGACTTTGTTGTTATAGCCATCCTAATGTGTATGAAGTAGTATCTCAGTATGGTTTTGATTTGCATTTCTCTGTTGACTAATGATGTTGGACATCCCTTCATGTGCTTATTGGCTATTTGTATATCTTTTTTGGAAAAATATCTGTTCAGATCCCTTGCCAATTTTCAATTGAGTTCTTTGTCCTTTTTTGTGTGTGTGTCTAAAAGGTCTTTATATATGCTAGATTCAAATCTCTTATCAGTTATGTGTTTTCAAATTTTTTCTCCCATCCTTTGAATAGCCTTTTTACTTTCTTGGTAGTATTCTTTGAAGTACAAAAGTTTTACATTTGATGAACTCTAATTTATCCCTGTTTTCTTGACTGCTTATTTTCTTGGTGTTATATCTAAGAAACCATGGCCAAGTCCAAGATCATGAAGATCTGTACCTATGCTTTTCTAAGAGTTTTATAGTTTTAGTTTTTACATTTAGGCCTTTGATCCATTTTGAGTTAATCTTTATAACTCAAAGAGATAAGGGTCCAGCTTCATTCTTTTGCATACCCAGCTGTCCCAGCATCATTTGTTGAAAAGATGATTCTTTCCCTATTTACTTATCTTGGTATCTTTGTTGAAAATCAGTTAACTGTGATTCTATAGCATCTTACTATGCTGATGGACAGTGACTGTAATGGGCTACATGGTGGGGACTTGATAATGGGGGGAGTCTAGTAACCGTAATGTTGCTCATGTAATTGTACACTAATAATACCAAAATTAAAAAAAAAGAAAATCAATTAACTGTGAGTGTAAGGATTTATTTCTGCAACCCCCCCCCCCATTCCATTGCTTTATATGTCTAAAGCCAGTATCCTATTGTCTTGATTACTGTTACCTTGAAGTGTGTTTTGAAATTGGGAAGTATGAGCCCTCCAGCTTTGTTCTTCCAGTACATGAGTGTTCTGGCTACTTCACTTCTCTTGAATTTCCATAGAATTTTGGATTCAGTTTGTTAGTCTATGCAAATAATTTAGCTGACATTTTGATAGGGCCTGCACTAAATCTGTAGATGAATTTGAGGGAGTACAGCCATCTTAATAATAGTGAATCCTCTGCTCCATGAACATAGGACATCTCTTCATTTATTTAGGCCTTCTTTAATTTCTTTTAACAGTGTTTTGGAGCTTTCAGATATTATTTTAGCACTTATTTTGTTGACTTTATTTTAAGTATTTTATTATTTTCTATGCCATTTTAAATGGTATTGTTTTCTTAATTTCATTTTCAGTTTGCTCATTGCTATAGGATTACCACTGATTTCTGTATATTGCTTTTGATATCCTGCAAACTTGCTGAATTCATCTATTCTAACTTTTTCTAGTGTATTACTTCGGGTTTTCTATGTTTAAGATCATGTCAACTCAGAACAGAAATAGTTTGAACTGTTCCTTTGCAGTCTGGATGCATCTTACTTAATTTTCTTGGCTCGTTACCCTGGCTATCATCTTCAATAAAATGTTGAATAGAAGTGGTGAGAGTAGACATGCTTGTCTTGCTACTGGTTGTAGGGAAAAGCATTCAGTCTTTCACCATCTTAGCTTTTTCTTAGCTCAATATTTCATCTTTAGTAATAACTCCACTAAATGCAGACCCACTCCCCTGCTTATGCCCAGTGTCAGCTGAGAGGATTCTGCCCTTTAGGCTTCCTCTCCTTAGTGTTTTGCCTTAAAGTGAGGTTTCCAAGGCTAGCAACTTTGTTAGTGACATTATTTTACTTTTAATACAATCTGAAGTTCAGATACGTTATTTTATACATGGGTGGGATATGGTGATTCTGTCAAAAATCTGTTCCGGGAAAAATCATCCCAAAGTCTGGACTTCAATATTCTGTAGGATAGTAAGAATCACAGTGTTTTTCTTGATTGTATAAATTAATTAAGAAAGATAAATTAGGTTTTAAGTGGTTATTTTAAAACATTTAAATGAGATAATAGTTCCCCCCCCCCCCCAAATGATAACCTGTATGTGCCAGGCACTTTGCTAAGCATTTTTAATTGTTTGATCTTCATGAATTATGTAGGTACCATTATTACGCCCTTTCCGGGATGAGGAAACTGAAGCCCGTGGATATAAAACAACTTACACAAGAACACAGCGAGTAAGAAATAGAGGTAGGGTGTGAGACCAAGAAGTCTGATTTTAGAGACTGTTTTCAACTACTAAATGCGGATAGGCAAATAAACTACTTGGCAAAGCCTGTTAGGTGATAAATGCTCAATAACTGGAGGTCTAATTGTTTTTTATTTTATATTCCAAGTGAGGCTGAGGATTTTTCTGTTTTCTTTAGGAACATGTCTCTACGATTTGCAGTGCCACACCAATCCAAACACAGGGGAAGAGTGATTCAAGTGTTTCTCAATGGCATTATGAAACAGGAAAACATACATAAGGAGATGTACAAAAAGCTAGAAATACACAAAATGGTAACACTGTGGTTTATTTCTTGAGCGAATATTTATTGAATTGCCACTGTGTGCAGATCCCTGGAGTAATCTCTGGGGTTAAGGAGGAAGAAGAAATTAATATGGTGTGGATCTCCCCGTTGTCAGTGTCTATAACTTAATAAGGACCACAGAGGAGCGCATACCTACAGAAGAGATTAAATGGAGGAAGGGGAATGCTGAGTGTGGTTTGCCCAAGGAGCCGGCTAGATCTGATGTTGCAAATGAGAATTGTGCTGAAGCATCAGGGCGTCAGTGTCCCGCAGTGGTCCAGGCATGCCCAGGGTCCCAGCGTTCTCACTCAGTAAGTAGCTGGGTAACTGGGCAAATGTATGATCTCCTAAACATTTCCTTTTTAATTTTAGGACAGGAATAATATTGCTTACTCCAGAATGTTTAATGAGAATTTGAACACTATGCATCAGTAGGCATGATACCTGGCCGAAAGGAAATGGTCAGTAAATAGGGAACTTTCTGGAGTGATGGGAATGATTAATGTGATGGTTATATGCTTGTATACATTTATCAAAACTCATTGAACTGTACACTTAGTTATACTTGATTGTGTGTAAATTACCCAGATAATTTTTATTTTAAAAACTATTAATAACTTCTTCTACACTTCTTGGGCTTGAGGACCTTCTTTTAAAAAAAGTTTTAAACTGTTTTAAAAAAAGTTTCGATCTTTCAAACTGGCATGCACTCCACTTGTCAGCTTCTCCAAAAGCTCTCAAGCAAGGTAGAGCCGTCCTGCTGTGCAGAGCTAAGAGGCAGTACTCTCTCTGCCTCAAGGCTTTGCATCATGTTAGTACTCCTGTACTGTGATGGTTAATGTTCTGTGTCAACACAGAGGTATTTTGGATGCATTAACATCTAACTAGGTGAACCTTAGGAAAAGCACACTGTCTTCCAAAATGTGAAAGAGTCTCATCCAGTTAGCTGAAGACCTGAATAGAACCAAAGAGCAGCTTCTCCCAGACAAGAGAGAATTCTCCAGCAGACTACCTTCAGACATGAACTAGAACATCAGCTCTCCTGCAGGCCCACCCTGCAGATTTTGGGCTTGCCAGGTTCATATTTGCATGAGCCCATTCCTTCTAATAAATCTCTTTTTTTACAAATACACATCCTTTTTGTTGATCTAGGAAAAACTGACTTATACACACACTAAATTAGATTACATAATGAGAGGCTCTTCTCTTATTGGCCAGACCCTCATGGCATTTTTAGAGAGACAGATCCCTGCGAAGAAGCAATGTCCAGTGAAAGGCTTTGATGGTACTTTTTGATTTGGCAAATGAATGTGAAAGGGGGGCCTGAAATATTTACATTCATCATATGTGTTTAATGCCAGCTACTCTAATAGAGCCATTATATAAAAGGTCATTCCTGGGATAAAATCAAATAAATTAAGCACCATTAAATCTCTGCTATCCAATTGCTGTCTTTCTTTTTTCTTTCCTGTGGCTTTTGAAAAGCATACAGTTTGTGTTCTATGGATACAATAAATCCTAGTAATTTTCAGCCTGTGTCTCCTAAGTCTACTCTTCCTTGGGACAGATTCACAAGGAAAGAATTGGTTAAAAAGTTTTCAAATCCTTGAACTGGAAGAACTCTATTAGCCATAAATTTTTATGGTAAATTTACCAGCCCTTTAAAAACAGCAACAGCACTTCACTGAAATATGTGCTCACTGAAGAATTACTTCAGGGGATAATTTAGTGTAAAAGCTGAGTATGTGTAAGTATCATGAACTTCTACAGTGCTTTGCATGCACTCTTTAAATATTTGTTGACTAAATGAATGAATCAACAAGCAGGCAACATGAAGAGAGCTGCAAGTGCAATTTCATTACAAATACACAATTAAAGCAGGAATTCTCTGCATCCACGTTAGCCCGGAGTAGCGTGGATGGCGACCTCCCATGGGGAATCACTAAGACGTGCCCCTCACTCGGTGCCTGGCATGTAACGGACATGATGTTTGCAAACCTAATCATTGCATATAAGGTCTGTGTAGGGAATATAGTTTTTTTCCAATGTCTATGATAGAAACTGCCTTCTAGACAAAATCGCCTTGTAATAAGCTGTTCTGGCACTTACTAGCCAAAATTTATGGAGTCAAAACAAGTTTCCCCCGTACAGAATTTCACTGCGGAGACTGGAGCCAGAGGGGTTCTGTAGCAGGAGCTGCTCTCGGCTGCCTTTGATGATTCATGGGGCAGTTCTGCTGAGATCTCAGCACGCAGATCACAGACAGGCCATCTGGGGGGGCTTGTTAAAATCAGGGTCTGATTCGGGGCGGGGTCTGAGATTCTGCATTTCTAACAAGCTCGCAGGAAATGCCAAGATGGGGGTCCATGGGCCACGCTTGAGGCAGTGAGGTCATAGAGGAAGGAGGGAATCCGGAATATCTGGGCAGACTGAGCAGATATGGACAGTGAGAGGCCCTAACCTGGGGTCCGAAGGCTGGTTGTGTGACGAATCACTTAACTTTTCAGAATCCAGAGTGTCTCATGGAGAAACGGGTATAGTAACAATGATAGGACAGTGACACCCGCTGCCTGGGGTCTTGAGAGAATGAATGAGGACTGAGTAGACAGTGGAAGAGCCTCTCTGACCGTAGCCATTTGTCCAGTTGAGGCTTGCTGACTGCATGGGACCTGCACAGGGCTCCACTCCCACCCACTTCCTGCCAAGGACGGTGCCCGGCACTGAGCAGGTGCTGCGGCAGGTTGCTCAGTCGCAGTGGCAGAGCCATCAGTGCCCGTAAAGACATCAATACCCGGACGATGTTCCCTGTGGTTGCAGCAAGAGAGAATGTTCACCAAGAACACAGTAACTTTGAGGTCTCGAGTTACTCCCAGGTTCCCCTGAGCCAGCACGGGAGACAGAATCAGCCCCTCCCAGTAAAAGTATGGCGTTAGGACAGCTGAACTCTCACATGCTTCAGCATATACTGTATAAACTCTTCTGCCTTTGATACTTGACCAGGCCTGTCCCGGGCAGTGGCTCAGTCGCCCTGGGGGCACAGCCCACAGTTGTGTGTGCCTTAGAGACCCAAGTTATCCTCTAGATCACGGGGACCCCAGTTCTAAGCCATCGACATGGCCCTCCCTGGACAATGCTCTCTGAGGGTCAAGTGAAGTTTTGTGAACAACTTGTAAAGTACTAAACAGAATTCCCAAGCAGCACAGCAGGAATACACGCAGAAAAACCTGAGGATTACCTGGAGCTCCACCTTAATCTTAAACAGCTCTTTCTAGTGACATTTCAGAGACATGGAATCTGTTGGTGCATTGAGAAAACCTGGTTTAATCAACTTACAGTAAAAATCTAGAGTAAACCTTTTAGTCATTGCTGAAAGAAATTAGATACCGAAATCTTATCAAAGTATTTAGACAAGGTGTTTGTAAAAGGTGTTCTTTCTCCTCTATCATAATCCATAGACGCCAGGAGGAAGAGAAGTCGTCTTACCGAAGGATTCCATTAATATGGTCCAGAGCTGGCGGATGGGTATTCAAGTTCAGCTCTTTGGTGGCTGAGCAAGTGATTGCTTCCATTTAATTTATTTTAATCTCACACAATCCTTTTTAAATCCACTGTCAAATTTATAAATGAAGATTGCACACATTCTCATAGAACGGCTTTAATTTGGAAACTCAGGATGAACATCTCATCTCCATTGGCTTGTCTTTTGATAAAAAAGAAATAGGCTTCTTACTCATGTATTTGCTATTCTAAGATAGATAGGTCTTAGACCAGGATAATCTGTGATGTTGCTGTATTCTCCGTCGTCTTGGAGAAAAAGTATTTCATGAACAATGTGAGATGGTTTGCAACTTTGATTCATCTTCAGGCTTTGCTTAGGCAACGGCTGCGTCACGGCTCAGATGGATCCAATGACTGGCGCTCTTACAGAATCGGCATCTTAATAGCTCTTAGGAGATCACGGACAGCTGTGAGGTGGCCTCTTTAGAGAGAATATTTCGAATGGCATGAAACAAAGATGCAGTTTGCTCCTCTTTTTTTACCTTTATCTAAGTGATGTCATGTTGTTTTTCAGTGTCCCGGTTCCGTGCCCCCTGCTCTGGAAATTAAAAATGTACATTATCTTCTGTAATATGATTACATCGTTTTGTTAATACCTAAAAGTGTCCAAAACAACAGTCCTCTTATTTGTTTTTCTTTGCCAGAGAGTATCTTTAAATTAAATTCAACAGTTTTGAGAGAGGCCCACAACATTCAACTGACTTATGTCCAGTAAAAGGTTCTATCCTGCTGATTAGTTATTGAGGGTGGCGATTCGGTCAGTTAATCCTGGAAGATTCATAGGAAACAAAACTGGGATGGCCGTCGGGTATTTTAGGCGGTTTGTCTAAGGCTGATTATGTGATTTTAAAGCATGAGGGGTTTCGTTTTTAGTATCTTCAATAAAATAATGTTGGGTGTGCTCCCTGGTGTACATCACCAGGCACCCCTACCCATTGGTCCATGAATTGAAGCAAATTAAGAACTTCTTCTTGAGAAGATACTGGCTCTGCCCATCGGCGTTCTCTTGGTGGGCCTTTCAAAGGAGGACTCCCACTTTGCCCTCCACCTGACTGATTATCAAGAATATGGAATGTTCCTAAACCTGGAATTGAGAATATTTCCACTGCAAGTTCTCACCAGAGACTACAAACTTGGAACTCTCTTCTGTCAAATTCTCATCAAAGCCCAGTTCTGATAAATAATGTGTATGAAAAGGTCAACCTGTTGGTCTTCTTGCTATTGTTTAAACAGACTATTGTTTCAGTTTCCTATGTCCACTTTTCTTCCAAATAGCCCTGTAGCTCCCTTCCTCACCTTGATCACGCCTCTATTCCAGTATGAGGAAGGCCTTTCATGAGAGCTCTTTCTAGCATGCCCACCCCCTCTTCAAGTTAGCATCTCCTTCTGGTTCAGAGTTCTCCATAGCATTCATGACATAACGTTTATCTTACTTGTTCATTTATTTGTTATCTGCATTCCCTCAAGAGAATATTATTCACTGCTGTCTGCCTAGTGGCTGTCACCTAATAGATGCTTAATAAAATTTGTGGAATGCTTGAATGAGTATAAACTGAAGAATGTGTAGTCCGTGCATTCCTGTATATATTAGAAATTTTACTCTTGTATCAAGATGTTCATATCACCAGACACCTGGGTCATATAGGTCACCCTTTTGAAACCCCTCATAGAATTGCTTCTAGCATCATGTTCTTATCCTACATTAAGGGGCATTATAAGAAACAGCCGTGAGAAGTGATTCTTTGTAACTACAGGGCTGGAGATGGAGTTAAGGCATTACTTGTACATCACCAGGTGACTTGTTTATGCAAATCCAAGGGCAAAAGTACTCTACAGAATTCCAGCTTTGTTTATAACTGATGTCTGAGTATCTTTGTTAGTCATATCTGTGCCCCTGATGAACAGCCGTTTGGTCTTCTATATTGTGTTTCTCTGTTGGCTTGTCGTCCTCTTACTCCTGGATTTATTATTTCCCCTCAGTAGTTTACTTTGTATGACTTTTGTATAAAATTTCACACACTGCCTCAATTCCTTGGTGGAAAGAAAGGACATAAGGGTAAAAAATAAATAAGAATTAATTGAATTAATAGCTCTTTGTCCCTTCTGATCACAACCACGATAGATAATAAATATGTAGTTTTCTCCCTACACGAAAATCGCTCAGGGACAGTACCTCTCACCTAATACCAATGATAACACATTCATTGTTTCTGAGCCCTTTACAGAAATGAATGTGATTTATATTTACTCATACAGTGCCATCTTCCTGCAATATCATTTTTCCTGTTTTCTCCTGTTAAGTCCCATCTACTCTCTCCAGGATCCAATTCAACTTCCACTTCCTCCCAAAAGTGTGCTCACCCCTCCCCATCTTTCCTCAGGGTTTCTGTAACACTCACTGTACCATATCAATAAGCAAATGAGTCATATACTTTTATTTCCTGTATTATTATCTCCAATTATGATTTAATTCTTGTGTTGATTTTTGAGTTTGCAGGCTCGCCTCTCGAACTAAGACTATTTTTTTAAGAAAAGTGATAAGCTTTTTGGTAAACCCACTTCTCCCACAAGAGCTTAGTGCAGCTCCCTAAATACACCAGGCACTCACTACAGTATCTTGAGTTAATTTACTTAGGTATAATTTACTCTGCTGTGTGATATACAAAGCATTTGACTGAACAGGACAAGTAAACACCTATATATAGGGCTTTGACAGGGGCTGGACTTCTCTGGGTCTGTTTTCAAATGTAAAGGCTAAAAAAGACTCCAAATGATCTTTTCTCTTCCAGTTCCAAAATTTCATGAGTGTCAAACTGTTGTGTTCAATAGCAACAGACTGCTAACCATCATTATAATTCATAACTTAGATCTCCTTTGAAATCAGTACTATTACCCCAATGCAACTATGTTAATATACTGAAATAGAGTTATGTTTTAAGAACACTCTGAAGTTCTAATTGAACACAGCCTGGGAAGGAAAACAGGCTCTAAACTGGTTAAATTCAAATTCATGAAAAGTTATTATTATTATTATTATTTGCTATTATTAATATACAATTACATGAGCAACATTATGGTTACTAGACCCCCCTGTTATCAAGTCCGCACCAAATACCCTAATGCAGTCACTGTCCATCAGCATAGAAGGATGTTATAGAATCACTACTTGTCTTCTCTGTGTTATACTGCCTTCCCCGTATCCCCCCACCACACCCCACACCCGCTACATTATGTGTGCTAATCGTAAGACCCCTTTTTCCCCCTTATTCCTCCCTTCCTACCCATCTTCCCCAGTCCCTTTCCCTTTGGTAACTGTTAGTCCATTCTTGGGTTCTGTGAGTCTGCTGCTTTTTTCCTTCAGTTTTTTCTTTGTTCTTATACTCCACATATGAGTGAAATCATTTGGTACTTGTCTTTCTCTGCCTGACTTATTTCACTGAGCATAATACCCTCTATCTTCATCCATGTTGTTGCAAATGGTAGGATTTGTTTTCTTCTTATGGCTGAATAATATTCCATTGTGTATATATACCACATCTTCTTTATCCATTCATCTACTGATGGACACTTAGGTTGCTTCCATTTCTTGGCTATTGTAAATAGTGCTGCAATAAACATAGGGGTGCATGTATCTTTTTCAAACTGGGCTGCTGCATTCTTAGGGTAAATTCCTAGGAGTGGAATTCCTGGGTCAAATGGTATTTCTATTTTGAGTTTTTTGAGGAACCTCCATACTGCTTTCCACAATGGTTGTACTAATTTACATTCCCACCAGCAGTGTAGGAGGGTTCCCCTTTCTCCACACCCTTGCTGACATTTGTTGTTGTTTGTCTTTTGGATGGCGGCCATCCTAACTGGTGTGAGGTGATATCTCATTGTGATTTTAATTTGCATTTCTCTGATGAGTAGTGATGTGGAACATCTATTCATGTGCCTATTGGCCATCTGAATGTCTTCTTTGGAGAAGTGTATGTTCAGCTCCTCTGCCCATTTTTTAATTGGCTTATTTGCTTTTTGTTTGTTGAGGTGCATGAGCTCTTTATATAATTTGGATGTCAACCCCTTATTGGATATGTCATTTATGAATATATTCTCCCATACTGTAGGAAGTCCTTTTGTTCTACTGATGGTATCCTTGCTGTACAGAAGCTTTTTAGTTTGATATAGTCCCACTTGTTCATTTTTGCTTTTGTTTCCATTGCCTGGGGAGACATGTTCATGAAGAAGTTGCTCATGTTTATGTCCAAGAGATTTTTGCCTATATTTTTTTCTAAGAGTTTAATGGTTTCATGACTTACACTCAGGTCTTTGATCCATTTTGAGTTTACTTTTGTGTATGGGGTTAGACAGTAATCCAGTTTCATTCTCTTACATGTAGCTATCCAGTTTTGCCAACACCAGCTGTTGAAGAGGCTGTCATTTCCCCATTGTATATCCATGGCTACATTATCGTATATTAATTGACCGTATATGTTTGGGTTTATATCTGGGTTCTCTATTCTGTTCCACTGGTCTATGGGTCTGCTCTTGTACCAGTACCAAATTGTCTTGATTACTGTGGCTTTGTAGTAGAGCTTGAAGTCTGGGAGTCTAATTCCCCCTGTTTTATTCTTCCTTCTCAGGATTGTTGTGGCTATTCGGGGTCTTTTCTGGTTCCATATGAATTTTAGAACTATTTGCTCTAGTTCACTGAAGAATGCTCTTGGTGTTTTGATAGGAATTGCATTGAATCTGTAGATTGCTTTAGGCAGGATGGCCATTTTGACAATATTAATTCTTCCTAGCCAAGAGCATGGGATGAATTTCCATTTATTAGTGTCCTCTTTAATTTCTCTTAAGAGTGTCTTGTAGTTTTTAGGGTATAGGTCTTTCACATCCTTGGTTAGGTTTATTCCTAGGTATTTTATTGTTTTTGATGCAATTGTGAATGGAATTGTTTTCCTGATTTCTCGTTCTCCTAGTTCATCATTAGTGTATAGGAATGCAACAGATTTCTGTCTATTAATTTTGTATCCTGCAACTTTGCTGAAGTCAGATATTAGATCTAGTAGTTTTGGAGTGGATTCTTTAGGGTTTTTTATGTACAATATCATGTCATCTTCAAATAGGGACAGTTTGAGTTATTCCTTGCCAATCTGGATGCCTTTTATTTCTTTATGTTGTCTGATTGCCATGGCTAGGACCTCCAGAACTATGTTGAATAAAAGTGGGGAGAGTGGGCATCCTTGTCTTGTTCCCGATCTTAAAGGAAAAGCTTTCAGCTTCTCGCTGTTAAGTATAATGTTGGCTGTGGGTCTGTCATATATGGCATTTATTATGTTGAGGTACTTGCCCTCTATACCCATTTTGTTGAGTTTTTATCATGAATGGATGTTGAATTTTGTTGAATGCTTTTTCAGCTTCAGTGGAGATGATCTTGTGGTTTTTGTCCTTCTCTTTATTGATGTAGTGGATGATGTTGATGGATTTTCGAATATTGTACCATCCTGCAATGCTGGGATGAATCCCACTTGATCATGATAGATGATTTTTTGATGTATTTTTGAATTCAGTTTGCTAATATTTTGTTCGGTATTTCTGCATCTATGTTCATCAGGGATATTGGTCTGTAATTTTCTTTTTTTGTGGTGTCTTTGCCTGGTTTTGGTATTAGAGTGATGTTGGCCTCGTAGAATGAGTTTGGGAGTATTCCCTTCTCTTCTACTTTTTTGAAAACTTTAATGAGGGTGGGTATTAGGTCTTCACTAAATGTTTGATAAAATTCAGCAGTGAATCCACCTGGCCAAGGTGTTTTGTTCTTAGGTAGTGTTTTGATTACCAGTTCAATATCTTTGCTGGTAATTGGTCTATTCAGATTTTCTGTTTCTTCCTGGGTCAGCCTTGAAGATTGTATTTTTCTAGAAAGTTGTCCATTTCTTCTAAGTTATCCAGTTTGTTAGCATATAATTTTTCATAGTATTCTCTCATAATTCTTTGTGTTTCTGTGGTATCCGTAGTGATTTTTCCTTTCTCTTTTCCGATTCTTTTTATGTGTGTAGACTCTCTTTTTTTCTTGATACGTCTGGCTATGGGTTTATCTATTTTGTTTATTTTCTCAAAGAACCAGCTCCTGCTTTCATTGATTCTTTCTATTCTTTTTTCTTCTCAATTTTATTTATTTATGCTTTAATCTTTATTATGTCCCTCCTTCTATTGACTTTGGGCCTCATTTGTTCTTCCTTTTCTAGTTTCATTAATTGTGAGTTTAGACTGTTCATTTGGGATTGTTCTTCTTTCCTGAGGTAGGCCTGTATTGCAATATATTTCCTTCTTAGCACAGCTTTCACTGCATCCCACAGATTTTGTATTGTTGAATTATTGTTGTCATTTGTCTCCATATATTGCTTGATCTCTGTTTTTATTTGGGCATTGATCCACTGATTATTTAGGAGCATGTTATTAAACCTCCATGTGTTTGTGGGCTTTTTCGTTTTCTTTGTGTAATTTATTTCTAGTTTCATACCTTTGTGATCTGAGAAGCTGGTTGGTACAATTTCAGTCCTTTTGAATTTACTGAGGTTCTTTTTGTGGCCTAATATATGATCTGTTCTTGAAAAATGTTCCATGTGCACTTGAGAAGAATGTGTATTCCGTTGCTTTTGGATGGAGTTGTTCTGTATATGTCTGTTGGGTCCATCTGTTCTAATATGTTGTTCAATGTCTCTGTGTCTTTACTTATTTTCTGCCTGGTTGATTTGTCTTTGGAGTGGGTGGTGTGTTGAAGTCTCCTAAAATGAATGCATTGCATTCTATTTCCCCCTTTAATTCTGTTAGTATTTGTTTCACATATGTAGGTGCTCCTGTGTTGGGTGCATTGATATTTATAATAGTTATATCCTCTTGTTGGACTGACCTTTTTATCATTATGTAATGTCCTTCTTTGTCTCTTGTGACTTTCTTTGTTTTGAAGTCTATTTTGTCTGATACAAGTACTGCAACTCCTGCTTTTTTCTCACTATTAGTTGCATGAAATATCTTTTTCCATCCCTTTACTTTCAGTCTGTGTATGTCTTTGGGTTTGAAGTGAGTAGGCAGCATATAGATGGGTCTTGCTTTGTTATCCATTCTATTACTCTGTGTCTTTTGATTGGTGCATTCAGACCATTTACATTTAGGGTAATTATCGATTGGTATGTACTTATTGCCACTGCAGGCTTTCGATTCGTGATTACCAAAGTTTCAAGGTAACTTCTTTACTATCTAAGAGTTTAACTTAAATCACTTAAAATGCTATTACAAACACAGTCTAAAGGTTCTTTTTTTCACCTCCTTTTCTTCCTCCTCCATTCTTTATATATTAGGTATCATATTCTGTACTCTTTGTCTCTCCCTTGATTGACTTTGGGGATAGTTGATTTAATTTTAAATTTGGTTAATAATTAACTGTTCTACTTTCTTTACTGTGGTTTTATTACCTCTGGTGACAGCTATTAAATCTTAGGAACACTTGCATCTATAGCAGTCCCTCCAAAATACACTGTAGAGATGGTTTGTGGGAGGTAAATTCTCTCAGCTTTTGCTTATGGAAATTGTTTAATCCCTCCTTCCAATTTAAATAATAACCTTGCCAGGTAGAGTATTCTTGGTTCGAGGCCCTTCTGCTTCATTGCATTAAATACATCATGTCACTCCCTTCTGGCCTGTAAGGTTTCTGCTGAGAAGTCTGATGATAGCCTGATGGGCTTTCCTTTGTATGTGATCTTATTTATTTCTCTTGCTGCTTTTAATAGTCTCTCCTTATCCTTGATCGTTGCCATTTTAATTAGTATATGTCTTGGTGTTGTCTTCCTTGGGTCCCTTGTGTTGGGAGATCTGTGCACCTCTATGGCCTGAGAGACTATGTCCTCCCCCGATTGGGGAAATTTTCAGCAATTACCTCCTCAAAGACCCTTTCTATCCCTTTTTCTCTCTTTTCTTCTTCTGGTACCTCTATAATGCGAATATTATTCCATTTGGATTGGCCACACAGTTCTCTCAATATTCTTTCATTCTTAGAGATTCTTTTTTCTCTCTGTGCCTCAGCTTCTTTGTATTCCTCTTCTCTAATTTCTATTCCATTTACCATCTCTTCTACTACATCTAATCTGCTTTTAAATCCCTCCACTGTATGTTTAGTTTCTGATACTGTGTTGGATCTGCGACTGGAATTCATTCCCGAGTTCTTGAATATTTTTCTGTACTTCCATGAGTATGTTAATGATTTTTATTTTGAACTCCCTTTCAGGCAGATTCATGAGGTAAATTTCATTTGAATCTTTCTCAGAGATTGTATTCATAATTTTACTTTGAACCAGGTTCCTTTGGCATTTCATATTTGTATATGGCCCCCTCTAGTGCCTAGGAACTCTACTCTCTGGAGCTGCTCAACCCCTGAAGCAATGTCAGGGGTTGCCGAGGAGCTGTATTGTGCCTGGGTGGAGGAAAGAGCTGTTTCCTGCTTCCAGGCTGCTATGCCTGTCTCCCCTGCCAGAACCAGTGGGCCAAGCACACAGGTGTAAGCCTCTATGCTTTGCGTTTGTAGTGGCTGTAGATGGGGCTTCCCTCTGTCTGGCCTAACACCAGGGTAGGGTTTGGTGGTTTGTGAGCCATGTGGGGATTGCCGGGAGAAAGGCTCAGTAGTCTGTGTATCACAGAGGGGTCCTGGAGCTCTGTACCCAACCAGGGAGGTGGAGCTCCTGGAGATCGTGAAAGTTCCCAACATGCTGAGCAGAGTGCACCTGGACAATTTTGTCTACCTGTCCTTTCTCCTGAGCAGTAAGCTCTGTGCACTCCTTGCCCCTTTAGCAGCCCTCTTGCTAAGGGCTTCCTTTAGGAAGTCTCTCAGACTGCCCACCTTTCTTTTGTCCCAGAGCAGCTGGATATGGATCCCTGCTTTGCACAAGAGGCTGGAATCTCAGTCTTACCAGGTATGCTGTCTGTCTTAGCTTTCCAACCCCCTAATCACAAGAGTACCATGAAAACACCATAAAATGTAGGTTTGTGCTCCCAGATCAGATATCTGGAGTTAGGTATTCAGCAGTCCCTGGCCTCCACTCCCTTCCCTCTCTGTTTCTCTTCCTCCTGCTGGTGAGCTGGGTGGGGGAAGGGCTTGGATCCCGCTGGGCTACTGCTTTGGTACATTACCCTTTTCCATGAGGTTATTCTTTTCTCCAGCTGTATGCAGTCTGGTGCAGTCCTCTATTCTGTTTTTCTTTCAGGATTAGTTGTATTAATTATATTTTCGTATTATATGTGGTTTTAGGAGGAAGCCTCTGTCTCGCCTCTCATGCCGCCATCTTTAATCTAGAGGAAGCTCTAGATGTGATTTTTAAATGCTATGAGAGCTGATAAATAAATGGAAAGTTTGAATAGTTCTTCTTTAGCTTTTAGGGTAATTGAATTTAGCCTCAAAGAGGCAGAGTAGCTGGTGGGTATTACTCAGGATAGTTCACCCCTCTCTGACTTTGATGATCTCATCCTCATGTTTTGAATTCCATAACAGTAAGAGCATGCTCCTAATCCATGCAGAGCACAGAGAATCTGTTAACAAAAACCTACTTAACATTCTTTATCAGCAAACAAAATCCGCTGTGATGATATCACTTTGATTATTATCCCAGGATTTCAGGCACTCTATGAAGTCCTCGTCTACAAACTTTTGACATTCCATCACAACCTGTGGAACCCTCTGGCAAACCACCTGTCACTTCTCAGTCTGTCCACATGCACGACCACATTTATTATCAGATGCACTTATCCAGTTATGGGGAGGAAAGAGGATTATATGGGCAACAGCATACATTAACTGTTACCTCCCTTTTCTCAATCCAATGTGCTACACAATTCAGGGATCCCTGGATGCGATAGGCACCCCAAAGGGAATTATCCAACATCTGCGTGGAAATTTCCAGAAAGAGGTATCTTGCTCTTACACTAGAAGACACATTTTATTTGGATGACAATCAAATGTTCCAAAGGTCTTCCCTACACAGAGCAGGAACCAGCCCCCTGCAAACTGTGCCTGATGGGCCCTGTCACGCCACCTCTTGCCTGTTTAGTGTTTGATGTGGCTACCGTGTTCCCTCTCTAGTCATGCCTTTTTTAAGCCAAGCACCCCATTTTTTTCAATGAGTCCCTCATTTGCCAGGTTTTTCATAGAGTTATCTTTTTGATAACATTCCCTTGCCTGTTCTTCAGATTATTTATTTCCCTCATTAAAATGTTGCACCCGGAATCTAAAAATGGCTTTTGAACTGTGGTTCAGCAAGTTCAGAATGGAGACAAAATTTACTTGCCTGGCCCTGGATTGATCCATCTATCCATAACCCAACCCTGAAATAACATGTTTTTTACACTCACGTGACTTTTGACTCAGATTAGAGATGCAGTCAGTGTAAACCTGTGTTCTTATTGTTGTTTTTTAACGTGGACATTTGTTAAGCTCTCTGCCACCTAAGGTGAAATAAACCTGAGTAAAAGCCTCCGTATTTGCATTTAGGTATCCCTTTCTTGGTATCAGCATGAAATTTTAGGTTTCCTGGAACATCTTGATGTTTTTCCTGCTACTCATTGTCTTAATACATTCTTCCCTACTATTTTAATTGACAAATTTCATAAGAATTCCTTCTGAATACTTATTTTTAATCATTGGCAAAATGTGTTAAGCCTCATCTGTGGCATGTCTATAAGACTCTCTCTTCATGTTGATGTCTGTATTAATCAAGATTCTCAGATGCAGTTATTTGACTAGTTATGAATTAGCCTACTTTATTACCATCTCACTGTTCTGTCTCATTGACAGAGATATCAGGAGGTCATTTATTGGGCACCTCGCTGAAAGCATTCGCCTGGTCAAGGTAACAAATTCTGTCAAAAATATGGCTAGTTCTGTCAATTATACCTTAAGAAAGCTGAAAAATATATATGGTTAACTTGGAATGAAATTCATATAGCTTCTACTGATAGTTTCTATCTTTAGTGAAAACAGACAAAGACCATGTGTGTCATAATCCCTTTTAGTATTTTGTCTGTGACTGATATTATGTTCACTAATCTATTATTTCTAGAACATACCTTTCCAGTTTTTAAGACATAGTTGATACACAATCTTATATTGTTTTTAAGTCTACAACACAGTGGTTTAGCAGTTACCTATATTATTAAATCCTCACCCCCACTAGTGTGGTCACTGTCTGTCAACATAGGAAGGTGTTACAGAACCATTGGCTATATTCTCCATGCTGCACTACCTTCCCTGTGACCAACTTATATTATGATTAAGGTTTCTGTGCCCCTTTATACACTGAGCAATCCTCACCAACCCACCCCAATCCCTCCCCCATGGTACCCACCAGTCACTTCTTACTGTCTGTGAATCTACTGCTGTTTTGTTCATTTTGTTTCTTTTGTTTTTAGATTGCACAAATAAGTGAAATCATATGGTATTTGTCTTTCTCTACCTGGCTTATTTCACTGAGCATAATACCCTCTAGGTCCATCCATGTTGTCTCAAATGGCAGAATTTCTTTCTTCTTTATGGCAGAATAATATTCCATTGTGCATATGTACCACATCTTCTCTATCCATTCGTCTACTGATCAACAGTTTGGTTGCTCCCATATTTTGACTGTTGTAAATAATGTGGCAGTAAACATAGGGGTGCATTCATCTTTTCAAATCAGGGAGTTTGTTTTCTTTGGGTAAATTCCTAGAAGTGGAATTACTAGTCATATGGTGTTTCTATTTTTGGTTTTTTGAGGAACCTCCAGACTGCTTTCCCTAGTGGCTGTGTCAATTTGCATTCCCAACAACAGGGTAGAAGGGTTTCCATTTCTCCATATCCTTGCCGACACTTGTTATTTCTTGTCTTTTGGATGGTGGCCATTCTAACTGGTGTGAGGTGATATCTCACTGTGGTTTTGATTTGCATTTCCCTGATGATTAGCAATGTGGAGCATCTTTTCATGTGCCTGTTGGCCATCTGAATTTCTTCTTTGGAGAAGTGTCTGTTCAGATCCTCCACACATTTTTAATTTTTTTATTAAGGTATCATTTATACACAGTCTTATGAAGGTTTCACATGAGCAACATTGTGCTTACTATATTCACCCATATTATCAAGTTCCCCCAACACACCTCATTGCAGTCAGCATAGTAAGATGCTATAGAGTCACTACTTGTCTTCTCTGTGCTATTACAACCTTCCCCATGTCCCCTACATTATGTGTGCTAATCTTAATGCCCCTTAATCCTGTTATCCCTCCCTTCCCCCCCTCCCTTCACCCTTCCTTTGGTAACCACTAGTCCCTTCTTGGAGTCTATGAGTCTGCTGTTGGTTTGTTCATTCAGTTTTGCTTTGTTGTTATACTCCACAGATGAGTGAAATCATTTGGCATTTGTCTTTCTCCTCCTGGCTTATTTCAATGAGCATAATACCCTCTAGCTCCATCCATGTTGTTGCAAATAATAGGATTTGTTTCCTTCTTATGGATGAATAATATTCCATTTTGTATATGTACCACTGCTTCTTTATCCATTCATCTACTGATGGACACTTATGTTGCTTCCATATCTTGGCTGTTGTAAATAGTGCTGCAATAAACATAGGGGTGCATATGTGTTTTTGAATCTGGGATCTTGTTTTCTTTGGGTAAATTCTTGGAGTAGAATTCCTGGGTCAAATGGTATTTCTATTTTTAGTGTTTTGAGAAACCTCCATATTGCTTTCCACAATGGTTGAACTAATTTACATTCCCACCAACAGTGCAGGAGGGTTCCCCTATCTCTGCATCCTCATCAACATTTGTTGTTGCTTGTCTTTTGGATGTTGGCCATCCTAGCTGGTGTGAGGTGATAGCTCATTGTGGTTTTAATTTGCATTTCCCTGATGATTAGTGATGTGGAGCATCTTTTCATGTGCCTATTGGCCATCTTAATTTCTTCTCAGGAGAAGTGTCTGTTTAGATTCTCCGCCCATTTTCTAATCGAGTTATTTGCTTTTTGGGTGTTGAGGTGTGTGAGTTCTTTATTTATAATTTTGGATGTTAACCCCTTATTGGATAAGTCATTTATGATTATATTCTCCCATACTGTAGGATGCCTTTTTGTTCTACTGATGGCATCCTTTGCTGTACAGAAGCTTTTTAGTTTGATGTAGTCCAATTTTTCATTTTTTATTTTGTTTCCCTTGCCTGAGGAGATGTGTGCAGGAAAAAGTTGCTCATGTTTATATTCAAGAGTTTTTTGCCTATGTTTTCTTCTAAAACTTTTATGGTTTCATAACTTACATCCAGATCTTTGATCCATTTCGAGTTTACTTTTGTGTATGGAGTTAGACAATAATCAAGTTTCATTCTCTTACATGTAACTGTCCAGGTTTGCCAATGCCATTTGTTGAAGAGGCTGTCTTTTCCCCATTGTATATCCATGGCTCCTTTATCATATATTAATTGGCCATATTTGCATGGGTTTATGTCTGGGCTCTCTATTCTGTTCCATTGATCTATGGGTCTGATTTATTGGTCTATTCTTCAAATCAATACCAAATTGTTTTGATTACTGTGGCTTTATAGTAGAGCTTGAAGTTAGGGAGTGTAATCCCCCCAACTTTGTTCTTCCTTCTCAATATTGCTTTGGGTATTCAGGGTCTTTTGTAGTTCCATATGAATTTTAGAACATTTGTTCTAGTTCAATAAAGAATGCTGTTGGTATTTTGATAGGAATTGCATTGAATCTGTAGTTTGTTTCAGACAAGATGGCCATTTTGGCAATATTAATTCTTCCTATCCATGAGCACAGGATGTATTTCCATTTATTGGTGTCTTCTTTTATTTCTCTCATGAGTGTCTTGTAATTTTCAGGGTATAGATCTTTCACCTCATTGGTTAGGTTTATTCCTAGGTATTTTATTCTTTTTGATGCAATTGTAAATGGAGTTGTTTTCCTCATTTCTCTTCCTGCTAGTTCATCATTAGTATATAGGAATGCAACGTATTTCTGTGTATTAATTTTGTATCCTGCAACTTTGCTGAATTCAGATATTAGTTCTAGTAGTTTTGGGGTGGATTCTTTAGGGTTTTTATGTACAATATCATGTCATCGGCATACAGTAACAGTTTAACTTCTTTGTTAATGTTCTTCTTTGTCATTTGTTACTTTCTTTGTTTTGAAATATATTTTATCTAACTACTGCTACTCCTGCTTTTTTCTCCCTATTATTTGCATGAAATACCTTTTTCCATCCCTTTACTTTTAGTCTGTGTATGTCTCTGAGTTTGAAGTGAGTCTCTTGTAGGCAGCATATAAATGGGTCTTGTTTTTTTACCCATTCTGGAACTCTGTCTTTTGATTGGTGCATTCAGTCCATTATTGATAGATATGTACTTACTGCCATTGCAGGCCTTAGATTCATGATTATCAAAGGTTCAAGGGCTGACAATCTGACTTAACTCACTTATTAAGCTATTTCAAACACAATCTAAAGGTTCTTTTTTTTCTGCCTTTTTCTTCTTTTTCCTCCTCCACTCTTTATATAGTAGGTGTCATTTTCTGTACACTTTGTGTATCACTTGACTAAGTTCATGAGTAGTTGGTTTAATTTTGCATTTGCTTAGTAATTAATTGGTTTACTTCCTTTACTGTGGTTTTATTTTCTCTGGTGACAGCTATTTAGCTTTAGGAACACTTCCATCTAGAGAAGTCCCTTTAAAATACACTGTAGAAATGGTTTGTGGGAGGTAAATTCCCTCAACTTTTGCTTATCTGCAAATTGTTTAAACCCTGATTCAAATGTAAATGATAATCTTGCTGGATAGAGTGTTCTTGGTTGGAGGCCCTTCTGTTTCATTGCATTAAATAGATCATGCACTTCCTTCCGGCCTGTAATGTTTCTGCTGAGGAGTCTGCTGATAGCCTGATGGGCTTTCCTTTATACATGATCTTTTTTCTCTCTCTGGCTTCTTTTAATACTCTCTCCTTGATCTTGATCTTTGCCATTTTAATTATTATCTTGGTGTTGTCTTCCTAGGGTCCCTTGTGTTGGGAGATCTCTGTGCTTCTATGACCTAAGAGACTATTTCCTTCCCTAGATTGGGGAAGTTTCCGCAATTATTTTGTCAAAGAGACTTTCTATCCCTTTTTCTCTCTCCTCTTTTTCTGGTGCCCCTATAATGCGTTATTATTACATTTGGATTGGTTGGACAGTTCTCTTATTTTTCTTTCATTCCTAGAGATCCCTTTTTCTCTCTGTGCCTTAGCTTCTTTGTTTTCCTTTTCTCGGATTTCTATTTCATTTATACCATGTCCTCTACCTCCTGTAATCTACTTTTAAATCCCTCCTTTGTATTTTTCATTTCAGATACTGTATTTTTCAAAGTTTCTTTCTTGAAATGCTCCCTGAGATCTTATGATTTTTATTTTGAAATCTTTGTCAGGAAGATTGGTGATTTCAGTTTCACTTAGCCCTCTTTCTGGTGTCTTTTCCTGTAGTTTTGTTTGGATAAATTTTTTTGCCATTTAATTTTTTTGTGATTCCTATGGATTAATAACTGTGTGGGTGGGCACCCTCTAGTACCCAGAAACTCTACTCTCTGGACCTGCTGAGCACCTGTAGCAATGGCATGGGTTGCTTGCCAGGGGGAAAGAGCTCTTTCCTGCTTTACGGCTGTAGCACTTGCCTCCACTGCCAGGTTCAATGGGTCAAGCATGCAGGGGGTAGTCTCTGTGTTATGTCCCTGTAACTGCCATAGGCGAGGCCACCCTCCGGCTGGCCAGCAGGTGTGTGGGACTGGTGCCTGCTGGGAGGGAGGAGTGGCAAGCTGTGTATCGCAGTGGGGGGCCTTGGTGCTGTGTTGCCAGCCAGAGGGATGGAGCGTCTGAAACTCCTGAGAGTTCCCAACCTGCTTGGCTGAGTGTGTCAGAAAGATTTTTTCCACCTGCCCTTTCTCCTGAGCAGCGAGCTCTGTGTAATCTATGCCCCTTTAACACCTTTCTCACTGTTGGGATGTTTTTCAAACTGCCCACCTTTCTTTTGTCCCAGGGGGCTGGTTGTGCATACCTGTTCTCCACAATTGGCTAGAATATCAGTCTCTCTGTGTATTCTGCCTGTCTTTGCTTCCCAACCCCACTAATCTCCAGAGCACCGTGTAATATGGGTTCGTTCTTCCAGAACAGATCTCCAGGACTGGTTGTTCAGCAGTTCTGGTTTTCTACTCCCTCCTTGCTCCATTTCTCTTCCTCCCACTGGTGACCTGGGGTTGGTGGAGGGCTTGGGTCCTGCTGGATCACAGCTTGCTACTTTACCCTTTTCTGTGAGGTCTTCTATTTTCCCCAGATGTAGGCAGTCTGTTCTGCAGCCTTTGAGTTTCTCTTTCAGGTTTAGTTTTATTTGCTGTATTTTCATGTTTATGTGGTTTTGGGAGTAGGTTTCTGCCTTACTTCTCATGCCACCATCTTTTTCCCATCTCTTGAAGAAGGAATTTTGAAGCCACACATGAGAAAGAAAACTGGTGGAAATATTTAGAGAATGTGGGGTTTGTTAAATACATTCTAGTAAGAGTGGCTGAAAGCCTGGGAGTGGTTAGAGTGTTGGCAGGGATAGAATCTATCATGGAAGAAGATTTGGATGCACCTGGGGACAGCTCAAATGTGAGCACAGAAGGAGTAGGAGACGCAGAGAATTAAGGACCCCTGGACAAAGCAAGTAGAGCAGTGGGAGGAAGCGCAGTCACAGAGGTCACTGACGAGGACCCTGGAGAGAGGCAAAGTTTTAGGAAGGGAAGAAATAATATCACATTAGTTTTTCATTTACACAAGTAATATAAAAATGAAATGAAATAGTTGAAAAAAGAGAAAGCAAAAATAAATAACCCTCCCACCAACTATAATATACATATAGAAAATTTATTATTTTAGTTTTTCCCATAGAAAGGCATGTATGGCATCATTGTCCTACCATCTGAATCAATTTTTGCCTGAGGAGTCCTTCCTTCCTGTGTAGGGAGATAGATAATAAATAGATGAAAGATTGATAGTTAGATAATTAGGATTTCCCAGAGAAATAGAACAATAGAATAGATTTATTATAAGATTTTGGCTTATGCTATTATGGAGACTGAGAAATCCCACAATCTCTGCAAGCTGAAGACCCAAGGAAGTCCATGGAATAGTTGGAAGGCCTGAGAGCTAGAGAGCCGATGCTATAAATTGTAGTCCAGGTGTGAAGGCCTAGAACCAGCAGCATGGAGGGCAGGAGCTGATGGATATCCTGACTCAGGCAGTCAAGGACAGAAAGAGCAAATGCAGCTTTCCTCCATCTTTTTGTTCTGTTCAGGCCCTTGGCGGATTGGGGGATACCAGTCCATATTGGGGAGGGCCATCTGGTTTACTTGGTTCATCAACTCAAGTGCTAATTGCTTCCAGAAATATCCTCACAGACACACCCAGAAAGAATGTTTAACCAGCTATCTAGATATCCCTTGGCACATCAAATTGACATATAAAATTAACCATCATAGATAGATGATGATAAATGAGAGTGAGAGAGGGAGAGAATTTTAAAGATGGCCCCGTGGCCCTGATAAGATGGCCATCCCTTGGCTATTCAGTCAGATACAAATACTGCTGTGACTCTGTAGATCCCCTTAAAGTCCCAAGTCAGCTGACCTTAAAATTTAGATAATCCTGATGTAATCATGTGAGACCTTCAGAAGGCAAAAGACAAAGGCAGAAGGCAAAGTCAGAGAGATTTGAACCATGAGAAGGACTCCATGCAACCAGAGCTGGTTTGAAGATGGAAGGGGTCCCATGAAAATGAATGTAGAGGGTCTACAGAGAGCAAGGAACTGGGGACGTCAGTCCTATAAGGGACTGAATTAACCTGAATGAGTTTGTAAGCAAATTCCAACCCAGATCCTCTAAATAAGAACCCAGGCAGTCAATATATCACTTTGACCTCATGACAACCTAAGCAGAAAACCATTCGAGTCCCAGACTTTTGACCTGTAGAACCATGAGATAATAAATGAGTGTTGTTTTAAGCAAAGATGCTTAATTTGTACAATACAGTATGAAATTAGTATTCTCTCTATATGCATATACATATTAAATTATTTACAAATTTAGATCCCATTCTATTCACTTGTCATTATATTATTTAAAATATTACACATGTCTTTTACGTTACCACATGGCCTTCATAAATACTATCCCTGTGGCTGCTTAGTAATTATCAATTCCATGTATTAGAGAATATTCAAGAATTCCCCTGTTGTTGATCATTAGAACCCTTTCTGTTTATTGTGAAAATGAATATCTTCATTAAACATGGATTTGGGATATAACTTCTTAAAAATGGATTTGAGATTTAAAAAGAAAGTAGATTTGGGATAATCACCTGCAGACAGATTCCTAGTGAATCTGGGGTCAAAAGGAAAGAGGCATTTCAGAGCCAGCCATACATTACATGAATGGCCAAGTCAACCTAGAGTAGTTCTTAGCTGAAGATGTCCAGGAATACAAGCAGTCACTGTGTCTGGAAGTCCAGAGAACGGGAGGGACGGCGCCATGAGATGAGTCTGGAGAAGTAGGAAGCTGTGGTTGCATGCCAAATATAGAAAGCTGTTTTCGTTTTTTTCCGTTTTCGTGGTCTTCTGACAGCGCTGTCGCTCTGTGGCTGCTGGCCTGTGTCACACTTTTTCTTTAGCTTTTATCTGGCAATGTTTGGCATTTCCTCTTTAAAGTGATAGTTCTCTTTTGATTAAACTGTCACCGTTTGATATGGATCACACCCTTCTAGCTGCTGAGAAAACCCTAGATTAGAAAAGAACCAACATTCGCTGAGTAGGGGGTGGGGAGAGTGCGAGATCCAATATGAAAATGAGTTGCTCACAAAATACCCATGTTGATGAGAGATGAGTGTGAGAGCTATTTTGTAGAAGAAATAAGTGTGAGGGTGGAGGGTGCGTGTTTACTGTATGTATCTTTTGAATTTGTGGGTCTTGATAGTATGTGTCTTCAGGAATTAATGAAAATAAATCCTAACTGCCAGTGGTCCCTGTCTTAATGTCCTGTGGCCGACATAACAAACTACTACAGTTTGGGTGGCTTAGAACAACGGAAATTCATTCTCACAAGGTCTGGAGACAAGAGTTTGAAATAAAGGGTAGGCAGGGCCACACCCCCGCTGGAGACTCCGGGGGAGAATCCTTCCTTGTCAGCTCTGGTTTCTGATGGCGCCCCATGTTTCTTAGCTTCCCTGGCATATTGCCACACGGCTCCAGTCTCTGCCTCCATCTTCATACACACTTTTCTGTTTCCTCTTCTGTCTCTTGTAAGGATACTTGTCACTGGGTCTCCCAGGTAATCCAGGACTCTCTCATCCCAAGTTCCTTAACCAATTACATCTGCAAGGACCCTTTTTCCAAATAAGGACATATTCAAATTAATCCACTTTCTTTAATTGACCAGGCATATACCATTCTAGGAGAAAAAAAAAAAGATTTATGGGAGATAATTTGTGATTCATTATTAACTCTGGTGAAAAATACTCCCTGAAAGTGGTTCAGCAGTAGAACAACTTTCCAGGAGTGGCATCCCAAGTCCATCCTCTCTGACTTTGAAATACCATCACTACCCTTCTAGGCACAGAGCATATGCCACCAGAGACTTCCCGTTAAGTGATGTTTACATGTTAGCGTTTCTGGGTGTCCCATTTGCCAATGTCTATGGTGTGAGTACTCCCACTGCACCTAATTTCAGGATGCCTGTGTGATGTCGCTGAAGACAAGGTTGAAAGAGATCTGCCCAGTGGCATCCAGCATGCCATTATCAGTGGACAGACAGTATTACTGTTAGAGCCATTCTCTGGGTTCCATGCATTTTTAATTAAAGGTGACTTGTAAATATTTTATCTTCTTTTCCTCCTGAACTCACAATGTCTGTAAGGACCAAGAATGGCCAGGTTTTGTTCATGAACTTCTAAATGAGTAAATTAAATGGAAGAGGAACTGCCTGAAATTAAGTTTCAGTATATAGATGATACTGTTATTTAGGATAAAGACACTGCCTTAGAACCAAACAATAAGTTGATTTAAAATATATTATATGGTATGTATTTTCCTTCTGTGGTGACTCCTCTTCATATCTTTAAAAGTGGAGTCTTAATTCCTTCTTAAAATTCAGAGTCATGAGTGAAAGGAAAAGAAAGACAAACATGGAGGACATTTTCCAAGGAACCAGAATCGCAAGACTGTTCTTTAGGGCAAGAAAGTGAGAGGTGTCATGATGTGATCTTGCTATATGTGCTGATTTGAATTCCCTTGTCAAAATTTTGGACATCAGCGGTTGCACTTCTAGTTGAAACCTAGCTGAGTAACCCAGTAGAGGAAGACACTGATGGAAGATGAAAACCTATGCCCTCGTTGACTATTTTAGAGCAGCAAACACACCAGGGAAGTAAAATTCATTCAGGTAAGGTAATAATTGCACTATTCTTTGCTGTTATATTTTTTCTAAAAGTTACGTTGGGAAGGAGTTGATTTTAAGTCTTTCAGGGAAAATACTTTCCCTGAGTTTATTGATTAGGGTGGGTTATTATCTAATGAGTCCAAAGATTGTTTAAAGCATGTATTATACTACACGTGGTGCCCGCTCAGTGCCCAGGGGCAGGGGGAGGTGGGTCTTGGACGAGTGTGGTGGCCAGTCCCTCCGCCCAGCTGCTCTGGGCCAATGCTCTCTCCCAGCCAGCAGCGTACCAAAGCTCTCTTGGGTTTCTCCGCCATCTTTCCCGTGAAATCCTAGGAGGTCGCACCTTGTCCTGATCATGAGACAGAAACACCCACATCCTGGGGTCCCCTTCAGCCCCATGTAAACATGGACAGGACGTTTGGTCACCATAGAGCCTGGAGGGAAATCGGCAAGGACAGGGGACACCTCCCCACCCCCATGGCTGTGGCTCCCAGAGGCTTCCCCTTCTCCCAGCGGGCTCGCCCTTGGCCTTCAGCAGAATGTTAACATTTCTGATTTCATCCTCCTCCCGGTTTGTGTGGCATTTGGTAGCATCTGCGCCAGGTACGCCAATGCTCGGGTGTTGTTTCTTCCTGTAAGCATCTGTCTTTTGGGTTGGTTGTTTGCCCTGTGGTTCGTTGGTCTGATAGAAATTCATTCATCTCCTGCCTGTCCAGCTTTTTCCCGTGGTAAGTGCTGGGAGGAAGAATTTTCCTCTACCCTTCAAGGTTCCTCCAGCCGGGCTAAGAATCAAATTGACAGGAGACAGATGAACAGGAAGAAAAAACCCCAAAGTGAATGTGTGGACAGGGAATCCCTAGAACTGCGATTCCAGACCGTCAGATATGATGAGGTATGTCCGTCAGGCTGGGCAGTGAGTGGGCAGGTGTCCGGGACTTCAGAGGAAAAGGGAAGCAATTGGCAGGAATCCGAAAGTAAACAAGTGTTTCCCGGGCTACACAGCAGCAGCGGCGCCCACAGAGGAATTTTAAGACTTTTGCCACCTTCCTCCCCAACTAGCACATCTAGTTTGTACATAATGTGGTTAACATGGCAACAGCTCTCTTCCTGGAGCCCGTCCTCCATATAAACCTTTTTATGCAGTTGTGGAGTTGGGGAAGGTCAAAATTTCTTTCTGAGTCTTTTGGGATTGTTTTCAGTTTGAATTATGTGCACGTCAAAGTGGCCCATCTTGGGGCGGCCGGTCCTAGGTCTCCACGCAAGAACGGGACTGATGCTCTTTCCAGCTCTCAACATCTTCTGGCTGAAACCAGAACTTATCTGAGGGTTTTATTAACTAAATCTGAAGTAAATAAACATGGCTACTGCGAATTGCAGGTATTTTTGAATGGTGAATATCGACATCAAGGCATCCAAATATTTAAAGAGTAAAATCCCTGTGCCTGGCCCGTGATAGGTGCTCGGTAGATGTTAGTGCTTTTCCCACCTCACCATCTCCCTCTCCCTCCCCTTGGAGATGATAGTGTTAATTTAAAAAAATCTCTCATGTCATTCCTTTGTTTTTCTCTTTTAAAGAAATAATTTAAGGGAGATGAAGAAATGAATTAGGCTGGAATAAAGCATTATCTAGAGAGCTCAGACTTACACAACTATGGGGTTTCTTAGTTGACTCTGGCAAGGGAGATTAAGGAGAACCTGTTCCCTGGCGATTAGATAATGCTGATGAGGTATCTCTAGCAAACACATTGCAGAAATGCAAACAATGCCCCTGAAATAAAATTCACTGAGCTTGGCCAAGAGCTCAAAGTGCTGACAGCCACGTTGCACCTCGGGACCGTGTTTCTCCAGGTTCAGCTCAGTAAAATCTGCCCAGTTCCTGTAATTATATGTCTATGGAAAACTCTCCGGGCTGCAGGAAGTAGTAGTGATGATTTATTGAATAGCGGACTTCTCTACATCATTTAGACAAGCTTTTTATAAATTCACGATGAGGAAATGTTCCGCTACAGTGATGCAGAGACTTCATCTAAATCTAGACATTGGCTCCAGTAGACACGAACTTTTCTACGGATGATACAAGCCTCCAGTATTGTTGTGTCTTTCCTTATTTATATACACATAGAACCACCTTATAATGGGTAGGAGGCTCTTGTATAGCAGGAGCGCTATAAAATGCTCTTACTGCAGTTTATTTAAAGCAACACTACATGGGAAGGGATATTGTTTTCTTTACGATCTAGGCCAGACCACATACACTCTTGGCATATAATGAATACTTACAATAATGTAAAGAAAAATTTTAGGTTTAATGCAAAAGCATAATGTCATTCTCATTGTCTGGTAGACTGTCTGCCCTTCAGTAAAATTCTATTTTAATTATTTCTCCACCCTGAAATGCACACAAGGGTTTTTATCTTCTGGTAAATTTAAAGCTTTCTTGTTTTTATGAATATAAATATATGTTTTGTCTTTATTTAATATTGACCTGCCTGAGAAGTTTGTTTAATTTACAAAGAAAATTGTTTTATATTCCTATTTGCCCATCTGTTAGCAACATAATGCAAAACAGGATTTACATATATTAGGAAATTAACAAAATTGACACATTAACAAAAACCAGAAGAAAATTCAGGAGAATGGCTGGCTTAGCCCTATCCCACTTAAATGACAAGCAAACCTCCCAAATAATCCACTAACTGCTCTATTTATCCTGCCAGCAATATTTTTCCTTTTTGTCTTTTTGTTTCCATGCTTGCAAAGTCCCCCAAATCCTTCCCCCACCACCTGCTGTATATCTGGATATAGATTTTTTGTCTCTTGCCACCTGCCAAACTTGCATTCTAAAATGGCACTCCTACAGAAATTGCATGTGGAGAATAAACATTCACTAAGGAAAATGTACACCAAATCCAGTTATCTACATATAGTGTCACTTGGATGTTACTGTGGAGAAAGTTACCTAGACTAGAGAGACCTGATTTGGCTTCTCCCCATGAATCTCACTTATCCTGAGATCTTTTCAAGGCATTTAACCTCCTTGTGCCTGAGTGTCTGTGTAGAATAGTAATTTTGTCTACTTCTGAATGTCTCTTACATCCCAAGAGGAATTTTAGGCAACCAAGTGATTAACAAACAAAAAATTAGGATCATACGAGATCACACAGTTAAGGTTTTCTAATCCATATACTTCACTAGACAAATGCAAGATGGCCTATTATGTGATTAAAAGTCACATCAGAGTAAACACCAGCAAAACAAAACATAGCTGGAAAAGAAATTTCCAAGCTTCCCTTGATTTACACTTATTTAGAGCGATGTATCAATTACTATGTCCTGGCTTAGTAAGTGAGACAGACTCTTAGAATTTGCTGCAACATTATTTTCTTTCTATAAAAGCCTGTTCTTTATCTCAGTGTAAAGCAAGAAGGATTTGGATAAATAACAGCCACTGATAAGTTCAAAATAACATATTCACTAGGATGTTAGAAAGCATTTTTATTAAATTTCCACAAATAAAAAGAGATAAGCGGTTTGTTTTTAGTTCAGTTTTATTTTTGTTATGTTCTTTGATAATTGGAGTAAATAATGAATGGTCTGAAGTTAAGCATGGCAAGGGGAAGAAGCTGATGCTGTGACCCTCGAATAACAAGGAAACATCAAGAAGAGAGATTGAAAAGCGGTGTTTCATAATTGAGAAAGCTCTGGTGTTCCCAAACCTTCACTGGTGCAAAGTTTCCAGAGAAGGCAGTGGCCCGCTGATAATCAGCCCGAGCTCACGCCATCGCTACATGGCCCTGGGGCGCCAGGGAGACTACAGAGCAGGGGAGAGAACTGCGTGGCCCCAAATGGTGGAGTTCCTTTTCCTCACTTTGCGAGTTGCTCAGAAACCTGTGCAGTGCACATTAATTTTTTTAGCTACTTGGAAGAGACTGGCTTTTTAATTACTAGCCAGTTTCAAAAATTTAGGTAGTATGACTCTCTTCCTCAAAAAGAATAATAAAGCCGTATATCCTAATTAATAATGACTGATCAGTAGCTGATTACAACATGGTGTCAGTGAAGTTTGGTGGGAATCCCATTTTTCTGTGTTTCATAGAAGCCCATCGTTTCCCACATACCTACAAAAACTGGCAATTCTGAGAAGGGGAGGATGTAAGAGACTGAATATTAACAGACAAGGTTGTCACCATTGATGGGAATGGAGCTTGGTTCCTTATTAATAACTCAGTAGAGGGAGGCGTATATCCAAAGGATAGGGACATAATTATTTTATTTTTACTCTTTTCTTGATATAAACTCAAATTTCATGTTAAAAGATAGTTTCAGTCTAAGAGTAGTCTTCTCCAAATCTTTAACAGCATTTGGAAATGTCCTTTTTGAAAGGAAAGTATTGATTCTTAAAAACCACTGCAGGGGCTGTTCTCTTTGGGAGCAGTATATACAACACCGCTGGCATATGAAGACGCTGTGCAGATTTACTAGGAGGTTGCAGCTCACAGGGAATTTGTCTGGCACTCGTGAGTAGAAGACTGCAGAAAATAAAGCTGGGAAAGTGAGTACAATGAGCAATATAAGGAGGCTTGGATGAACCTCAAGGCTGGAACCAAAATATCTACTTTGTAAATATTGATATGAAGGCAGTATTAGATCCAGTCACCAAAATCACAGACAGCAAAATTGCTTTTTTTATCTCAATTTTCAGTTCCATGAACTTCCTTCTCATTAAATATACGGTTGATGAATGGTTTTTTCCTTACACGTGTGCTCTTTTCTTTAAAGCACATGAAATCATTGGGTCCTGTGGCTCTGGGTCATGATTTCACATACTTGGTGTTTTACTAAGAAGTGCAGTTTATTTCTGAGTTTCCTTTGGGCATCCTTGCTAGTCACACGCACACACTCACACACACAGAATGTAAGCTGTGGTAACGCCACCCTCTCTGTGAGTTACAAGTAGAAGCTGAGCGCTTGTGTCGGGAGTGTTCCAGAATCCAGAATGCCTTGAGTCAGGGGCGCTTTATTTGATGAGGCAAGAGCAGAGTGTCTCCTAAGCCAAGGCCAGTGTGGTTTTGCAGGCTCAGGTTCTGGCCGTGATGGGTCAGACAAAAGACGCTGAAAAGATGACCAGTCACATTGTGTCCGAGGAGCCTGGATGCCTGGAGTGCTACCGCCTGTTGTCGGCGATCTACAGCAAGCAGGAGCGGCATGACAAGGTAGAGAGGACACTGTCGGGGTTGTTTGGGTTCACAGGTAGCAGACGGAGTGCCCCTCAGTGATTCTGCCGTCTGCACATTTACAGGGCTGAGCAGTCTTGATTGCCATCTGTTGCCATCAGTTATCATCTGTGGACGCTTTTCACAGATACCCACTTCAGTCTTAAGACTTCCATCTTGAAATAGAATTTTCTTGGCTGTTTGTTATAAAAATTTTATGGGTCATTATTTCGGTCTGCTTTACCAGTTTCTATTATGAGGGGTTACCATATTTGTGTGCATTATTGTTTTCCTTATTCCTCCTAAGGTATTGTCTCCTTTTTCCTTGTAAAAATCTTGCACAAATCCTGCTAGGCAGATGAACCATCCTGCGTGCAGCTATTATCTCCGTTTAAAGGCTACACAACCATTACATTCGGAATTAATTCAGCTGACATTTATTGAATGCCTGCTGCGTGCTGGACATTGTGGGAGGCAACAGCAATACGCTGGTGTCAACAACAGGAGCAAAGCAAAAGGAACCCCACTTGTCCTCATGGAACTTACAGCCCAGATAGGGGGGATATTAATCAATCATGCCATAACTTACACAAAATTATAATTATCATACTCAGTCATGACCTGAAGAATGACCTGGTCTCAAAAGAGCAGAGGCAGGGTAGAACATTCCAGGCAAAGAAAGAGTACCCACCAGGGCCCTGGGAAGGAGAGAGTATGGCCTTTCTGAGGAATGAGGGAGCAGGAAGTGAGATACAAATGTAGTTTGTTATCCTAGGAATAATGGAGAGCCTGGGGTTTAAGGAGAAGAGAAATGTGATCAGGTTTGTTCTTTGAAGGGATCTCTGGCTGCAAGGGGACAGTGGGTGCTGGGAGCAGAATGGACACAGGACCGGGAGGAGGCTGGTGGAGTGGCCCCAGTGGACACCTGGCCTGGGCACCATTCTGACCCCAGATCTTGTTTCCTTTCAACTGTGTCACACAACCTCCCTGTACAGTGATCAGGGACATTTCATGGTCACTAATTTATAGATGAGAAATTTGTGAATTTGTCAGGACTACATTTCTCAATGAGAAAGTCCGAAATAATATGAGTGTTTTGATTCTCCTGCCACTGCATTTATTTTACCCATCATACCAAGTAATACATGGGAACAAGAGTGTAATTTCTATTATTTAGGCAGATTTTCTTTATCTAATCTGGTTCATTGGGTCTTAACTTCCAATCTCTTAAATTCATGAACTAATTCCACCTTATCCTATAGACAAGATACTTCAGTTAAAACCAAACTCTAAAGTCATACGTGATTTTTTTCACAAACGCATATCAATCAAGAGCGAGCAGAACCTTCTTGACAAAGACATTCAATTATGTTCATGGATTAAAATTAGCATTTCCTCAGTCTTTATATGCATGTACAGTAAAATCTAAGATCATTGGCAATTGTGGAATGAGTCTTTTGATTAATTAACATTTATTTTATAACTGAGCTTAGATTTTTCAGGGTCTAAGAACTCTCTACTCCAGTTGAACTATTGCTTGAATAATTGTGGACATTTCCACATCTTCATGCACTTGCGTTCTTGGAATAGCTGCTCTCACCCTGATCTGAGTCTCACTCACCCGCCAAGACCAGGTCCTCATCCCTCGGGGAGGCCTTCTGACCATCGCTGTTCCCAGCGGCCTTCATTCTCCTATACTTTCAAAACTCTTTCTTTCTGTACCAAGTACTTGAAGGCCATCATACAATGCATTGTAATATTAGGTCTTTCTCTCTATTTATAAATATATATATGTATATAATATGTGTGTATGTATAAATATAATTTATGCAAACATAAATAATATAAATTATAATTGATACTCCATCAGTCTTTAGATACAGATGTGGAAATATCCAACACTAATGCTCTTTCTACACATATAATATATAACATATACTTAATTTTATGTATATATGTATGTGTACACATTATATATTTGTGATTATATTTATTAGGTTATATATTAAGATATATATTAAATTATGAAATTTTGTATGAGATTATATATTACATTCGATTTTATATATTAACATATTTTATATATATGTATATACTTATATATATATATAAAACATCCCTTAAACAGGACTGTAAGTTCTTTGAGGAGAGAGGATTTTATTTCAGTTTTGTATCATTGTGTCTTGCATCTTGTTGCTTGGTATTCAGCATCTACAGCATTATAAAATTCATACACAGCTTGCACATTAATACTTTTACAAATAAATGTAAATATTATGGACACACCATACCTTTTCCTTTTTTTCGGATAAAGCAACTAGTTGCAGTTATTGAAGTCACAAGAATTATGGACATAGTAAACTTCCAAATGTCAAAACTATATCATAAAATTAAGTACCGAGTTGCTTTTAAAATATTATTAAGAAGCAAGCACAAGAACAATTGGAGAAAAGGATTTGAAGTTGAACGCTCACACAGAAAACCATGATAGACTTGAAATGCACGTTATATGAATATTCCTTACCTGAGAAATCTTTTTAACACCTGTCTTAAGTCATATTCTATAACTAACACCATTTTCTTTATAAATGTATATACATATATATGCACACATATTACTAAGTTAACCAATATATTACATTGAAAACCAAGGTCTTAATGACCATCAGACAGAAGGCAGATATATAAAGATAAGACTACTGGGCTACTAATAAAATGTGTGGAGCACTCACTGTGTATCAGACACATTTTAAGACTTTTACAGTGAAGGCATGGATAGACCTAAAGGGTATTATGCTCAGTGAAATAAGCCAGGTGGAGAAAGACAAATACCATATGATTTTACTTACACGTGAAATCTAGAAACAAATCAAAACAAAATAAACAAAACAGCAATAGACTAACAGACACCAAGAAGGGACTGGTGGTTACCGTGGGGGAGGGGGAGGGGAGACTGGCTGGGAAGAGGGAGGGGAATAAAGAGACACAAGAATCTCAGTCATAAGTTGGTCATGGAGCTGGTGCAGCCTGGAGAATATAGTCAATGGCTCTGTAATATCTTTCTATGTCGACAGATAGTAACCACACTAGTGGGGGGTGAGGATTTAATAAGTGGGTAACTGTAGAACGACTGTGTTTTTGAAACCAATATAATATAGTATATCAACTATACTTCTATAAAACAAAAACAAAAGACTTTTCCATGCCTTAATTAATTTAATCTTCACAACAATCCCATAAAATAAAGAACGATGTTCTAGTAATCAAAGCTTCCACCGTTAAGGAGTGCTGGGCATCCGGACATGGAGGAAGGTGCTCATCGACAGAATCACTGTGTCAGAGACACTCTACAGGGCATGACCGCATTGGGTGCCAAGCTGATTTAGGCAACTGCTCTGAGATTCTTAATTTTTATTACACATTCCATTTATGATGAAAACAGCTGAGGACCGCAGTTTTTTTTTACAGGTCAAAGCCAGTGGGAATTGATGTAGTTTAATAGAAATCTCCTGGATTTCCTGTGGGCATCTTCAGCCTCTTTCCATCCACAAGGTTAGCTCTGCAGGAAATTACACATTTCAGTTTCCTCCACTTGGAATTGGCAACTTACGCTGTGCATGGAATCATAGAAAATAATAGAAAGAAAATGGGTCCTTCTGTGAGCTGGCAGTGGCTGGTTCCATGATGGTGATCACATTCATCATTTAAACTCTCGTGTATGACGAGAGTGCTTTCCACAAACCTGTAGGGATCTAGTTCTCTGACATGAAGATATTTATGTTTTTTAAAATTTATTTAGAGCTATAAAGCAGTTACGGAAATAAATCAAGACCAAGGACAGACCTGGGTGAATGTGCGTGGACTCCAACACATCAGGGTCTAAGGAAGCAATAATTTTTATATGGAGTGAGTTTTTCTTTTTTCCTTATATCTTTCTTCTCTTAAATAATTGAAACCAATAGGTTACTTTCTCTTTGAATCATTTTAAAATGAAGATGAGAGATTTATAAACAGTGAATTCAGTACAGGTTGTGTTTTGCCATGTCCACTACACACTGACTGTCACGATCCCCTTGTCTTCTTTCATCTTTAATACACCTGCGTGAATTGGGTACCATGATGTTACTGATCGTAAAAATGGAATGCACTGTGGGAAGCATCATTCATCCTCAGTTAAGAACTCTAGTCCTTTTGGGGTAGTGGTTCTCAACTAAGGAGATTTCTCTCCTGGGGAACATTTGTCAATGTTTGGAGACATTTTTGGTTGATTTTGGAGACAGCATGACAGTGTGCGGAGGTCACAGATGAGGTTAAACATCCTAAATCCTCGCCACCTGGACTTATCCAGCCCCTAGTGTCAAATGACCAAGGTTGAGAAACCGTGTATTAGAGCTTCATGGAGCTCCTTTTCTTCACAGCCTCACTTAAATGTCAAGACTAAAACGTTCCTTCAAATATTATTTTCTATTTCTTATGTGTCAAATACTTGTTCTTACTGGCAAACAAGCTTCTTTTGTTGAATAGTAAAAGCCACCCCGGAAGAATCTCCCTGTCCAGGAGAACAGAATAGAAGGGGACCGTATTGCTTACATCTAATAAAAGCCCAGATTCACCATAATTTACTTACTCACCCACTTATCCAACTAATATTCATGAAAGGTACCCTGAGCATCCAGTACTCTTGAAGATGTAACGATGAACAAAATCCTGAACTCATGAGGCTTTTATTTAGTAGAGGAAGACCCGTTGCCCAGTGCATGGGCCCAGACAGACAGACAGACGTACAGAGAGGCATAACTGACTGCCGCAGGGAAACATAAAACAGCGTGGGGAATGGGGGAGTGCTGGCAGTAGGGGTTGCCGTTCTAAACTAGGGTGGTCAAGGAGGCCTCGGTGAAGAGTGCATTTGAGTAAAGAGCCAGAGCTCCTGGGGGAGCAATCCATGTGGCAATTTAGGAGAGAAAAAGCAGACAGCAAGTGAAAAGGCCCTGAGTTACAGCAAAGCACACATGGCAGAGGCAGAGCAAGTGAAGCAAGTCCAATCCCCACTGCAAGGACCAGAGGGCGGAGGGCCCTGCAGGCAGCTGTAGGGACTTTGGCTTTTGTGCCAGCTGAGTTGGAGGCCTTGGGAAGACCTCGAGCAGGACTCCTGTGATTCCGCTAAGCTGTGCTCAGGCTTCTTCTCTATCGGCTGCAGGCTCGTGAGCCCATATCCAGAAAATGGGAACAGGTTACATGGCAGGGCAGAGATTGACATGTCGGTCCGCCTAGTAGCTGGGGTGAACACAGCACGCCTGGCCAGCAAGGCTCGGCCTTGTGCAGGAACTGGGCCGCTCTAAGAACACAGCACAGCCCAACACCCAGAGCAGAGAGGTGATCGCGGCCTGGAGAGGGGGTGGGAGGTGGTGTGGTGTGACTGTAACTGGCATGGAGAATACAGGGGTACCCGGGAGCAGAACTGTCATCAGACCTTAGGACTTGAACCCCGGTCTTACTGACAGCGAACCCGTGGGCCAGGTGCACTGCGTCTGATGTGGCTTTGGTGCTGCCAGTAAGTGGGAATTATTCCTACCTGACCTAAAGCTCACTGCTGGGAGCACGGAGCCCCGCCGTCTTCGCCCCGGCCTCAGCCCCGTTCCTCCCTGGGACAGGCTGAGACTCGGGGCCCACGAAGGGCTGTGGGAAGGGGGTGAGGGGCAAGCTGGGTGGCCACCCGAGGGGAGTGAAGCTGAGGGTGCCACAGAGCATGGATGTCTCTGCTCCAAATATTTGATAATAAAAAGAAGTATTTTTACTTCTGAAATGGGGTTAAATATGGGATCAAAGAACAGCACCCAACATCCTCCATGAACGAATAGAAGCATTAAGCCGATCATGTCATAAGCCGTATTTTCTTTGCAAAAATGTCCTAGAATATAATCGTTATTATCTAGGAATTGCAAGATTTAAGTTCCCTCAGATATAGGGAATAAAGATATTAAATCACAGGTACAGAACATATTTTGAATGATTTCTCTTGGGGCATTTGGGGGAGAAAAAAATGAAAGGGAAATTTGGGAAACCAAGTGTTGCCACAGTCAGCGTGGGTTTTAAGGGAAAGGTCAGAAGAGAGAATCCTGGAGTGGCTCGAGAGATCCCCAGGCTGGACTGGGGCCTTCCATTCGGGGAAACTTAGAAAAAATAAGCGCATCACCAGCTGCCACAGAAACGTTTTGAAAAATGCTCAGTTGACCACATTTTATGTGAATTTTCATAAATATCAGAAGACAGTTGTAGGACAGGTGTTTGGGTTGCAAAGCAAGTAAAGGTAGCATTTCCAAGTCCTCACTTCAGAAATTTGTTAATCTCCTCATCAGCGCCAATACTAATGACGCTTTAAATGCGCTGGGGCACACAGAGAGGACGGGGATGCCGGTCGGCCTCGAGGGGCAGCGCTCTGTTATGCCCGCTCTCCTTTTGCCTCCTGGCCGCGTCATGCCGTGAGGAACAGACACGTTCAGATGGTGTCCGGGCAGGAGAAGATGAGAGCAGAGCGTGGAGTACGTGCCCTGTGGCAGCCCTGCTCCAGCCTCCGTGGGGGCGCCTCCGCGGGGTCACAGCAGACGTCCGTGAGTGAGCATCCTTATTTCACAAGTACTCCCACTCCAAGTGACGCTGTTTTCATCTGTGACTGAACTCTCAGGAGTAAACATTTCTCATCTGTACGCAAGCTTTGACAGAGAATAAAGTGGAAAGATCTTACTCCTATTTTTGGAATAGGGGAAATTCAAAGAAATTTGCTTTGAGACGTTGCAGGAAATGGATCCTAAAGAGGGCGAACCAGATAAGGGAGAAGGTAGATACACAGCTGGAAGGGCCTGGAGAAAGTATTTGGGACTGATGGGCAATGATCTAGGATGGAACCGGAGCATGCTGGTTAGAGGGCACTGAACAAAACCGGGGGTGCCAGCAGAGGGTGGGGACGGTGTGTTGAAGCAGGAACAGAGATGGACAGGGAGGGCTAGAACCCTGCGCGGTCCCTCCTGCATTCAATGTCCAGTGTGTGTGTACAGTCACACATCTGGGGGACTTATTCTTGGCTGTTCTTTTCCTTTTAAGAAACTGACATTTTCACTTAAGCTATACTGTGCAAAAGTCACTTATACGTACATAGTCTTTTTGTACTAGAATAAAACTGATACACAATATTATATTGGTTTCAGTGTATAAGAGAGTGACTTGATAATCATATACAATACTGAGTGTTCGCCACGGTAAGTGTAGTCGCCCGTCACTATACCAAGACATTACAGTATTATTGGTTCTGTTCTCTGTGTTGTACTTCATTATGCGCATGCTCTGAAGTTGAAGATCAGAATAACTCCGCTCAGTAGGTGTGATACACTTACACTCTCATTATCACTCTTACAGACACTTTCTCCTCCTTTTTCCCCTCCTTCCTTCCTTCCTTCCTCTCTTCCTTCTTCCGTCCACCCTTCCTTCCCCGCCCTTCCCACGCTTTTTCTCACCCCCTCACCCTCCCTCCCTTCATCTCGCCCTCCTTCCTCCCTTCCTCCCCAATAATACGAATCTCTAGGCATGACTCTAGTTGTTGAGAGTACTGTGAAATGGTAGCCCAGAGGTTACTTCCAGAAGATTCAAGTGATGTCTTCATATCTTTCATAAACAGAATTGAAAACCCTGCTCTTCTAGCGTTTAACCTTGTGTTGCAACTCGTTTCCTTCACATTCTCCAGCTGGTCAGGTACTTACTTACTTGAGTTCATCAGGACATAAACTGGCAGTGTTTTTTTAGTTTCCCCCATTCTATTATGAGAGCAGCCCGAAGGATCAGAATATAACGGTTCTCTGCCTTTCCCCCACAGTGGGCCTGGGCGTCTGCAAGGGATCATTATGAGAAAATCTGACTATGGTTTCAAATGACAGATGGCTAAAGGAAACTCTTGCTAAACTGGAATGCCTAGGGAAAAAAAACAGTTGGAGGAAATGAAGAAAAGGGTCAGGCATAGCAGCTTCTGTACCCAGTCCCATGAGACAAAACTTGTGCCTCCAGGAGAGAACGTAGGGATGGACGGCCTCTTTCTGACATCAGCAGGGCCCAAACCAGTGAAGATTTCCTCTCCTTCTAAGTTCAGGGTGGTGTATTTTAGAACATGTGCCCATAACCCTGGGTGCCGAGAGCTTTACATTTCCATGGCAGAATATATAAAAATCAAGACAAAAAAAAGATAAAGGAGGGAGGGGGAAAAAAAGAAAATCTTTCAGTCTGATTTATGCTGGATTTAGCTCCTGGCCTACCATCCTGTGCTGCTCTGTACCCGCAAATGGGAGATGTAATTGCATTCTGTGTCATTTATGTCCCCAAATGCAAAACCGTAGATGCTACAGAGGCAGAGCCTCTTCTCTTTATGGAGTAGATATTTCAGAAATGTCAGACCCTCGAGGGGAAGTCGTATGGGCAATGCTATCAAGAGGGCGTGTGTGCAATTCTCCAGAACCAGAGGTAGAGTGTTTACAGTCTTTGTAGAACCTTTAGGATGATGTACGGAAAAGGGATGATATGAATTATACCTGGAGTATATTATTAGAACCCTGATAAGAAGTAAACTAAGTGCCATTCAAAGACAAGCTCTTCCATTATCCCCATGTCAAAAGAAAATTCCGAAGTCATGGGTGGACATCTTTGCCCCTAGGAATTAATCAAAGAGCTTGGTGCCACTAATTCTTTATGGAAATGCTTAAACTTATTTTAGGTTTATTACAAGTATCTGTAGGCTACTGGCTCTCCTTTAAAGTTTAAAAGTGCTTTTAAAATCATAAATGTTTGTCCTCCAATATAGGATTATTTTGGAGGGGAAAATAGTGTAGTTGATTATGTGATATAAATATTATACTAGAAACTATTGCTATAATTATGTCTCTGATTTCATTCTTGATATTATTTCTTTGTGCTTTCTTTGCATATTAAGAATTATTTTGGCAGAAGGCATTAGTCTTCATTAATCTTGATTCAAAAAGACTAGCCTTTGGTTTGATCCTATTGTATAACTTTTTTCTATTTTATTCATTTCTATTGTTATCTTAATTTCTCCTTTCTTTAATCCTATTGTTCTTCTAATACCTTGAGTTGAACTTTTAGCTCCTTGATTTTGTAGCCTTTCTTGATTGCTAATATAATCAACCTCTAATATATCTATCTGTATTCTAGAAGCTTTACTATGAGGTGATAATTGTTTCCCCAAATTTTATATATGAAGATGTTCAGTGCAAATAGTACCAGTGAAAGACCTAACAAGGGAACTGTCTAGATTATTTGGTATACACCTACTACAATTTACCTACTAAAATACTGAGAAAGCCTGCATGGTAAAATGGAAAAATGTTTTTAATTGAAAAGTAGAGAATATTAAATTATGTTTACCTTTAAGAAAAAAATGTATTTATGGACAAGGAGTTAAAAGAATTGAAAAAATATAAGTGATTGTCTTATTGTTTCAATAGGAGGTTAACTTGTTTTATGTCACTTTTTGTTACAAACTTTGGATGAATAACTTTCAAAAATATGTGGAGAATTTCTGTCTTCAAGTGGAAATGTTAGTTGTTTAGACCATTGATATAGTCTATTTCAATATTCCAAAATCAGAGAAGTGAATTAGTATCGTTCCTTTATGTGAGATTAGAAGTAGATAGCGAGATTTTGTTTCTTTTGACCTTCCTCCTTTACGTTGGCAAGACAAACTTGCAAAGTGAGCAAAGCTGTGATTCCTTTAGGTGAGAATATGTGAGGCAAATGCTTCAGGTGGAGTTGGCCAAGCAGTATGAAATACCACTCACTACTGGGTTACTGTAGTAACTATTGCTGGTATTGTAGGGAAAGATGTAGAATACAGGCACTAATAATAGGAGGCTTAAAAACATCATTTTGTCAAGTGGACAAAAGTATCTATAGATATTAAAGATCTCAAAAACTTAATAGGACACATTTTTAATTTATATCCAATACTACACCTTGACAGTAGAGAATATACCTTCTTTACTGTTGGGGAAGGGGGTTACATGTGGGAATGGGGAAAACTCAGATGAACCCCAGGAGGCTGGGAACAGTCACACCCAGAGCAGTCTGTCTCTTCTGCCTAAGAACACTGATTGAAGGCCTTCCAGTTCTGTAGGCTTAGCTTCAATTCCTTCTCCATTAGCATTCTTGGAGAACTCCTTCCCAGTGAATTTTTCTTTTTGGGACTAGTAGCTCTTATGGCTTTTACCAGTCACATTATTTAGTCCTATGAAATATGACTCTAATTCCAACCTTCTATTAGAACTATTTTCTTGGAACTTTTCATAATTACCAAATTCAACAGTATTTTTCTCAGATCTTAATCTCTAACACCTTTCCCTCTCAGGGCTCCTTGTAAAAGTGGCTGATTCCAGACTGGGGTGAGCTAGGTATAGACCAGGCCTGGAATAATTTGTTATACCAGAAAGTAAAGACATACTCAACAAATGGATGGGAAATATAAATATAAAGGGTTCCTCTTGAAGGGACTCTCACTGGCTAAGTATGGAACAATTTTGCATGCCAAAATATCTAGATACAGTAATGAATTATAAACTATTAAAAAATAAAAATTCATGAGTCTGATGAGAGAAAAAGAGTGGGGGTGAAGGAGGAGAAGAATAAAGGGGGGAAGGAGACAGAAGGGGGAGGGGAGGGACTCTTGCTCACAGTAGAATGCCACATGTGTTCAAAGAGTGCTAGAGTTAAAAAATTATTATTTTGCCACCATTATAGTAAAGCTTGGATCATCAAGAATCACCAGTGGATTTTAAAACCAGGGGAAATTTTTGATAATGAGTCTAATATTTGCATAGTCTTAAAATGTCTTTCCACAGACTTCTTATTAGGTGAAAGAGAGAAAAAAGTAATTACATACTAGAGACATCTGCAACTGTATGTGTGGTGATTTCATTCTAGGATTTTGATTTGATCCATTGGTACATATGTCTGTTTTTATGCTAGTACCATACTGTTTTGATTGCTGTAGCTTTGTAGTATAGTTTGAAAATAGGAAGTGTGGTGTCTCCAGCTTTTTTCTCCTCTCAGGATTGCTTTGGCTCTTTGGGGGTTTTGTGGTCCCATGTGATTCTAAAATTATGTTTTCTAGTTCTGTGAAAAATGCCTTTGGAATTTTAATAGGGATTGCATTGATTATGTAGATTTCTTTAAGTAGTAGGGACATTTTAACAATATTAACTCTTCTGATCCATGAACATAGGGTGTTTCCTTTCATTTGTGTTTTCTTCAGTTTCTTTCATTAATGTCTTAAGTTTTGAGCATATAGATCTTTCATCTCCTTGGTTCAATTTATATCCAAGTATCTTATTGTTTTTGTTGCTCTTGTACATGAGATTATTTCCTTTATTTCTTTTTCAGATTGTTTATTGTTACTGTATAGAAAAGCAACTCATTTTTGTATGTTGGTTTTGTAGCTTGCAATTATACTGAATTCATTTATTAATTCTAATACTTTTTTTGGGGGAATCTCTATAGTTTTCTACACATAGCACCATTTATATTTTTCTATACTTAACATCATGTCATCTGCAAACAGGGACAATTCTACTTCTTTTACATTCTGAATGCCATTTCTTTTTCTTACCTGATTGCTTAATTTGCATCTTCTTATATTTTGTATCCATTAATTGTTGTAGTTATAGTCATTTTCAATATTTCTGTCTTCTGTGTTAATGTATACTAAGTTAAACGATTAACATACCACGAAGAGGAGAAGGCACAACATTCTCTCCTGTTGTTGATGTCGCTTCTGCAACTGCCATTTGCCATGGATGATTGTTCTTTGCTTCCTTTGGGAGAGTAAGAGGGAAAGAACGCCATTGAGAGAAGAAAAAATACATATATACCTCAGGTGCTTCTTAGGTAATCAGCCAAGATGGGTTCTTTTGAAAGAGTAAAATGGAGTTGGCTTGGAAAAGTAATCTGGGGACAGATTGTAGCAGGTTTAAATTCTGGGCTAAGATAACCTTATGCCCTATCCAAGAGAGTGTTGTTGAACAATTTTTCTTCAGGGCAGGACCTCATGTACTTGAGTGTTACCAGGAATGTTGTCAGACAGTTACGTGCAAGCCGAGCTAAAGGTGGATAGACTCAGAGTGCTGGGTGGTTACTGCATTAATTTAGGAATGAGCTCAGAAGGGCCTATCCTGGTGTTGGACTCACAGTTGATAGAAAGAAGTGCATAGGAGAAAGGCATTTTTAGAATCCAGATAAATTATTGTGGGGAGAGCATTGTTGAAGATGCTAGAAGTTTAGACTGGCTGACTAGGAGAATAGAGCTAGAGACGAACATGAGCAGACAGGAGGATTTTTTTTAGGTGAAATATTTAAACTGGGTTTAGATGTATTGAGTTTAAGGTAAATTATTCAAACGGAAAGTTCAGTAGGCTCAGAGGAAGGTTTGACGTAAAGGAATCAATTTCGAGAGTCCTTGGGGTAGGAGTGAAGCTGAAGCTGCGGGCAGTATGAGCCTCTCAGAGGAGGTCAAGTTCTTCCCAAGATCTCAATTTAGGGAGCACAACAGTTAATGAAACAATGGGGAAAAAGGTAGACAATGAAGGATGCAGACATCAAAGAACTACACAAACAAAAGAGATGTAGTGTCTTAAAGGTCCTTTGCTGTCCCGCAGTGTTAGGTATTCAGGGAGTCCTCAGACATGGGTCATTGTTTGAATGAGTATCATTGCCCTGTGCTCTGGTAGTGCCATAGTTTTGCATCTTCTGCCTAAGATACTTGCACTGTGATTGGATCACATTATCACCGATTCTCTGATGTAAGAATCACCGCATGGACTCTCTTTATCTTGTCCTCTCTCCACGACACTCCCCAAATGGGACAGTTGTGCAGAGTTGGACACTGTCCCACCAGCTCTGAGGACATAGGAGGGTGTGGCACGTCAGCCAGAGTAACTTCTCGATTGGAATGCAGGTGCCAGATTTGCAAGTAGGGGAGCTGAGTCTATGAACTGGTTGGTATTAAATGCTGTTGTTAAACTTGACAGGTACACCCCTCAAAAAATAAGGAATTGGAATTATTTTAGAATAAAAGTAGTTGGCAGTATTTTGGAATCATTTTAATTCCTGACATTATATTAACTTTGCACTCTCTGTACATCGTTAATACGGCTACAGATAATATTCTCAGCACATCATAATTCCATTTTGGAAGCAAAGATTGGGAAGGGAAGTCAGGGTGAGTCTTGCTGAGGGAGAGTTAACTAACTGGATTGCCCAACTAAGCATCTCAGCCACACATGACCCGAGGCGCTTTATGAATTCTTGCAAGGACTTTGTATTCTAGAAGTGGGTGAGGAAATACTCTCCCTCTCTCTTTGTCGGGCTTTATGGAGTAGAAGTTCTTATTCTTGGCTGTTAGTCTCTGAACTGAGGACGTTCTTTTTTATAGGGATTATCAATGATCAATTGGAAATATTTCAAATTTACAGAAATCTATTTTCAGGAAACATGATAGAATAAGCACCTAATTCAGGGCCAACATTTCCTCCGGTTTCCCATAGATTTAGGTATTTCTGCACTTCCTGTACTAACCCTCCAGAAATCATGTGAGGAATTCAAGACTATCTCTGCAACAGAGACCAGAAAGCTAGTGGAAACCAACTGAGAAAAATGTTTTCCTTTTGCCCATTTATAGTCAATTTTTCCATACCCAACACTGATGTATTCCAGCAAGACACGTTCATTTCTACTTGAGGGCACTGTCTACTTTGGTACGAGCAGGGATAACTTTATTTCACTAGGTAAATAAGGAGTTGTAATCGAAAACCTGAATTAGCTTCCAGCATATTTCCAAAGTGAAGGAAAAAACAGGTTTTGGACTAAGGAGTTAGATGGTGCCCAAGGCCACTCCCTAGTTGGCCGGCCTCTTAATTGGGTTGACCCTTAAAACCCTTCATCACCAAGAAACAGAACAGCATTTCTGAAGGTGGAAGCAATTCATTGAAGGTGTGACAACACTCGAAAAGCTATGCCTCCTTTTCTGCCCAGGGTATGGGATATCTGGAACCAGCCACCACCGAAGGCCATGCTCTTTTCCTTACTGCTCTTTCGTGATTCTGCCCATGCATTCTCCTCCCCAGTGGGTATTACTGGCTTTGGTGAGGTGGGATGTCTTGCTTTAAATAAAGTCTGAAGTACTGATTAATATATCAGAGTGGATGTTCTAAGATCCAAGATCATGAACCAAGGTCATGTTTCGCAACTTAAAGTTAAGAGTGACCAGGATAATCAATGAGCCTGCCAGAGATTCTATCCAATAGAACGGGAAAAAATTCTTACAGGAAATAAATGTTAGAGGAACATTGGAAGATAAAATTAAAATTGCATTTTGAACACCTATTCTTGTGGACTGAGGTCATTTGCCTTGCTTCTGGTCCCCACCAAAACAGAAAACTAAAAAGCAGAGATGCACTGGCAAAGCAAAGCAAAAAGTTTTATTTAATACACTCCAAGAGAGGAATGGGCCAGAGTCAGGGTAGACAAAGGCTCCTATCTTTTAGGGGTGGGTCTATTTATTATGTCCTAGCCAGGAGGTGCCTCTTTGATTGACAGCTCTAGTTCTACACCCTTTCCTCTTAATGCACACATCTTTTCCCAAAATGCACGCAGAAAAGCTGAGGGGCTGTGGGGGGGGGCAAACCGGCAATTGTATTTTAATGGGATTATGATGAGATGTGCATCATGTAGACAGCTCCTAGTTTTGTTTGATTGTACCTGCACAGTGATCTGGTTGGGACCGGTTTGGCCTGGTCCCCATAGGCAAAGAAATTATCTCCCTGCAAAGCCTTTGTTGTCCTCAAGTGGGACCCCTACCTGGGCAGTTTTTGCCTTGAACCTTTTGTTCCCCTTCCCCGGCTGCTCATGTCTGTCTTTCTACCTAACACTACCATGGGTTGCACTTGTTAATGTAAATAGTATACAATAGGTTCTAATGCAAAATATCATATTGCATTTCAAGTTAAGTATATTATTCAACAACTCTTTGCTAAGCACTATTTAGACACCGAGGGTACTGTTTTGAACTAAACAGACATTGTGTCTACCCTGAAGCATTCTATCTATTCATTGAGTGGGCATCGAGGTGCCCTGCTACCTAACCAAATTTGAGAACCACTGACTCCAGTAACAGGGAGATTCTTCACTAGCTCCTCCCTGCCTGGACTTGGAGTCATGCCTGGAAAGAAGTGGTTGTTCCAGTTGGAGAAATCTGATAGAGCTGATTACTTAAGTAGGTGACTTTCCTTTCTAGAGAAGACAGCAATGACTGAAGTTTTCTCTTTATCCAAAGACATCGCCTTCAAACCTGTACTGCAGAACTTGGCTAATTGTTGCCGTACAAGCTGCTGAGGAAGTGTTGCTGACATTCACCATTTGTACGAGCAGGAAACCTGAATCTCAAGGGACTGCATCAAAAAATTCAAGACTCATTAGACATTATTCATGGCAAGAGCACCAGGGATCAAGCAGCAGAATCTGGAGAAGGCATTATTGAGGGCTGGGGAGTGTCACGTGCCCTTTGACAATGATGTTCCGTGACAGCAGGAGGGGGGGCACCACCAAGGGCATCATGGGGCACGATTTCAGGGCTCGTTCCCATTGCCCAGATCTCTTCCTGACATTTCCCAAGCCTGGTTTCCCAGCTTCCTTTCAGTTCTGTGAGTAATCTCAAGTCTCACTAATACATTCCTTTCCTACTTACACTAACCAGAATTTGTTTCTGTTGCTTGCAATCAAGCATGCTAACTCACACAGGAAGCAAACTGGTCCTTTGCTCCTAGATGGGTGGCCTCTGATGAATTATTATTTTCTGTTCATAAACCCAATGTGAGTTGAGACAAGGCAGGAACATTTTCTCCTTTGCATGGTTCTGAGGAGCCATTTGTTTTGCATGCCAAACTTAAAGTCAAGGACAAGATCAAACCATTCTCTTCTGGCTGGGCAGACTGTTCCTTTCAGAGACCAGTCTTCCTGACAGAGTAAAGAAGGGCACCTGGATTTTGTCAAAGATCTGCCATAAAATAAGCACTTTGTTAGATGTTTTTCGTATTTGCTTAATTCCTTACATCCACTGTGTAAACTAAGAATTGTTATTCCTATTTTAGATGCTCAGAGAAGTTAAGGTACTTAACATTAAATCATACAACTAGTGTGTGGTGGGGAATGACCCCAAAGTTCATTCTCTTTTACTACATGTCGGTGTATCTATAGGAAACCAGATTTGCAAAAGTCAGCATGTATCTGGTCTGGGGCACTGGAGCTAGCATTCCGAGTTTAATGTTCCAGCTGCCACGGAGCTGTGATCCCAGGGAGGGAGGAGGAAGGCCCAAGGAGATGCTGCTTACAGTCTGCAAATATCACGACCCCCACGGTGCAGAAGTCAGACACTGGGCTCCTGCGTCAGGCAGCTTGCGAGACTGCTGCCTAGATCCTAATTTTAGGAAAACCACTTCTTCTTCTTCCTTCCATTTTCCAAGAGATAAGTCTGTGGTAAACAAAGCCCAAATGAGTTCTAGTGCTTTTCTGCTTCTGTCGTTGCTGTTTAATTTTCTTTAGAATGACTTGTTTTAAGGACTCCTATTCAGTGTTAATGAGCTGTGGCATTGCTTAAAATACCTTATGAAGTGCTGAAAGTTTCAACGTTTTCTTCTGTAATTTGTGGAAATGTAGAAATCTGGGAGAAATGGAGACTTCAATATTAGAAATATAATGGGTCAGATTATTTTCTTTTGAGTGAGGGGAGTGTGACAAAGATAATTAGAAACAGAAATCGAACAAAAAAGCAAATGAGAAAGTATACATTCTGTGTATGATCATGATTTTCATTTTGATAAATGAGAGATGAGTGTTATCTTTTATCCTACTTATTTGAAAATTACAGAACGGACAGCTTGCATTGCTTGAAATTGTATCTGGCTTCTTAATTAGGATTACATAACCTCTCCTACGCTTTGAACCATAAAGACATCCAAATCCTGAGCTGTTAATGAAATGATAAGTGTTGCCCACACAGGAGCACAGGGAAAAATCGGTATCCGAGGTGGGAAGGAAATATATCATCTCCAAGGTTTCTCATTTCCTTAAGAATCTATGAGAGGTGGAAGAATAAATGGTAACCAAATTTTCCTAGAATGCAGTAATTGGTAAATTTTAAAACTATTATGCTTGAAAAAGACATATGCACCCCTATGTTTATCGCAGCACTATTTACAATAGCCAAGAAATGGAAGCAACCTAAGTGTCTATCAGTAGATGAATGGATAAAGAAGATGTGGTACATATACATAATGGAATATTATTCAGCCATAAGAAGAAAACAAATCCTTCCATTTGCAACAACATGGATGGAGCTAGAGGGTATTATGCTCAGTGAAATAAGCCAAGCCGAAAAAGACAAGTATCAAATGATTTCACTCATATGTGGAGTATAAGAACAAAGATAAAAAAACTGAAGGAACAAAACAGCAGCAGACTCACAGAACCCAAGAATGGACTAACAGATACCAAAGGGAAAGGGACTGGGAAACATGGGTGGGAAGGGAGGGATAAGGGGGGAAAGGGGTATTACGATTAGCACACATAATGTTTGGGGGGAGGCACAGGGAAGGCAGTATAACACAGAGAAGACAGTAGTGATTCTATAGCATCTTACTCCGCTGATGGACAGTGACTGCAATGGGGTATGTGGTGGGGACTTGATAATAGGGGGAGTCTAGTAACCATAATGTTGTTCATGTAATTGTATATTAATAATACCAAAAATAATAATACAAGTACCCTAAAAAAAAGAAGAAAAAATGCTATTATGCTTAATAACTATAACATGAACTCAGTAGCTTAGACTCGGGTTTACATCTGTTAGGCATTTGATGTCAAGGCCTCTCCTTCCTCACCCTGCCACTTTTTAAAATTAAGTCACTGACATTTGTAACATACAAATCTATCTATAAGTAAGAGGGCATGGTGGAATGTATAGGTTACAATTATGTGGCCGTATAGCCCTATTTGGAATAATGGGTGATTCTTCTTTAAACATATTCAAGCATTATCTCGAGATGACACTTGTTTATGTGCCCATTTGTAGTAATAGGTGTGTTTATTTTCTACTCAGTGGGTCAACTCTACTGTCACAGGTGATTGAATTTGATAACTGCAAACTCCCTAAAGGCAGAGCAAAGACAGGGCCTCCTGAGACAGGTTTAATGTGTACAGAGGAGTGGCATTTCTACAAAGCTGTTCCTCAGAATCATTCAGGAATATTTGAAAGTCTGGACAGGTCTTTCTGCCCTTGGGTTCTATTTTCAACATCTCATGTTTATATTCAACTTGAAGTCTAATTTTCATAAATATCTGGGTTTAAAATAAACTATGGGCTTTAATATAGGAACAGGATTGTCCAGGTAAAATAATAACCAGGCTTTTGACTCCCCAGGTCTTTCATTGAGCTGTCATTTCATGACCATTATTTGGTGACATCATTAATTTTATTCTGCCATGCAAAGAACCACTAAACCAGAATAATGGATTGTGCTTTCAATTAGACTCCATATAAACTTGTATCCTTTAATAACTGAATAGGTGAGAAAATGCCATAAAGTGCAATCCTTTGTAATGGCTCTATTTCCCTCAGCATGCCTTCTTAAGATTGTGCCTGTGATCCCAAGGGAAGGTACTTATCTTCACGACACTTTTCCAGCAAACTCTATATTGGATTTTAAAATATTTGCCTACTGAACAAAAAAAAAATCAAGACATAAGCAAAGATATTGGCATGAATGCACATTTGCCTAACTCACTCTTTTCAAATGTGTAAAAATGAACAAGCATCACTGGACGTAGAGATTCATTTATGAAGGAAAAATGTGCAGCAGTTATTAAGTAAGAACGTGGAAGTGGGCGTGGCCAGTGCTGAGATGTGTGCACCCTCTGGTGAGCGGCAAAGGGACCATCTTTACCTCCACGCTCAGGGGCCACCTGCAGATTCTGGTAACCAACCCAGGGCAGAAGAAGGTGGCTTTCTTGTCTCCAGAATCTTAATGTAAGTTTTTTTACTGGCACACATTTCTCATTACTCTGTAAAATTTTAGGCGGGCTTCTAACTCTTGTTATATTCATCTTGTCTATAAAAATCCATCTATTGGTGAGACACCGTGCCGTCATAAAGGGTGGGATGCTATTTTTGGTAAGCTTCATGGGGCACCATCACCTCTTTCTCCTCTTAGTTATAATGCATCTTTGGGTACCTCTTTTCTTCACTATGCTCCACTATTTGAAAACTCAGATCATATTAACAGTGAGTAGCTATCTGTCTCAAACTCATGAAATAGTTACTTAGATTTTCAGAGATAGAAGGTTCCTTAATCTGATGCATTCTGAATATCTGCACTTCAAATATGAAACGGGGAAGAGATCAAGAGAAAAAAGAAGATGTGGAAACAAATATGTGAGGTTTATGAACACACTGTTGGGAGACTAAGAATCATATCAAAAATCTTTAAAATAATAAAATGACTTAAATAGTTCCAAAGTCCACCATGTTTTTGGCTCTAAAACGTGGCATGCAGTGCTGTATGGCCACTTATCACATTGGATACGCAGGGATTACAAAATGGTATGGATGCTGGGAACTCATTGGTAAAGCATTCGTACCATGTTGCAATCCTTACATATCCAGTGTGAAAACACCTTGAAGACACATGGCTAGGCACACACTCTAAATTGAGTCAGTCCTGGCTGATTTTTTTCCCCCATTTTCCCCATTTAATAATATTTCATAGACACAATAATGTTATTTTATATCCATCAAGATGGGTCACAAAGCTGTGTTTCAAATAGGTTTTTAGTATTTAATTTGTTTTATTTTTGATTCCACATGTAAGAGAGATCATATGATATTTGTCTCTCTCTGGCTTATTTCACTTAGCATAATGCCCTTGAGATCCATGCAAGCTGTCACAAATGGCAAAATTTCATTTTTTTTACTACTGATAATATCCTTTTGTACATATACATACATATATGCCACAATATTTTTGTGTATATACACACACACACACACACCACAATTTATTTATCCATTCATCCATCAGTAGACACTTAGGCTATCATAAATAATGCTATAATAAACATGAGGGTGCATGTATTTTTTCAAGTTAGTGTTTTTGCTGGATCATACAGTAGTTGTATTTTTATTTTTAATTTTTTGAGAACTTAGGTGCTGCTTTCCATAGTGGCTTCATCAGTTTACATCCCACCAACAGTGCACAGGGGCTCCTTTCTCTCCATATCTTTGCCAACACTTCTTTCTTTCTTTTGATAATAGCCATCCTAACAGGTGTGAAGTTATTTTGGGCTTTTTATTTGCATTTCCCTGATGGTTAGTTATGTCAAACATCTCTTCCTGTAGCTGTTGGCCATCTGTATGTCTTCTTTGGAAAAATGTCTATTCAGATATTCTGCCCATTTTTTGGATTTTTGTGTTTTTTGCTATTGATCTCTTTATGTATTTTTTATATTAGTCCCTCATCAGATAAATGATTTGCGAATATTTTTTCCCATTCAGTAAGTTGCCATTGCATTTTGTTGACAGCTTCCTTTGCTGTGCAAGATTTTTAGTTTGATGTATTTCCATTTGTTTATTTTTGCTTTTGGTGTCAGATTAAAAAATCATCACTAAGACCAGTGTCAAGAAGCTTAGCACATATGTTTTCTTCTAGGAGTTTTATAGTCTCAGGTTGTATGCACAAGTCTTTGATCCATTGAGTTAATTTTTGTGTATGGTATAAGGTAGGGGTCTACTTTCCTTCCTTTTCCTGTTTCTGTCCTGTTTTCCCAGCACCATTTATTGGAGATACCATCCTTTCCTCATTGTATACTCATTGAGTGTTTTTATCATAACTGGATGTTGAACTTTGTCAAATGCTTTTTCTACATCTGTTGAGATGATCGTATGATTTTTACCTTTCATTTTGTTAATGTAGTATATCATATTGACTGATTTTACAGATGTTGAGCCATCCTTAACATCACTTAATAGATCCCAATTGATCACATGGTGTATGATCCTTTTAATGTATTGTTGAATTTGGTTTACTAATATTTTGTTGAGAATTTTTGCATCATTTTATGTTCATTAGGGATATTGGCCTGCAATTTTCTTTCCCTGTGGTGTCCTTGTCTGGTTTTGGTATCAGGATAATGCTGCCCTCATAAAATAAGTTTGGGAGGGAGAGGGTTCTATTATATTTTTTGAAGAGTTTGAGAAGGATTGGTATTAATTCTTCCTTGGGTGTTTGGTAGAATTCACCAGTAAAGCCATCTATCCCTGGACCTTTTTTTTTTTGTTGGAAGGTTTTTGATTACTGATTCAGTCTTCTTACTAGCAATTGGTCTGTTCGGATTACCTATTTCTTCATGATTCAGTCTTGATAGATTGCATTTTTCTAGGAATTTATCCTTTCCTTTTAGACTGTTCAATTAGTTGGTGTATAATTGTTCATAGTAGTCTCTGATGTTATTTTACTGTGGTATCAGTTGTAACGTCTCCTCTTTCATTTGTGAATTTTGTTTTAGTTCTCTTTTTTCTTGGTGAGTCTAGCTAAAGGCTTGTCAATTTTGCTTATCTTTTCAAAGAACCGGCTCTTCATTTCACTGACCTTCTCTGTTGTCATTTTAATGTCTATAAATACATTTATTTCTGCTCTAATTTTTGTTATTTTCTTGTTTCTACTAACTTTGGGGTTTGTTTGTTTTTTCTAGTTCTTTGAGGTATAAACTTTTCTTGTTTCTTGATGTAGGCATTTATTGCTCTGAGCTTCCCTCTTAGAACTGTTTTTGCAGCAACCTGCACATTTGGTATGTTGTATTTCCATTTTTGTTTTTCTCAAGGTATTTTTTATTTCTCTTTTGATTTCTTCTTTGACCCATTCATTGTTCAGTGATTTTCCTCCATCTCCACATAATTGTGGATTTTCCACTTTTCTTTATATAATTAATTTCTAGTTTCATATCATTGTGGTCAGAAAAGATTCTTGATATGATTTAAATCCTCTTACATTTATTAAGATTTTTTGTTTTGTGGTCTAACATTTGATCTATCCTGGAAAATATTCTGTGTGCACTTGAGAAGAATATTGCTTTTGGATGGAATGTTCTGTATAAATCTGTTACAAAGTCCATCTGATGTAATGTTTCATTTAAGGCCAATGTTTCCTTATTGATTTTCTGTTTGGATGATTTATCCATTGATATACGTGGGGTAATAAAATCCCCTACTATTACTATATTGCTATTTTCCCTTTAGGTCTGTTAATATTTGCTTTATATATTTAGATGCTCCTATGTTGGGTGCATAAATATTTATAAATGTTATATCCTCTTGTTGGATTGACCCCTGAATAATCATGTAACAAGAATCTCTGCTTCTCTTTACTGTCCTTGTTTTAAAGCCATTTTACCTGACATAAATAGTCTACTCTAGGTCTCATTGGGTTTCTTTTGCATGTACATCTTTTTCCATCCCTTCACTCTATCTGTGTATATCCTTATACCTCAAGTGAGTCTCTTGCAGACAGCTTATGGATAGGTCTTGTATTTTTATTCATTCAGCTACTCTGTGTCTTTTGATTGGAGAATTTATTACATTTACATTTAAAGTTATTATTAACAGGTATATACTTATTGCCATTTTGTTCATTGTTTCTGGCTGTTTTTGTAGTTCCTCTGTTTTCCATTTTTCTTCTCTTGCTCTCTTACTTTCTGGTTTGGTGACTTTCTTTAATGGTATGCTTATATTCTTTTCTCTTTATCTTTTGTGTTTTTACTATAGGTTTTTGCTTTGCAGTTACCATGAGGCTTACATATAACTTACATTTATAGCAGTCTCTATTAAGTTGAGAACAAGTTAGTTTCACCCCATTCTAAAGCTCAATCTATGATATTTATATTTTTGTTGTCACATTTTACATCTTTTTATCTTGTGTATCCCTTCACCATTGTAATCATGGTTATTTTTGCTACTTTTGTCTTTTAACCTTCATACTAGCTTCACAAGTGATTAATCTGCTATCTTTACTATATATCCACCTTTCCAGTGAGATTTATTCTTTCATATGTTTTCTTGTTACTAATTAGTGCCCTTTCTTTTGGCTGGACACACACCCTAAGTATTTAGCCAATCCTTGCTGATTTTTGAGTCATCAATTCTCTGTGTACTTTTCTCAATAGCTACAGAACACAGCCAAGAAAGTGATCATTTCTATTTCCCTGAAGGGCATAAAAATGTAATTGGCTTCCTCATCCATCCTTTATGCACGTCACTCTTTTTGAAAATGAAAAGAAACTGGAGGGTAAAAATGTGGGAGAATTTTGTACATGATAAGCATGCCTGAACTGCTTCAGGGTCTCTTTATTATCATTATTAATTTAACTACATCAGACGGCAAGAAGTGTTGGGGGTAACATCTTAAAAAGTAACAAGTCACAGTGCTTTTATTCCTTGGGAAGGTTACTGTCTTCTTATCTCAACTCTGCTCAGTGATACAGAAGAAATCCACAGAATATGTATAGTTCCAAATTTCAGGTGAACTGTGCAGATCAGTTAAAACAATGATATCATTTCTCATCCCCAAATATATCTTTTTAAAACCTGACTTAGTTAAAAAATAAAAATGAAGTCACCGTAATTTTTGTGTAATTACACTAGAAAAATGAAAGTTTTTGCAGTGGAAGTTCAGAATTAAGATTTCATATGTACTAGATTAGGTCCCATGTACCATTTCCGGAAAATCTAGTCTCAGTATATGCGGGCTTAAATAATGAATTTTGAATGATCTTCCTTCTAGGCATACTGGTTTTATCTGTGTTCTGTTTCCCTTACTCTGTATTTTTCTCATGCATCATGCCCCTGTGGGTTTCCAATAAATGCTGATTAAAGGTATCAGGACATTAAAGGCAGCAAGTAAAGGAATCAGGCTGGAAATTATCTCCCCATTTTCTTTGTAAAATAGGTGCCATTTTAGTAGGTTTAGTATTGCCCATTTGACAATAAAATAAAATCAGGGGTCGTCACACCAGGTGAGTTTGGTTTGGTTTATTATTTTATTTTATTTTTATTTTGGTATCATTAATGTACAATCACTTGAACAACATTATGGTTACTAGACCCCCATTATCAAGTCCCCCCCACATACCCCATTACAGTCACTGTCCATCAGTGTAGTAAGATGCTATAGAATCATTACTTGTCTTCTCTGTAAATACTGCCTTTCCCGTGTCCCCACACCCTGCTACATTATGTGTGATAATCGTAATGCCCCTTTCCCCCCTTATCCCTCCCTTCCTGCCCATCCTTCCCAGTCCCTTTCCCTTTGGCAACTGTTAGTCCATTCTTGGGTTCTGTGAGTCTGCTGCTGTTTTGTTCCTTCAGTTTTTTCTTTGTTCTTATACTCCACAGATGAGTAAAATCATTTGATACTTGTCTCTCTCCACCTGGCTTATTTCACTGAGCATATACCCTCTAGCTCCATCCATGTTGTTGCAAATGGTAGGATTTATTTTCTTCTTATGGCTGAATAATATTCCATTGTGTATATGTACCACATCTTCATTATCCATTCATCTACTGATGGACACTTAGGTTGCTTCCATTTCATGGCTATTGTAAATAGTGCTGCGATAAACATAGGGGTGCACATGTCTTTTTCAAACTGCACTGCTGCATTCTTAGGGTAAATTCCTAGGAGTGGAATTCCTGGGTCAAATGGTATTTCTATTTTGAGTGTTTTGAGGAATGTCCATACTGCTTTCCACAATGGTTGAACTAATTTACATTCCCACTAACAGTGTAGGAGGATTCCCCTTTCTCCACATCCTTGCCAACATCTGTTGTTGTTTGTCTTTTGGATGGCGGCCATCCAAACTGGTGAGGTGATATCTCATTGTGGTTTTAACTTGCATTTCTCTGATGACTAGTGATGTGGAGCATCTTTTCATGTGCCTGTTGGCCATCTGAATTTCTTCTTTGGAGAAGTGTCTGTTCAGCTCCTCTGCCCATTTTTTAATTGGCTTACTTGCTTTTTGTTTGTTGAGGTGTGTGAGCTCTTTATATAATTTGGATGTCAACCCCTTATTGGATATGTCATTTATGAATATATTCTCCCATCCTGTAGGATGTCTTTTTGTTCTACTGATGGTGTCCTTTGCTGTACAGAAGCTTTTCAGCTTGATATAGTCCCACTTGTTCGTTTTTGCTTTTGTTTCCCTTGCCCAGGGAGATATGTTCATGAAGAAGTTGCTCATGTTTATGTCCAAGAGATTTTTGCCTATGTTTTTTTGTTTTGGTTCATTTTGACACAAGAAAACTTCCAGTGATGCATCTGAGCAGTAATTCTCCTTTTTCACAGCTCTGATGAATGATAGTTATAATTTATAAATGTTTTTATCCTTTTATTTAAGCCATTGTGTGTTCTTAGAATGTTATAAAAGGTGCAGGACTTCAGAGTATAGTACATTCATCCATCTGTTAGCTTTATTATAACTTTTCACACTCTTGTTAGAAATTATAAAGTGCATGAATGGAAAATGTCTAATTTAGAATTGAAATCCCTTAGAGGCCTAAAGAAAGAGTCCTAAGTTGTTGCCAATTTTAAAAAGAAAGAGTAGCTCAGGGCAGGGAGGATTCATTCATTCCATATAATCTCACAGAGGTTATGTAGAGCCTAGAAAGCATGATTCATTATTCTGATTTAATGGTTCTTAGTACAGCAGAATAAATTAACAGCGAAGTGCCAAGGATTGTATTAGGCCCTGGGGCTACAGCAGGAATCAAAACAGACAAGAACCCTACCCTTTTCAAGCTGCCTTCACGTACAAGGAGACAGGCAATAAAAAGTAACTACAGTGCCATAATTAATGTATTTTAATATACACATTTTCACACCTCGGAGACCTGTTTGTTTTATAGCTGCTATGGGCCCAGTGTCAGTCATGGTGTAGCTGTTATTACCTGTTCACAATGCATCAAAGCTTGTAGAGTGAAGTCAGCAGCATGGGACAAAATCCTGGGGCCACCAGAGAGCACTCTGGACAGATACTGTATCAGCTAAAGCTCCTGCTGGCACAGTGGAGAAACACTGCATCGTGAGTCTGAGTTGCATCATCCAGAAGAGTTGAACTCTGAATATGATGAAATTTTAGGAATAACTTCAACAATTTGTTGTGCTTCTATTTCCCTCTTGGGTTTGCACTGTAGCAATATGTGATAAAAACCAATGTCCAGATAGGTGTAGAGCAGCTTTTCCAGTGAGTGTAAACTAATTTTGAAGTAATAAAAGGTGATGTATCAGTCTTACTGGCCACAATTTTTAGTTTAATTAATTTTTAGTGGTACATAAAATTATAGTGTAATTGATGGCTTCTTAAGTGTGAGGAACTGTAATATTTGTATATCAAATGATACGTGCTTTAGAGAACACTGAAATACAGAGAAGAGAACAGTGAATGCCATTGAGTAAGGCAGTTTGCAATTGTAATCAAGGTAACAGGGAAGCCTTTGAGTAAGTAACATTTAGATAAGATTTGAAGAGAGACTCAGCTGTGAAAAGAATATTGCAGGCAGAGTGCACCAGCAGGGCGAGGGCCCTAAGCAGGAGCATAGCTAGCTTATTTGAGAAATAGCAAGGAGGTCCTGTGGCTGGAATGGGGTGGGCAACAGGAAAAAATAGTAGGAAATGAGGTTGAAAGCTAAGGGGGACCAGCTTACACAGGACCCTGTAGGAGATTGTAAAGATGTGCTTTGACATCATAAGGATGTTCATGTTTATGCTAAATGAAATCGGGATCCATCAGAGGATTTTGTGCAAGAGTACCATGATCTGGCTTACATCTTTATGGGATCGCTGAAGGTGCTAGATGGAGAAAAAGACTGAAGGGAGACAAAGACAGAATAGGGGAGAATGGTTAGGAGGCTACACCATAAACCAGGGGCAAAATGATGGTGGCTTGGACCAGTAGGGGAGTGTAGTGCAGGTCAAGAGAAATGATGGAATTCAAGACTCATTTTGAAGGTAAATCCAAAAGGTTTCATTGACAATTCGGATAAGGAATGTGGGAAAGAAAAGGAAGAGTCAAGTTGGCTTCGAGGTTTCTTGTAACAAGTACAAAGGTGAAGTTGGCATTAACTGAGATGGGAAAGGCAACCAGAAAAACATATCTGATGGGCTAGCAGGAGTTCATTTTTAAACATGGTCAGTTTGATATGTCTATAAAATCCAAAGGAAGATGTCATGCAGACAATGAGTCCTTTGCCAAAATTTCTCTAGTCATCTGTTTGTTGGCTGGAGTGTATCCCATTGTAGTTTCATGAAAACAGTAGTTTTTCCACTGTCACATGTTCATACAAACAATATTCTGAGTTCTTACCTATTCAAAACTGTCTGATAATACCAAGTCCTGGAGAGAACATCTAACAATGGGATCTACTAATCACAGGTTACCTTGTGAATTTCTCTAGCTACTGTGGAAAATAGTTGGGTAACATATTTTAAAATCAAACATTTATGAACTCAAAGAGCCAGCTGTTTAACACCAACATTTATATCCAAGAGAAAATCTTGACAACTATATCAGAGAACACAAACAAGAAAATTCATAATAGTATTGCTGCAATAGCAAAACCTAGAAATAATTCAAAAGCATTTCAACAAATGTATAGAAAAATCGTGGTATATTCTCACAATGGAATATTATATAGCGGTCAAAATGAGCACTCTAAAGCTGAATCCAATAACACGAACCTATCAGCAAAGTTTAACTATACTTTGTCTATCCTATCACGTACAGACATTCTTATAACATCTTAAAAAGCTTACTTGGCAGAAAGCTTTTTTTAATTAGTTGTTTTTTCCAGCTATTATGATATTCTCTCTCAGCTCCAAATGCACTCTTCTCTAATCAGCTTTGGGGTATAGGCGCTGAGAGACTGCGAATCACACATGGGCTCCCCACAGCAAACTTCCTTCACAGCAGTACAGGCAGTTCTGTCCGGTAGCAGCAGCTCAATCCAGCTTATAATTTCTCCATCACTTGCAGGCCCTGTTTGGTAACACCATCCAACCAGAGGCAGCCGCAGGGGCCCCTCCTCTGGGCTCAGAGATGCCTGCACCGCTGAGCAGTGCTTCCTCCTCACAGGTCTCAGTTTCAGCCCCATAGGGCCCTTTTCTAAGTTTGTCCTAGAGTGTCCTTTGTTTTCCCAGCCATAGCAGATGGTAGCTTCGTCCTGCAGTTTCCATCTCTGTGACACCTTAGAGTCCTGTTTTTACCCTTTCAGTGGAAAACAACTCTATACCTGGTACCAGTGCTTCATATCAGATTCCTCTGGTCAAATAAATGGTACATAAAATAATTGTACCCCTTATAATTCAAGGGTATTAGGTTTGAAGACTTAGAAGATCATATACAGTAAAAAACCTTTTGCACAAAGTTAAATAAAACTATATTTAGGAACACACACACACGGTTGAGGACAGGCTTACCTTTGGTAGAGGGAAACAGAAATGTGCATGATGGAGGAGTCCATAAGTAGGCATAAATTACTGTAACGTTCTAGTTATTATACTTGGGTTCATTGAGTTTATTATGTTATTACATAAATAATACCTACCTACTTACATAGAAACATATATACCTGATACATTCATAATACATATACACACATGCCTGCATCCATACATATGTACATAAAATAAAACAGTATGTTGAACGTAGTTGAGACTATAAAAAGAAGTCTGATTAGTCCAGTTCTCTAAAGAGGACATCAAAATAAAATGATTTCCCTTTCTTACTTAACGTAAGGCTCAGCTGAATATGAATTTCCTGACTCATTTTCTTTTCTTGGGACTGTAAATGTTTCTTCACTGTTGTTTGGTCCTGGATATTTCTGTACAGAAGTCTGATGCCATCTTATTTTTATTTACCTTGAAAGTGAGTTCATCCTATTGTCTGGCTTCCCAAAAGGCAAGAATTATGTCTCCCTCTTTACAGGATTCCAAAGGGATTTGTTCTGTATCTTTAAACACAACAGCTTCACAAAGTGTGGCTCTGTGTTGATGGTTCATGGCCAACTCTCTGTTGCTCAGTGTGCTCGGAATTTTCTTTAATTATATGTTAAAATATTCACTCTGTTGCTTTCTTCTGGGTTACTTCTTTGGAATCCCAATTAAGCATGTAAACCAAATTCTATGGTTTGTTTCACATCTTCACTTGTATAGCTGTCATTTGTTGCTAATCCTATGTCTTTATTGCTCTTTTATTTTGCTTTCCGCATTTCTAGTCTCTGTGTCCGTCACTGTGGTCTGGCTGTTGTCAGTCTCTCTTGTGCCCTTTCTAACTTATTTTTTTATTTCTGTGACTATTTTCTTGCTTTCACAAATTCTGCCATCACCTTCTGCTGTCTGTTCCTCTCTTCCTTGAGTCTATCTATCTTGGCTTTCATATTTGGGATGCATTAATTTTGTTTTTCAAATTAACGATAGATTGTTTGGTTATAATTTTTGTTGGCTCTGTAGTGACTTTCCCTGAAAATTTTTCCTAGTCTATAGAAATGTCTTTCTGTTCTTTCCCACATAATTTCTTAGAAGATTTTTGGATGACTACTAAACATTTCCCTTAAATTTATTTCTTAGCGTTGTATTGCCCCGAACCAACTTTTGCAAGAGGTTAGAGGTAGTAGAATAGATGAGGGGGAGCAGGGGCCAGGGTGGCTTTCCTGGTTAGCAGCTCAAGAGCTCTACCTCCTCTGTTCACAGAGAGGAATGTTCCCTTGAAATACAACACAGTCGTGTGGCCACATCTCTGTGCTTCTCTGAACTTACCCTAGTTCAGAGTGACTTCTCCAGCCAGCCCTCCACTCCCCCGGTTCCTTCACCAGCCGTGGCTACCAGGTGACAGAACCTCCCTTCGCAGGCAATCTCCACAGTTTTCCAGTGTGGATTTTGCTGAGACTTCCTGAAATACACCGACCCTGGATCCTCCAGGCACCTCCCACACCTTTCTTCTCACCCTTTCTCAGCCCTTCTAACCAGAGCTCACCCCTACCTGCAGCAGGTTTTCACTGTCTCCTGGCTTTTCTGTAGACAAAATTTGTGACTTCCACACCTCCCTCCCCCCACGAAAATTCTGTTTTCTCTGTGCTGTTTCCAAGAGGAGTTAAAACAAGATTCAGAGTGAAGCTGGCACCACGTCCTTACCAGAAGTTCTTCAACTTCATTTAAGAAAGAAAAGAAAACCCTGCCATTGCATCCTCTTCACAATGTGTTTTCCACCTTCCAAAGAAAGATGTGAAAACGAATTTGGCCTGAGGTTTGAGGCAGGTATTGAGACTGACTTGTGTTTTTCTCAGTCAGCTGTTTTCCTTAGGGCTGGGGGCAGGCGAGTGTAGCAGGAATTGAGTGCCCGTGGCTAAACTGAATATAGAGATGGAATGGGCCAAATGCTTTCCCAAGACCAAATTTGGTACGTGATTATCAGGATTCTTGGTGATTTTCTTAATTAATCATGGCAAGAGATGTCAAAGGATCAGAGAGAGAGAACACACTGGAACTTTGCCATTAAGCTTGTGAAAAGGAGTAGAAAGTACCAAAGGAGACTGGGATCTGAGCCTTAACGCAGCCAGAAAAAAAAATCTCCCTCAGACAAAAAAGCAATTATATACACGTTGGTTCGAAATACCATTTCAGAGCTGTGCAATTTAAGGAACATTTCACCTTGATTCTGGAATCCAAGAGTAAGTCATATTGCAATTGATAAGAAATTTTCATGTAAAGAGCTATCGTATTATTCATTTATAACTTGCTAAATGAAGTAGCTCTCACATTTAGCTAGTATGTCCTTTTTAAACATCACGTGACTGCGGGAAAGGCGTGACTGAAAGGGGGGTTCTTCAGCTACCCGGTTCACTCATTCAGGAAGAGGACACAGATCTCCAGCAGCGAAGTTTATTGCCTGAAAGACAGAACGGAGTCTCTAAAGGAGAAAGCAGCAATGGCAGCAAGGGGAAAGCTGCTTGTAAAGGAAATTGAGCCGGAAGTTGGTCCTGTGACTTCTATGCATTACGAGGTTCAGGAAGAGGGGGTGCTGATTGGATGGTTTAAAACAAGTATGTCTTGTACATTTTCTATAGGTTGAACTCAGCTGGCGCGGAGTTGCCGGCTGATGTAACTTAGAAGATACGTACGTAAAGGGAAGTAGGTACCTTTTATGGTAAGGGCAGGTTACCTTTGCCCTTTATGGTAGGGTGGCTGGTCGTTGCTAGGGAAACTATCTAGAATGAGAATCACTAGAACAATGGTTGGGTTTTCTCATTAACTGGAACACAGTTTTCTTAGAACTAGGTTGGGGTGAGACCTTGGGGGGATTCAAGGCTGGGGTGCAGCTGCTGTAGGTGACACCAAGGGGGGGGCTTACTATGCCCGGAGGTAGTTCTGGGTTCTAAGAGTGACCACCCGGATCGCCAACCTCCCCGCACCTCCGGGTCATCCGCAGTGAAATCAGGGCCTTACCGTGCTTCTTACCTGAATCACCATCTCTCGAGTGGCACTGCCAGAACTGTAAGGCCTATGCCTTGAAAAAGGAACCAGTCCATCTCTTCGGGAAACTCTGAATACCCGAAGGATCATAACCGCATTGCTTGCATTTCAGACATCCTAACAGAGGACAGAGGATACTATTTTGGTCAAGACTGATTTGATCTTTTCGGTATCCCCCAAATCACAGGCAGGTGGTTGTCCACCCACTTTGGGCCTCGAGGCCCCTAATCGCTCTGACGCCCCTGACCAGATGCATTATTAATCCATTCCAGCGGCCCCTGCGAAGGGGTGTCAGTGTGGCGGCGGGGAAGTGCGGCGGCGCTGAACTGCCCGGTCCCAGGATCCTGTTCTGCTTTGCAAAACACTGCAGTGCTTGACTTTATTATAGGGATTAAGACCTGTGATTTAAGTGATATAACGTCAACAATCCTCAGCTAATCCAATAATGATCCAACGACTGCTCTTTAGATCCTTTGATTTAGTGAAATGTAATGGAGTAGTTTTTAGATTGCTAAATTCCAACCATATTAATTGCTATACTTAGAGTGCAGCTGTCGAGCCTTTAATCTCTCTTTACTGCAATGATATTTAATTGAACTGAATTATATGAAATTACACTAGCAGTACTAGTGGCTGTTCATTTGTTTGTACTTATTAATTTAACATCTTTTAATGCGATCGACTTTGGGGTACAGGCCAAATTGTTTCGTGTTTTCTCACGTAAACCTGAAGTATAGGAAATAAAATCACATGCCGGTGAAGCAAATGGGGGCGGTTTCTAAACATTTTCTTTTCAGGGACCTTTGTCACTCCATAGTGGTAAGTGATACATTTTATATGTGCCGCTTTTCAATTGCATCTCTAATCATTTAAAGTGAACATAAATATGCCTCTTCGCTGCTTTAGATGGACTCTGCATCAACACATTGTGAGCTGCGAAACAGAGGGACAGAGAAATGGAAATAAAAGACTAAAAATAAGCACTGCTCAGAAAGCAAAAATATAAGAGAACATGCTGTGGTGAGTTCTGCATTTATTATTTCATAAAGGAAAGTACGATGGCAGGCCCATCGGCCTCCGAGTCACAGTTTTTGCTTCTCTGCACCTCAATGGCTGGTCCCCTAGAGAACGGTCCATGAGGCCATCTGTATGGCCCTCTTCTGGAGGACACACCTCCTGGGTTCTCTGTGCACGAAGTTATTACAGCTTGGCCCAAGTTCGGGGAACAGGACCATCCCCGCTACCCTGGTCACCATGGATTGGCCAGAAACTCACCCAAAGCAGAGCCATCTGTGGGGCAGGCTGGACATGACAGGAGGAAGGCCAACATCCTCCTCTGGGCTTCGGCCAAGCTCTGCCCCCTGGGGCGCTCCATGTGGAACAGTGACGAACGGACTCAGCCCGACCCTCTTCCTTACAAAGGAGGAGTTCTCAGAGTGCACAGGATGCCGGGCATCTCCCAAGGCTTGTAGAGACACTGTTCTTCCTCCATGATGCCTGCTTGCTAGCCAAGCACCACATGCGGGGCCAGGGGTGCCTGTGCAGCCCAAAGGGGGGAACAACCATGCAAGGTAACGTGCCCCTGAATCACAGGGGTACCTAACACCTCCCTTTCTTGTGATCTTAACAATACCCACCTTACGCATCAGAAATTAAAGCTCTGCATCGGGCTTTGTCATTTTCCTGCCAGACCAGAAAGAGTGTGAGAAAGCAGAAAGGGGACAAGCTTTGGCTTGCCTCAGACATGGGCTCTGTTTCCTACTCTGCTACTTACACGATGACAGCCACTGTCAAGTCTTCTCTGGGCTTCAGATTCCTTATCTCTCAAGTGGGAGTTCTCTACCTATGACTAGTGTTATGCAGCCTCCCCTTAAATCATTTAAAATAAGGAATAATTGTAAGCTGTATCCTTAGCTAAACTATAAGGGTCTCTAATACTGTCTCTTACCTATTTCTTTCCCCATGCTGTATAATAATGTTCAAGGTCACCAGGCCAGATGAATAAATGCTCGTTGCATATATCACTGCATTTTTATCCATGGGATGTAGGTTATTTGTGGGGGGTGGGGGGGTCACCACATTCCCAAGAAGGAATATCCAGTAGGAATCCAAACCTTCACTCATATTTCTGGAAGAAGGTAAAACTCAAAGGAAAGTCTTACCAAATTTCCTTCCTCTCATGACTTAACACCCACATTTCCCAGGGCCCATCTCTTGCCTTCTTTCCACCATCCCCCAGGACCCTTCCCAGTCATCCCTCTCTCTTGTCTTCCCACCCTCTGCCTGAGCCCTCTGTCACCACCACATACATCCCTCCACACTTTCAAAGCGTCAGCTCCCCTCACTCAGTGGCCTCTTGGAAAGAATGTTCCACATTCCCTTCACTCTGGTTTCGCCAGAGCGAGGCATTTATCCCTCAACCCATTTTTCTGATTCTGGCTCACAATAAAATTGTGACTGATCAGTAAATCCTTCTCAGGGGGAGGTGGAGGGAGTGGAAATGAGCAGTGGCAAAAACAGAGCCTAATTTATTTGGCAGAGTGGAAAGCTGGGAACAGTCACCTACGCTGTCATTTTTATCCTATCCCGTGTAGAACAACTGGATGAAGAATAGGCAAGTTATGAATAGGTATTGTGTTCCTCCTGGGAATCAGCTCCAGCAATGATATGATAGAGCTGAGCTGCTTTGTCCCTGTCCTTGAAAGCTTGGAGACTCAGTGATTTACGTAGAGCCTTGTGCATGTCCTAGAAGATGCTGTGATGCTCTAGGGAATGATGTAAGGAGGTGCTTCTCCCAATCTATCTGGGAAGAGTGTGTGGTGGACAGGAGCTGGTGAGATCACAGTAGTTCCCATGAATCTGTGGGAAGTTGGCTGATGCTGGGAACAATAAAGTTTCATTGGGGTAATGAAAGTCTGCTGTGTGTTTGGCAGGCAGAGAGAAGAGAAACTAATTGAGTTGAACTAAAAAATATATAAGAGTTTGGCATCTGTCCCCCTATAATTTGAAAGGTGGAGAAATGTAAATTTTTTTGGACCAAAGCTGCTGAACCATCAATTTTCCTTGTTGTATTTGAACTAACCTTGCAGCTTCTTCATAGGTGGTGCTCAGATGGAAGTACTTAGAGTTAAAGAAGAAAGTGCCGACGGAGCTAAGACCTTGGGCTGAGGGCCTGTGCCGGTGTCATCCTTCAGTTCAACCATTCTGGTTGTAACTGTTCAAGCCCAGTAAACTCAGCTAGAACTGATGAAGGATCCACTTTCTGACCAGCATTGTGGGGTTGCTGGAAGAGTGTCTTCTTTATGAACTGGGGGCAGGAATGCAATGTCCAGTTAGTGACTGAGAGAATGAAGAGAGAGAATGGATGTACCACTGGCTCTGAGCCAGTAGCCTGTACTCATGGTCCCTTGATCGCTTCCACTATGGTGCCATTCAACTCCGCCCATGTCAGCTATCCATTCCTGTGGTCACACTGTGGACATTTTTATTTCCCACATCCCTCCCTCTGAAACTATGAGTTCTAGTAGTCTCTCTCTATCTACTACATGTTATTCTCCCATATCTCTTGCACACATAATGTGCAAAGCACATTGATGCTAGTGAACAGAATCTTTCTTCCGGACCGTTGATAAAAAACTCTCTAGGTGTACTGAGCTCAGCCTCTTTGTGTCTCAACTTTGCACCTCTAAGTTTGCAGACTGGTAGTTGCTGATCCCTGGGTATAATTCACAATGTTCTTAGTCGCTTGAAAAACAAGACTTGCAAATGAACTGAACAAGCTTATTCATGTATGTGCAACAGATTCACAGAAATTAAGAGAGCTATTCTGATTTTTTGCTGCATTGCATTTTGACATTGCATGTGACAGTATGTTTCTCCTTAAGATGCATTCATTTTCTTAGGCACTATTCACATCCACTGTGCATTTGAAATAGAGTGCTCTGCAGACATTACCATGGCCAGGGACCAGAGAAAAGAGAAAGTATCTCTCATTTAGAAAATTATTCTCTCTTTCACTTAGAAAGTTGTTCTCTATATATGATAAATAATACCCAGGTATCAGTACAGAGCTGAGGTATGTCTAACAGCGTCAGAATCATGCCCTACAAGCTTCATAATGGTAGGATTTTATCTTTAATAACATTAAGGAAAATGAGACCTGTAACTAGCCTTCTCCAATTTTCTAAGCATTTTCACATGTATTATTGTATTAGATCACTGCAGAAATCCTGTGCTTGGGCGTACAGTGTAATTCCTTTTTTAAGGTATGGGCTCAGAGAGAGGACCTCCTTACGTCCTCATAGCCAGAGCAGCTAGCTGAGTTGGGAAAAAGGTCACCCAGTATTTTCCACCCTGAAGCCACTTCTATTTTCACAGAGTATAGACCTTCTTTCACTATCTTCTCAATAGTCACTAATAACCTTCCCTCGATTGAGTCTTGAAAATAAGATTCTTTCCAAGTTGCCTTTGATTTTACTGCACTGGGTTTCCGCCACAGAAATGTCTGAGCAGTGATCTCTCATTGGAGGTCTTAACTGACCTTTCTGCTGGCCACTTGCTCACTTGTGCTCAGGGCTGCGAAGCTGGGGAACCCTCAGCTTCTGGAGGCTTCCCTCTGTTACTTGCATGTCCCTGCATCTCAGAGCTAGCATGGAAAATCTTTCTTATGCTTCCAGTGTCTCTGACTTCCCTTTCTGCCCCATCTCTTCTGACTTCCTCTTTTTTCAGTACAAGACTGTTCTCCACTCTTCAGGGCAGACAATTTTCTTTGGGGGGCTACTCGAAGGTTTCAGAAAGAGAGCAGGGAGTGCCAGCAAGTTCACTTGCCTAGAATGTCCAAGGTATCTTCTCAATGTCTCCCTTACAAGTAATATATTATGGTAGTATTTTCATTCTTCTTACTGTTTTAATTTCCTGACTCCTGTATCCAGCTTGCAGTTGGTTCTGAACTCCAGTGAGGAAAGGATTGTTATTTATTGGTTTCTCTCAAATCCCAACATAAATAAAACACGGACAAGACCAGTAGCTTCTTCAGGTGTTTTGCTTGGTTGTTTGCTGTGCCTTCTTTATTAGTTTTCTGTTGTCACTGTGACAAATCACCTCAGCCACAGAACCTTAAAATAACAAAAATCTTGGGGACCTACCTAAGAATTTTTTGTCTGCTCTGAAATTGCAAATATTTTCTCATATGCTTCCTTCGAGAAGTTCTATAGTTTTCATTTTTGTATTTAGAGCTATGATCCATTTTAAGGTGATTTTTCATTATCTAGCATGAGGTAATGATATGGTATGGAATACGGTAAAGGGCAAGGTTCATTTTTATTTTCCAAAGGGCTGTCTAGTTGTTCTCACACCATTTATCGAAGAGACAATTCCTTTCCTGTTGAGTTGCCCTGGCAACTTGTCCGAAATCAACTGACGAAGTACAGAGTATGTGTAGTGTGCTACCCTTTATATAAGAAAAAAGGGGATATGAGAACTTACACATGTACCTGCTCACTTATACAACAGACGTACAGGCAGACACACAAACTAATGAGGTGACCTGCAGGGAACAGGACAGAATGGAGTGGAAAGACGTGGGGAGTGGAAACAGGGCTGTCAGGAGTGTGGGAGAGACATGTTTCTGACCTAAGCTTTTTACACAGCTCTGATTCTTAGAACCATGACAATGTCTCACATAGTCAAAAAATACGTAAGTAAATAAAAATCTGTAAGGATATAGGGGAACTGAAAATGGAATACGAACGGCAAGAACTCCAATGTACCTGTGTTACAAGTGAATGATGTGACTACACCGAAGGGGAGGGGGTTGGGGGGGAAATACTAACCCGAGCAACTTTGGGAAAACAGCCTTTTGACCGTTAACTGTAAAGCCAATAACAAAAAGACCTGGAACTGTACACAAATATTGTATCTGAGTTGGTAAATTGGTTTCTCAAAGGAATGTGGGTTAGCACTTCAGAAACTACATACGTGTATATGAGGCCTGAAAAAATAAGTAAATATGATGTGGATAATAAAAGCCAGGCTGCTCACTGTCAGAGACAGAAGTGGTCAGTACACAAGTTGTAAGGCTCTGGGGTCAGAATCACAGTGACCAGTCGGAGCTTGTGGTTTTTCATGTACATACATACAGAGATAGAAATCAGTGTGTGTGTGTCTGTTCGTGTGTTGGGATCCTTGGCCTGGACCTGGCCTCTGACTGCAGACCCCGCTCTGCCCCCTCCATTGCCCAGCTCGGCCCTATCTGCCTCCGCCGCCGCCAGCTTTGTGTTTTCCTCCGCGTCTCCCGGACTCTAATAGTGAAGAATCCAGGGGTGGGGGGAAAGCCCCTCTGCAATGCTGTTGGAGTAAACTCTGTTTTTCCTTAGACTGATTAGCGGCAAGTTTAAAATTTCCAAACGTAATTGCCTTTAAATATTGGTTAGATCTGGGAGGGGGTGGGATTCTGCAGCAGGCTGGCAGTTGTGCGCACACTCTTTGACTTTAATATATTTATAGAAGTGGCGTCTGTCACCAGCCCTCTGGGAACACTTGTACTATTTAAAACATAAATTAGAAAAATACGCTGACAGAATTGTCCGCCTTAAGGAATTTTCCCCTAATCGCAGCCTTCATGCCAATGTAAAAATTCCCGCCTGGCTGTCCCTTTTTTAGGCAGAAGTTGGAGCGCGCAGATGAGACTTCCCATATGCTTAGCAGGCCTCTGGAGTTGCATTGTCCCTGCCCACGTTCATCTCAGACTGGAGTCCCGCAGCCCATCTGCACGCCCCCCTCGCCCGTGTCTGTGTCCAGGAGCTCCTGCCCTGCGGGCCCCCGTGGCTTTGCTTGGGTGTCCTTCTAGGACGGCACCGGTGGCCCAACGTGGTCTGCTTTTTGGAGCCAGGGGTGCTCCACCTGGGTGCTGGGGGGTCCTTCCCTAGAGTCCTCACTGTTACTGAGCCCACTGTTTATGTTCTCCACTAACCTGAACCTCTAGGAGAGCACAGAGTCTGAGAAGGCAGAGACAACATGCTTGGCCCCTTTCTGGGACGTGCACAAAAAGCTCTTGATAAATAGCAGTTTTCGCTCCCTTCAACTTTTAGATTAAAAAACAGTTACCCATATGCCTAGTTTTTAGTAGATGATCAATAATGTTTTAAGTAAAGAATGCATGGGTGCAGAACTGATGAGAGAGAAATGTGAAACAATTAGGCATTTAAAAAACATTTGTGAACTCAGATTTTCTGCTTGGGGAGTACAGAGCCTGGTGCTCTCCTCAACACAGTAGCCATGTGAAGCTGTTAAAATCTGAATTTTAGGTGGATCACAACTGAGTTTTAACCCCAGAACTCACCGGTGGTTATCCATCCTTACAATGCCAGTGTGATGTGGGCCCCCACCCCTCCAACCTCACCTCCTGCCATCACTGTCGCCCTCTTTCCCAGGCTGCCTCCACCATCTGGCCTCTTCGATGTTCCCTCAACATGTTAGGCATCGCTCTGCCTCAGGGCCTTTGCACATCCTACTGTGTTCATAATACTCTTATCTAAGAGGTCTGCAAAGTTCTTTTCTTCTCTCAGTGTTACCTTTTCTGTGAGGTCTTTTCTGATATCCTGCTTAAAACAGCGCATGCGCGCACACGCGCGCGCGCGCGCGCACACACACACACACACACACACACACACACTCCCACACTCCTTATCCTTCCACGCTTCTCCCCAACAAAGCCTTTATTAACTTCTAGTGTACTCTGTAATATCTTTATATTGTATTTTTTCTCTACCTTCCTTCCCCTACTATGAAAGGTCTCTGAGGGCAGTGATTTTTTTCCATTTTATTATCTTCTATATCCCTTGCCCAGAACTTGCCATGTAGCAAGTCATCCATAAATGTATATGTGTTGCGAAAAATAAATGAAAGCAATCAAATAGAATGCCAATTTCCCCTAGTTTTCTAAAGAGGTACCCCTCTCATTGATGGTCTTTTTGTTTGGTTACTGTTATCTCCCAGTCATATTGACTAATGAGCAGTGTTCACACTGCATTCAGAAAAGTTCCTTAATTAATTTATTACTTTAAATTAATTTATTTTAAATAAATAAATAAATACATTTCCAGTTTCTCTTGCATCTAAACATGGTTACCCAACTTTATCGTTATCACCAAACCTGCTGAAATAGAAGACTGGAAAATACCAAAATTATAGAAAAAGTTCTAATTTCAAGGAAATCTATATACACATAAAGCAGAAGAAAATTCGTACTATAAAAAGCACTTGTATTCATTCAACTCAAAACATATTTACTAAGGGCACGTCATGTTCCAGGGGCGCTTCTAGGAGCCGGCATCGCAGGGGGAAACGTAAGCCTTGTCTTGGAGCTACAGCCACAGACATTGAAGCAATAAGCACATGCTCAGAAAATAAAATTCATGGGATGGAAGGAAACAGAGCGTGCTGGGATCTGTTTTCTAGAGGCTGCTCAGGACGGGCGGAGGAGAGAGAATGGGAGTGGAGCTGAGCACGGAGAGGCGGACGGTCATGGGATGACAGGGCACAGCCCGTTCTGGCGGAAGGAGTACCCTATTCTGAGGCCGGGACAACCTTGATGCCTTTGCCAAGCTCTCCTCACTCACTGCCACTGATGGTTTTGTGAGCTGGGCACAAAGGCAGACCTGGCCCTCTTCAGGGTGGACGTGAAGGAAGGCAGTGGGAAGGTGGGCAGGCCTCCGTGCCTCAGACGGAGAAGAGGTGGGCTCAGGGCCTTTCTGCTGTTGTCCCGGGGCTCCCAGGATCAGGACTACCCGAGAGCTTGTTAGAAGCACAAATTCTTGGGCCACACCCCCTACTTACTGAATCAGAAATTGTGGGGCTGGAGCTTTGAAATCTGCGTTTTGAGCAAATCATCTGGGTGATTCTGATGCACAAAGCTTGAGAAGTTTTGAAACAGATCATCTCAAATACCTAAGTCTGAATGATTTGTTAAAATGAAGCAGAGGCAGCACTAGATTGAGGCCACCTCCGTGTGAGGACGGCAGAGGAGAACGTGGAAGACGCTGTTAACTCAGTTCTCACCTAGCATTTCTCTGAAGTCCTCTGTAAACCATTTAGAGTTAGGCCCCTGCAGTGCTATCCATTTGGAAAAGTTCTCTAAAATGTGCAAGTTTTGCAAAGATCCATATTCTTTAGGAGCAGCTTTAGGAAATGAGAAAGAATAAAGTGTCAGAGAAAGTAGTATCTATGGAACTGCCTGGCCTGTAGAATAACCTATAGCATATGCCTTAATCACCTTTCCTATCCTAGAGTTTTTGTTTTGATTTGTTAATTTGAGTCCACGGTGGCTCTGGAACATAAGCCCCTTGAAAGTTTATGCAAAATAATGTGTGTGTGTGCATTTTTCAGAGGAGACGTCAGTAGTTCTCAAAAAATACTCAAAAGGGTCCATGATTCCAAAAAAGATGAAGAACTGCTGTGTAGGGAGGGTGGTTACTGAACTCTGGCCAAATGTGAAATACAAATTGAAAACCAGAAAGACTGCCTTTGTCATCCCAGAGCTTTTCAGCCTAATCTCAAACATGGAAAAGAATGAGCTCTGTGGGTGGCATTTTTCTTTATATATGCAATATATCTATTTAGGATTTATAACCTCATAAATAGCAATTTCATGCCTGTCAGTATTGTTTTGGCTTAAGTGGGTGTGGTTATAAATTCAGCTGGCCGCCTTCCAAGCCCATCTTCTTGCCTCTGTGGTCTCTGTGAATGGCAATAGGCTTTAGCTTCTACCTTTAAAAAAAATCCACATGAGAACACACATGTACACAGAAAGCTGAAGTTACTTTTGTCCTAAATGCTCCTCTATGGGTTTTTTTTTTCATATAAAAAGCCTTTTATTTCACAGGCTTCTCCTCTATTTTAATTCTGTTCATGGTGTGGAAGAGTTTTCATCCTAAAACACAAAGTCTGATAAGCAGGCTTGGTGCTACTCTGCAGTCAGATAGAAGTTCTCTTTCGGGTCATAAAGCCGGACCACCAGAGAGGGAGTTTATTGGGAAAGCAGTGGTGAACTTTTCAGGAGATGATTTGTACTGTTTGCAGTTTAATCCAGGTGTCTCTTCATTTCCTGTCTTAACGGGGCAGAGGGCAGGCCTTACTCTTGCGTCAGGTCCTTCCAGACTGCGGGGGAGAGATGCACAGTCAGGCTATCCGTTATAGGGTTTTTTTGTGGGAACAGAGGGAATGAACAAAGAAAAAGACATCTAAGCTGCTGAATACATAGGAACTGAACCTCTTTTGTGGTTGCCCAGTTGTTGATTTGCAATAATAGATCTAATGGCCCAATAGCCACTTTGGGACGGGGAGCAGACAGGAGCCAGCCTCAGGCGCGCACGTCAGCGGGGTCTCTGCTCCTCCCTCCCCTGGTTTGCCTGTCTTCTGTGGTACCTGGTGCTCTGCTCCTCTCTCAAAGTCATGGCTTCTATTTACTGCGTTTGCTCCTTGGAGCTCCTCATCTTCACCGCTCTACCAATAGGCCATACTCTTTGTATGTCTGCAATTCAGGCACCCAGAGGACAATACTGGTTGGTTTAACCTCTCTCCCCCTTAGAAACAATGTCTGCCCTGCGAGGAACTCTAGACACAGTCCTTTCGATGGCCAGCCATTGTGTCAGGAAGCCCCTTCCCGGGTGAGTGAGTATGACCACGTTCATCATGATGGAAACCACCTGTGAATATCTTTACAACCCCATGAAAAGAGTTCTGAATGTGGCAACCACCTTCAAAATGCAGCTAAGTGCATGGCAGGCTCAGTGCAGGTGGTGGGCAGAATAAGGTGTCCACATCCTGCTCCCCAGGATTTATGAATATGGTACTTTGCATGGCCAAGGGGACCTTGCAGGCTTGATTAGGTTAAGGAGCTTGAGATGGGGACATTATACTGGATTTTTTGAGTGGCCCAATGAGAGGGACAAAGAGAGAGATTTCAAAACAGTACCCTGCTGGCTTTACAGACAGAGGAAGGGGCCGTGGGCTAAGGCATGTGAGCCCTTCTAGAAGGTAGAAAGAAAATGGAGTGGATTCTCTCCCTGGAGCCTCCAGAAGGAACACAACCTTGCCTACACCTTGATTTTAACCCAGTGAGACCGTGTCAGACTTCTGATCTCCAGAATTATAAGATAATACATTTGTGTTGTTTTAAGCCATTAAGTTTTTGGCAATTTGTTACGGCAATAGGAAACTCATAGAGAGGCCCTCAAAACAATCTCTCTTAAAAAATCTCCTGCTTATGAAAAACAGCTTCAGAGGGAATTACAGATTAATTCATCTTTGCTCCGTTCTGGGCATGATTTGCCTCTTTCTCACCTCTGCACACAGACTTTTCCACGATCTACTCTCGTCTCTTGACTCGGCTCTTGACAGTCGGGAAACTTCGGTGTCGCCCCAAGTTAGGCTGGGACTGACCCAGCCTGCCTGTCCCACCCGTCTTCCTGCTCCTGCAAAGAGTGCACATATGACCCAAACTTGCCCATAGCTGTTGGCTGTGGGGTAAACTCAGGATACAAACCTAAGATTCTCTGGCAGAACGAGGGGGCAAGACATCCCCTTTAGGCTGGGGGCCTGTGGTCATAGGGCTTCAGGTGCGCGCCATGCCTGCTGTGTATAGTGCGCCGTCTGAGGCGGGAAGGGAGGCGGAGCCCTGCCTTCACTGTTCTTGCTCCTGGATGGAGCTCTGCCTGATGGGGGTCCTACCCCTGGTCTTCCTAATTAAACATATCCCGTTAGCTGTCTTTTCAGAATATACCCAGAATCCAGCCACCCGTCTCCACTGCACTGCTCCTCCATTGCCAGTGGGACTGACGGGGTTACTTCGGCAACTATTACCCGGACTTCCCACCTGCACCACGGCCTCTCGTCACTGTTCCCAGCCCAGCATGCACGATGATATTCTTGAAATGCAACCCAGATCGAGTCACGCCTCTGTTGTCTCCCCTTTTCACTCAGAATCAAGGCCGCAGTCCCTGAAGGGGTCTGCAGGGTGCGCCTGCATCACGGCCTCTCCGCGGCCCCTCACTACTGACGTCACGTCTTTCAAGACACATCCGCGTCCCCGCATGCCTGAGCTTTCCTCATAGCCCTGTGCTCTAACAGACTCGGCATTTCATTCTTCTGTTTTAAAAGACACGTTTGGTGCCTTGCTACAAATTACACATTTGCGTGTCTACAAATTATAAAACTGACCTTTCCTCCAGATTAACAGTGTAGTCTGCTGGGATTCGACGCTTGGCTATAGAGTTCACAATTGATTTCAGCCTCTTTGCCCTCTCATCCAGGTGCTATTATGCACGGCACAAACTGAATAGTGTAGGTATATATGGATTTGCATATATATATATATAATGTGTATATATATGTGTGTGTGTGTGTCTGTGTGTATATATATATATACTTACATACACGTATGTATATAAAATCAGCCTGTGTCTTTTATTGTCTGTTTCCCCAACTACAATGTATACTCCATGAGATTGAGATCACAGATATTTTTTTTTTGTATGTTTTATTAACCACTGTATCCCCAGTATTTAGAACAGTGGTGGTACATGATTGGAGCTCAAGAAATGGTTGCCAAAACAATTAATGTGTTTAGAGATTGTCTCTTTGGCTTGAGCTAGCCTGAATTGGTTTGCTGTCACAATCAAGAGAGTCCTAATATACCCATGAAATGCTCAAACATTTATATTCAACAGCACTAATGATGTAAACTGCTGTCCTCCTGAACAACTCATTTCATGTTTGGGTATTTATGCTTCTTTGAAATTTTTTTCTGATATTGAACTTAAACCTACCTCCCTAAAAATTCCATTTATTTCTTATAGATAAGGCAACATTAGAGAAATTTCATTCTTCTGCCACTTGGCAACCCCTCAAATATTGAGGGGAGCTATTATTACCTTTGTCTCTTCTCTTGACTAAAAAGCCCCCAGTTTCTTCACCTGTTTCTCATACAATGCTATTTTAAGAAATCTCACTCTCCTGGTTATCCTTCTTTGAAGGTCTCAGTTTTTGTCTTAGGTTCCTTCAGTTCAGAATGGAATGCAGTGCTGTGGGGATTCAACCAGTGTAGAGTAGAAGAGGATCATTGCCTCTGATCTTCAAGATATTCTACTTTGATGAACACAACCTGTGGCTGAATTGACATTTTTGAAAAGTCGGAACTCAGTAACGACTTATGTTGGGCTTACCAGGAATTAAGTCCTAAAGTCTTTGTCACAAGGGCTGTTATTAGGTCATTTCCCCACCACATGGGTGGACACTGGACACTTTGGACCCAGATTGCCTGCCCTCAGGTGCTTGAGCTTGTGTCTAAGTCTCTGTCCTTTGCGGCTTTGTGTCAGCTTCATATTCATACGATTCCTCTCTGTTTATCCAAACCCGTCCCCCTCTTCTGACCACCTTCTTCACCTGAGGGTTCTGAGGCGGCGGGCCCCCAAGCCATCCCCACCTCCCACTGTAGAGCAGCGGCAGGTTGCACTACCCCTTGGAGCTCCCCCCACGTATCCAAGACCCAGTGTCCTCCAGGCACCAGAAGAGCTTATTTCCTTGCCTTGTTTCTATCTCCTGTTCCTGGGATTTGCCAGAAATTTAGTTTTCTCCTGCCTCTGTGTCTTGCTAGGATCTTCTGGGGGTATTGGTGCCTTTCTGCGGATCTGCTTTGTGGTGAAAGAAGACCTAATACCCAATGGTAAACCATAAGATGCCAGCACCTGCTTGCCAAGACCTCGCAGGCCAACCCCAGTGCCCCACAACTGTCTTCTGACTTCCTATTGGGGTATCCACTATTTCTACTGAAAATTGTATTTGAACTATAATGAGAAAGTATTCTTCTCTTTTATTTAAAACATGCCACAGATAGGAGAAGGATGTATTAGGACCAATAGAGAAAACAGTTTCAGGGAGACAATTGTCAGTAATGCCAAATGTTACAGAGTGATGAAATAATTTGTCCACCAAGGAGATAAGACTATGTTTGGTAGAGTGTCTCTGATCCCTGCAGACTGTTAGTCCCTCTCTAATGTGCCCTTGCACATTAGGGCACAGTCACTGCACGTCTTGAAGACCAGTTCAAGGCTGTCACCTTTATTGGACTGAGAGGATCTATCCTTGGACACAGCAACATTGGCCAGCAGACAGGTCTCTTGTAGAAGGAGAATGAACTAGAAAACTAGAAAGTCCTATTTGTACTGATGACCTACAACTGACAGAATGAGTAGATTGCAGCGCTTGCAGGAGACAGAAAAAATTCAGGGGTGCTTGCCCTTATTGCACAGAGCCAGGACTGTGGGACATGTACAGGGCTGCCAGGACTGTCAGGTTTATACACTGAGGAAAAGACAGCAGGGACTCCCACCTGCAGGTTCTCCACAATGGGCTCTGGTCTCAGAGAGGCTCCTCTGGGAACAGGAGCTCTGAGCTGGCTATTAGGACAGCTAGGTGCAGAGGGATGTAGTGGCATTTATAACATACTTACTGTATAGCATATTCTTTTATTCTGATAACATTAATAAACTTAAATGAAAGTGCCCTGCCCTCGTAACTCATATAGAATAGTTCAATTTTTTCCTGGGATTTTGAATCTGGAATGCAGTGGTGCAAAGATGGGGGAAAAAAAACAAACAAAACAATGCCTGATGTTCAGGCATTGCTGTGCTAGATTCTGGGAATGTCCTGGCTTCTGCCCCTTTGTAAGGCTGCCTCTCTACCCTCTCTGGTCAGCCCAAGAGCCACCGCCTGTCCTATCAGTACATCTCTCTCCTGTATGATAGTTAGAGTTGGTTCTGCTGCTTGCCACCAAAGAGCTCTGGTTGACACAAACACCATGCCAAGGCATGGACCAGCTCCCCTTTCATCCCCTCAATCCCAAACTGTACTTCCCTTGAGGAAGCCTGTAGAACAGACACCCTTGAGCACATCCTCCTTTTTCCTCTGATGTTAGCATTAAAGCAACCACTTCTTCTCTGACCCGGATTCTCTTCAAGCCACTCCTCACCCTCTTTGCCCACATATTGTGACTTGAGTCACAGCAGAAAGCTTAAAAACCATCTGAAAGTAAATAGAACTGAGTTTGTAAATGATACCAAATGAGACATACACACGGGCTATCTCCAAAGGCTGGTAATGAAGTAAGGTAGAGAACATGAGACACAAAACAATATAATGTGTTCCAGAGAGAAATGTGGCAACAGGTGGGCCAGAAACCCCAGCTACAGGACCACCTCTGCATGATCACTTTTCTGGCCATCACAACAGCCAGTTCATTCAGCACTCAGGATGAACACTGGGATATTATTATATTGCTTTCTTTTTGTATTATAGTTGTTTCTGCTTACAATTATATTTTTTCCCAGCCAGTTGTATCACCCAAACCTGGTCAAGTTACAGTCTGCAGCTGTGTTGGGCCTGAGACACGCTGACTTTCTGCCCACACTTTGCCCTAAATGTCAGTGGCATCTGTTTGATCCGTAAGCGTCGGGAAGGCATACCCACTTCTAAGTTACTGCTTATATGTTCCATCTTCCCAACAAATCTATAAGCTTTGAGAAGGGAACCATGGTGTTCTGGAAAAGCACAGACTTGGGACCAGACAGAGTGTCATTCTGTGCCCCATGTCTGCCACTTACCACCTGTGATAAACTGGGGCAAGGTACTGAACCATCTGAGCCTCTGTTTCTTCGTCAGAAAATGGAGCAAACTGTCACTACATGATTATCAAACGTGTTACTGTATGTTAATCCCCATCCCATTTCTTCTGTTTCTTTCTCACAACGCCCAGTGTCGTATTCTTCATACAATGGACCTTGAGTAAATAGCAGGTATCATCCACTCCGCATTTATTGAATACTATGTCCCAGGAACTGTGATTGGTCCAGGGGACACCCCCATGAGAACTGCGGTCTTCAGTCAGCCTGCATTCTCCGTCATCGGGACACATGGCTGCTGATGGCTCTTAACACATGGCTTTGCATCACACAACATCACTGTAAGGACAGACTGAAACTACTTTTCTGTGCTGAGGTTCAAGACATCCAAGAAGGACTCCAGTTGATCAACTTGAGTACGGTTTCCACCGGTTCCAGTTAGCATGGCTAGAAGGTTAAGCTTCTTTACCATGACTTTCCTAACTGGGATCTGATACGTACCCCACAGACCATCAGCAGTGGCTGTAAGAGAGCAGGTTCCATAAGCCAATGGTGCCTGCCTTTGATTCTTTCAGTGGGTAAAGGAGCATTTTCTGGAGGAAAGGGGTGTGGATGAGGAGTTGTTGATTCTCGGCAGATAGTACAGCTTATGTGCAGGTCGGTGTACAGTCAGAGCAGATTCTTTGCCTTGGGGTTATTCACCTGCACGCATCTAGTGCCCAGCCCAGTGACACATGTACATGGGCATTTGTGTTTGTGGAATGGGAGGACATAGAAAAACCCGAGAGTATTTAATTGCTAAATTATGTGGCAATGGCTGTAACTGCAATGTAAGTCCAGAGAAAGGAAGAACAGTGTGGGAAGTAGAGAGGTCTTGAAAGAGCTAGGACTTTAATTAGGACTCCAAGAATGATTTAAGTAAGATTTGATCAAGTGGGGAAGAGGGAGAAAGCGTTTCAGAAATGAGCCCGGCTTGTGTGTTTGCGTGAGGGGTAGGGGAAAGCAATCAGGCAATGAATGGGCCTTACGGGAACAATGAGGAAATAGTGGATAAAGAAGATAAGGAGATTATTGGAGGTGTACTGTGGGAACCCCAAGAAACAGGCAGAAGAGTGTGTTCCTAACGCATTAGAGGCACACAGGTTCTTGAGCGAGTGAGGGGCACAAAAACGAATTTAGGCAGATTAACAGTTGCAATGGTGAGGAAATTAGTCATGGAGATGTTTATCTGCGAAGTTAGAAATCAAGCCCTAAGCTGAGGCCCTGAAATAATAGAAATGACTGATTTTGTGACCGATTGGACGTAGAAACTCTATCATTTCAGCAAAGGGAAATTCTAAAATAACTTCAAGTTTTTGAGTAATAATAATATAATGCTAGTAATAATAGTGATACCCGTGGAATATATTGGAGGGTAGGGAAAGGAGCCAGTTAGGTTTGAGTTGATGGAAATAACAAGCTTCGTTTTTGACATTCTAGGAGATTCATTTTGAATTCTGGGAGATGGCAGGCCATCTGAATGGAGATAATCAGTACATAGCTGGAAATCCTACCCTGAATTTCAAGTAAAAACTAAAGGTTTATTTTAGGAAGTCAAAATTATTTTAATAATTTTTTTTTAACAAAGTTGTACTGAGTCTTTTCTAAATGGAAAGGTCTGGAATAGGTATCCAGTCAATACAAGAAGGATACAACTGCTTTTTAGCTACTTCCCTTCAGTTGGGGATGTGACAGGAAGATGCATTATTACAATTCTGGTAAGCCTATGACCTTAGGCTTATGTTTGTGCTTCTTACTATTTTTTATCTTGAAACTGGGATTCTACACTATATTAAAAAGTATTCCTAAAAATGGTGGGGCAGCAACATTTGTTTCAAGTGGTTACTATAGAAATTGCTTGGCATTTCCTGCAGAAATGTACATTCAAGTCTGAACCAGAGCATTCTGAAGTGGCCTCTGTTTGGCTCCGACAGCTTCTTAGATGTGCTTAGATGTCCTTCATCATGGCCCCAAGTGTGTAAACTACTCTGATAAAGACAGCTTCCATTTATTAAGCTCCTGATTTGGGGAGCTCTATGCTTTATGTGCATTCTCTCTTTTGATTCTTAGAAGAACCTGCAAAAAATCTCAAAGTGATGGCTAACTCGGTTTAGATCACATAGATAGCCTTTCGTTCATCCATTAACTCAACAGATATTTATGAAGCACCTATTCCCACCCAGGCACTGTCCTAGGCCCTAGGGTTAGCCAGGCTCTACACCTACAGAGCTTACAATCTCAAAGGGAATGAAGACTTTAAAGAAATTAATTACAGTACGATATGATGCTTGCTTTTATTCTAGGACAGGGAGCTGTGGGAATATACATCAGAGGGAAGCTCTCCGGTCGGCAGAGAGGTCCTTGCTGAAGAAGTAAGTGACCTTTCAGTCAAGACTTGAAAGACAAATGTTACTAGTTCAGCTAAAAGGTAGCAGACAGAAAGAGTATTCTATGAAAACACATTGAAAACCATGTCTGCAAACTTGGAGGTGAAAGAAGACCTAGATAATTAAAGGAAATGGAAAAAATTCTGTGTATTTGGATCATAGTATTGAAGGGAGAGAGTCCAACCAAGTCAACGCATTAAGTCAGAATTCGAATTTAGGGCTGCTGGATCCCAGTGCCTGCTCTTAACACCCTCCTCAAAGCCTGTGGGAGCTTGTAAAGAGTCCAGATTAAACTGCCATTTTTAAGGTGTCCCAAAAGCCAGAAAGAAATGAATTTCTCATTTCAGGATGATAATATAGTCCTATTGAGCAGGTCTGTAATTTGAATAGCAAGAATACTTATTTTTAAGTAATGCTGACTCTGATGTCGGAATTTCCATAAGCAACTGTGCTTTAAGATTCTGAGAAACTTCCAGTGGGTCATAAGGGAATTCAGAGGGGAAATGTCTGGTGGTTTTTCAGGCTGTTCATTTGAAACAACTTGCTGTCAACATTCACAATGGAAATGACGGTTTAAGATTGAAGTTCTAGTTATTTTTCTTTTCTCCCCGTGAATATTACTCTTATTTTTAGAGTGGATTCTTTGTGAACTGAGACTACATATCAGAAAGAGGATCATATTCTGCCATTTTGGTGTCTTTAATCTAGAGAGAGGGTTTAATTTGTAGTGCTAATTTGATACTTTCCACAAGCCACATTTTTACTTCAAAAAGCCTAGGTAAAAAGTGTGTGTGCCACATAAAACTGTTCTACATATTATTACCAAAAATGATTAAAACATAATGAAGAATATCTATACACTTTAAACAATGGCATTTGCATTAAAGATTGCATCTTTGTTTGCCCTGATAGTAAATGAATAAATCTGATGCTGCAAATTCTCAAGGCAACTGTTTAGAAGATAAGGAAAGTTCAGTCATTAATCATATGGTGAAAGTAGACATAGCAGAAAGAGAATTGAAACAAAACTTGCTGGACCAAAACTAATCCATATTGGAAAGTGCAAATTTGCCTAGTCAGATGTGTGATTCAAGTGGTATTTGTTTTTCTGAACTGTCTCCTGACCTAAAATAGATAGCAGTGGTGAACAAAATATCATGTTTCCTTTCTGGGCCCAGTAAGTTTGGAATTAAAAGAATGTGCTTCATATTTTAGAAGTACTTCTCCAAAAATTCTTACATAATTCATCAAAGTTAAGGTGAAGTGATCATTCATATTGGCATAGTTAAATGTTCTGTTATGAGGATTAAATAAAGACAAAGATTTATACCCTCTATAATACAAACATAAAATGATGGCTATGACTTGAGTTCACTGAAATAATTAAACATATGATAAAAGGATTCTGCCAAGATTTTCCTCATCAGTGAGCTCTAGAGATTTTGTCTTTAAAGTTTCTTTTTGTGTGCCAGAAAGGATTTCTAGATAAAAGTTTGGGTTTATGGTAGAAACATAACAAATGTGGAAGAGCTTGATAAAAATGGGTACTTACCACAAGTAGGTTTCCTTTGAAATTCCTGATAATTAAAATGCTAAAGAAATAATACACTAAGACCTATTTGCTTCATTTCCCCATCACTAATGATTCCTAAGAGTGATGATATCATGGTTAATTTTTTATTTCCCATTTCATTTCATGTCGTCCTTCCCCAAATCCCTGGACTGTTTTGGAAGAGTGTTTCCGGGCCGGGGCCCCTCTGTCAAGCTGCAGAGCTACCCCGCGGGCTGTCCTCATCAGCCCCACCCTGGAAGGTGGCCACCTACCCTCTGTTCTTCCTTTTGTTGGTGTGTTCTATGCACAACTTCTGGGAATACTTTTTCTCAGGTAGTTTTTATCATCGATTTCCTGACTCAGCTCCCACTATTTCTCTCTCCCTCTCCCCCCTCTTCTTCTCACCAGTAATCAGTTCTCCAACATGGATGGACTCCACTGTACCTTTCATGTATTCATTTGGCAAATCTTTATTGAGGGATTGACGACATCAGACTCATCAGAAAGACCGCTCTGGCTGCACCGTGGCCTACTGCACATGTGGAGAGGCTGCCTCTAGCATGTTTAACTGTTCAGCTTCCCCAAACAGGTCTGGGTGCATTTCAGAGGGAACTCAGCGGAGGGAGTCTTCTTTCTGGAACTTTTTCTTTCTTACATAATGTGTTCTGTGTCTTTTTGTAATCACACAAAACTAAGCATCCCTCTTACGTGGTCTAACTGGTTACACTCCCACTGACCACAGGCAAGGAGGTGGATTCTGCAGGCTGTTACTTAGGACTCAGCATTGAATTCGTGCTTTTGAGACTTGGGGAGGAAATAAGTATGATCACAGTGACGGCTTGAACTTAGACCACTGTCTACTACATGGTTTTTTTTTTTTTGACTCACCCAGATATCTGTATATACACCTGATCTATCTTTCTTATTCTCACTTTCTCAGATTTTTAATTTAATTCTTCTTTTATTTCTTTTTCTCATCTACTTTCAACAATGTCCCCTTATAAAACTTTGTTGTTAAAAAATTCCCCTCTTACCCCCAACATAATACCAACTAAAGTTGGTTTATAATACTAACTAAAACAGGAAAATAAAATTACTTTGTCTTATTCTTATAATATCTAAGGGACTATCCATTTTCTTAGAATCATAGAATTTTAGAATAGGAAGGATCCTTAGAAAATTTTTCAGCTAAAATACAGTTAGAAGAAACTAGAATGTTTTATGAATGGCTTGTTTTATTTCAGTAAAGAAGTTTATTTATTTCATTTGTCAGGAAAAGTGGTCAAAGCCTTGGAAATGGGCAAGAGAGATTACCCAGGTGTCCATTAAGTGAATGTGGGATCGTCCAGCAGAATCTCCAGAAATGATCTTATTCTATGCAGTAAGCACCTTTGATTGTCTTTCACAAAACTATTTACAAATCTGTAATGAAACAAATCTGTAATCCTACTCATATAGAAAACTGATAATGCAAATATTCCTTGTCCTTAGCAGAACTCTGTTCCTTGTGATGCAAATGAATCTTGTCCACTAGAGAATAATAATCAACAAGTGCATCATAATGATTAAACATACAGGATTAGAACCAGAGTGCTCAGGTTGGAGTCTTGCTCTGCCCTGTATCATCTGTGAGCTTTCTGGACAGTTAACTTAACTCCTGGGTAGTTCAATTTCATCTTTAACGTAAGTTTGATGTGAGAACCAAGTGAATAAATATATGTAAAGCACCTGGGACAATCACACACTATTTTGTCCTGATTTGTAGTAAGTTATTTTCAAAAACGGTCTTATCAAGCACCCTGATGTTTCATTTCTGGATGCTCAGTCCTGCCATGGGAAGAGAGAAAACCATTTAAACTATGTGGGCACTTCTTTCCTACCCAGGGCCAAGCAAGCAAGTGTGTCTGCATTAGGGGTTCAGTGAGCAGACAGCCCTTGGGCTCCTCACCCCAAACTGCATGCCGTGGCCTCTGTGATGGCTTTGCGATGAGCCTACTTGGCTTGTCTGAGATCTACATTTTCAAGAATTCGTCCTGTACATTTCTTGACAGGGTGGATCACAAAGGAGAATCTTGCAAGATTTTTGCAGGAGGAGGGAGGCAGCAGCCATTTTGTCGTTGACACACGTGGGCGCTTATCTGCAGATACCCATCATTCCATGAGGGAACAGGTGGGCCTGCAGACGCTTCTTCCCCTGAATGCTCTTTCATTCTGCCTGGAGTGTGTGCGTTCACCTCCGTGACGAAAGCCTCAGCTTCTGCAGGCTGGGGGGAGGCAGCAAGAATAGGCTCAGGTTTCGGTCCCTCTTTTGGGGCTTCCTGACTGCTTTTGAGATTCTCTTCCGGACTGTCCTGTGAACTTCGAGCTCCAGCACCAGACACAGAGACGACTCAGGCAGCCCCCAGAACTGTGTGCACCGATCCCCTACGATAAATGCCTTTACATAGTAGGTAAGTAGATAGATAGATATCAATATTGATACAGATATATCCTTTTGATTCTACTTCTCTTGTTGAACCATGGCTCATGAGTTTAGTACCAGGAGTGGGAAAGCCAAGAAGAGTTCATTCAATTATTTATCCATTCACTCAAAAACACATAAGTTTTTGACTCATATTCTATACATAATTATATCACCTAAGAATGTATTATGAACTTCTTGTTCCCTGTGAATACTATGTCCAGTTTTAGTGATTAGATAATCCCTTGTGGTATACAACATAATATATTTAGTGAAGTAGCTAATATGAGCATTCAGGTTGCTTCCAGTGATAATGCCACAATAAACACCTCGATACATATATCTCTGTATCCTCTTCTGATTAGACTCTTAAATTCCTAGAATAGATATTATTTAGTCAAAGGATACCCACGACTAAATTTCTGATATGTTTTATCAGAATAGTTGTTCTGATTTGCTCTCCTACCAGCTGTGTATGAAAGGAGCTAATTCTTCACAACTCTCTTGGTGTTTTAAATCAGGTCATTCCCCAGGGGATTTCAGTGTTTTGTTTTGTTTGTGGCTGGAACTGGGTTTCCTGTTGCTTGTAGAGATTCCTAATCACCCAAAGCTCTCTATTAAACCAGCTGGCTGCTTTCCCATTCCAAGTGACATCTCCAAACCAATCTTTGAATTCTTTGGCTCCGTGACTGAAGCCAGAACCACTCTAGTTCCAGTCCCCCTGCCCACCTCCCAGACCCTCTGTCAAGGCCCTCCAGACACTTCCAGACTGAGCTCATGATAAACAAAGGGCAGTGTTAGCTGAAGAGGTTTCCTGACATCACCTCGCCTGTGGGTAGCGCTCATGCGCCTTCATTCACGAAAGTTTGCAAAGTACTAAAGCAACTGGAGACCTTTAACAGCAAATTCTTGCTGACTAAGAGGAAGAACTGCTGAAACCCTTTAAACTCCCACAGTGCTTACTCAGAAACATCCGAATGCATTTAAAGTAACTAAGTTTGGAGGAGTTTTGTTATCACCAGAGCCTACCCAGATGGTAATACTCATGTAACTGTTTATTTCCCGTCTGTGTAAAAGGATGTACTCACACTGCAAGTTAGAGGTGAGGAGGGGTATGACATAATCCATCTTAACTGTAACCATAAATATCCATTAAAATCTTATCCCACCCATATTCTTTTTCTTTTCAAATGTAAAAGAAAAGAGGCTTCTTCTTAAAAAAAAAAAAATCACTGTGAAAGCTATTTCCCGCTAGGGACAGCTGCTGAAATCGCTCTGCCCCATAATCTATGGTCTTTTCTCAGTCTCCTTCCCCTGGGCCTTGGTTCATGGGCATCCACTCCATATCCTTTCCATAGATATCCATATACTAGAAAAGTATGCATGGGCAATTGCCGTGTTTCAATGAGTAAAGATTAAAGGAAATACTGGTTAATCCTTGAGTGTGTTTAATCGATCAGCGTGAGTGTTAGTAGTAGAGGAGTAGATTTAAGAGGTTTTATGCCTGGCTTAGAGATCAGGAAGAGAATGGCACCGGTGCCCTAGGAGACTGAAAACCAATTAAAATAATGGATATATGACAAAGACACAATAGCATTCAAAAAGCTTTATTTCAGAAATGTGAAACAGAAGGAGTTTGTGCAAGTGAGATTTATGTAAAAGACTTGGGAAGTGTCCCAATTCTGAGTGGCTTCTTGGATATGAGATTGCTGTCTCATCGGTGGGGTCACATTAGGGCCTATGACTCTGTGTGGGTGTGTTTGCGTGCTGGCAGCCATTTAGGTGAACGGGCCTCTTATCAACAAGAAAAGCTCCTCTGTCATGAGGTCCCCTTAAACAGAGTTTTCTGGATTGCCTCAAAAAATCTGATCTCTATTGTCCAAATGATCCAGAAATGAATGGTTTTTCCCCTTAACAGCTTTCCTCCTGAGTAGTGCCTTTATAAACTGTAGTCTGTCAACAATTATCAATAATTCTTAAGAGAGAAAAATTTTGTCTAGGGGCAAAATGGTGTCTTGAGCAGGAAGAAGGAAATGGGTTGAGAGGAAGGGGGCATTAGATTCTTTTTTTTTTTTGAGGGGGTGCTTAGCTGAGTTGGTTAATTTGAAAGCGTAGGATGAATACTTGGTGCAGATCTCTGACTCTGGAGAGTTTTTGAGACCACTCTTTCCTTCACTTTACAGAGAAGCAAAGTGAGGACTTTAACATTCTCTTCATCTATAAGTTTTGCCTGTGTGCTCAGTGGGTGTAGGAACTAATATGTAGTGAGTGAGGACATGTGGAGGAATCGGATGGATGACCGAACAGAAGAAATACAGTAAAAAATTTGTGGTCAGGCCTGGTGAGAAGAGGTACTCAAGTTAATGTAATCCTTTTTGCCATGGAGTGCTCCACTGTTCTGAGAATACAAAAAACTGAAGATAATTTACAGTCTTTTGGTTTGATGGTGGAGGCGGGGTTTGTGTAACTCTTCAGAACGTTGTGAACATCAATCATCACTGCACTGGTGTGGCTCTGACGGGTCGTTTGCAGACATCTCTGCTAGACAGAATGGGGGAGTAGGAATGAACTCTGAATAAACTAGATTACAGCCTTCCAGGAGCTAACCAGCTAAGCCTGGCAACCTCAATAGACCCATTTGTTCAGGATCTATAAGCACCGGCCTTCAGATCCAATACCAATGATGTGGACTCGTTGGGTCAGCAGGAAAGATGTGTTCTACTAAGGCATCTTCAGTTGCTGGCCCTGTGTTACAGGTGCAATGGCACTGAATGAGTGAGCGTGGCCTGTGACTTTGGAGTCGAGCACCCTGTCTGCAGAGCTCAGTAGCCCATATGTAAGTAGCAGAGCTGTATTCCTGATCTCCAGATCACTGTGCTCTGACCTCATGACCCCCAAGCTTTGTTTGATCATGTGCTCCTATAATGCTTTTATAGCGTGCACCCCTGATGTATGTGTATCTATCTTATTTATAAGCTATATATGTATATATATTCTATTTGTATTCTTACAAAACAGAAATTTAAAAGGATGAGATGAAAATTAATTTAAATCGATATCTAACAGTTTCTTCCTGCACACATCGACTGGGAAAAAGCCATACTGGAAATAATTCCTAGTCATCTCAGGAGTATATTAATTATGCTTCGCTCTCGATCCCAATCCCATCTATATATTCTGTTTCTTAAATGGTAAATCATACATTTAACCTTCAATAAAACACATTAAATAATAAGGACAAGAAAGCTAAGAATAAAGTAGATCATACACACACACACAAACCACAAGCAAGGAAGGGCTGTGGGTTGCTGCAGGACTGGTTTCTGCAACTCATTACAGGGCTGCGGCTGGTATTTATAACTTCCTCCTTCCATCACACATTCCATGTTTCCTTTTCCATCTGCCGGGACCTCAGCTGGTCTGGGTTCTAAACGTCTGAAACTTCATTGGCTTTTTCCTTTATTGGTTGATGTCGTTTTCCGTTCACTTCCACTATTGGAAATGATGGTAGGATGAGTAATCACAGAGGATCCCCTGGCTTCTAAAAAATAGTCGTCCTTCCTGTTCACATTTTCTGTCACCCGTTCAATTTCCTTTTGGTAATCAGGATCAACTACCCAGAGGAGCAAACTCCTTCTTAACATTTGGTTTGATGGTCTGAGGAGCCTGAAATGATCTGATAGCAGTTGCAAACTCTAGTTCCATGGAACCATTGTTGTCAGGATTTCTCTCTTAGAAACCAAGAACTCCGAACAGCAAAACTTAAAGTTGTAGAGATGGATGCAAAAACTCTGCAAGTGGGTTATTTGGTGTAATGCTGAGGGAGCCATTCCCACTCTCATCTGCTGATTCCTAGACAATCCTTGTCTCTGTCTGGGGGAGGGATAAAACCTACCTGCTCTTGCCTGACCGGAAGTATATACTAAATCCTGTAGGAAGGAACCATAGCTTCCCAGGGTTTTGTGGGTTTGGCACTATTGTATATGGAAGTTTGAAAACTGGATTTTCATTTTGTTTGTCATTAACAGATTTGAGTATAATAACCTTGATCTTGCGACGAACAAATTCGTTTATCAGTTCTAACGGGTGTTTTATAGGTTCTTAGGAATTTCCCTGAAACAATCATGTTATCTGCCAAGAGAGGGAGAGTTTACTTCTTCCTTCCTGATCATTATGATTCTGTATTCTTTTTGCTTTCCTGCTCATACGCAATGGCCAAGACCTCTTGCGCAATGTTGAAGAGACGAGGTGAGGGTGAGCTCAGCACAGGCTTAGCTGGGTCTGGTGTCTCTGAGCTCAGAGAAGGCGGCTGGAACCCAGACCAGGGAGGAGGGTGGGTGCTGACTGGCTAGTGCAGGAGTCCGAAGGGGTATGACGAGTCTGGATGGGCCAGTGGTCCCAGAATTACAAGAAGAAACTGCCACTACTCAGGGGAATGAGCATCACCAGGGTGATACTCACAGGAACAGGACAGCAGGCAGGCCGCCCACGGGAAGCAAACGGACTGAACAGTCCCTCCCCCTCTCCTTCCAGTCTTTGTCCAGCGCCCCCTGTTGGCAAACAGGGCCTAACATAGAATCAGCTGGCAAAGCAGAGGCATGGTTTGCAGAGAACCCCGCCCAACATCACAAGGCTGATCACAGGAGGTGGCTTTGGAGCCCGTACACAACAGCGTAAACACAGGCACCCGAGAAGTACACCTGTGGGTTGTTGAGACACAAGCACGTCTTCTCTTCAATCCCAGTGTAAGTCCCAAAACTTACTATAACTTACCTCTTTTGTTTGGTTTTTCTAATTCTGAGACTTGTTTGAGAAAGACTATCATGCTTCTGACGGATGCGGTTTCATTCTGCCCTGAGATCTGTCTCCTGCGGCGATGTTGGGAGAGCTCAGCCTTGGGGATCGAACTGGTTGCCTGGAACCACTTTCCAGTTTCACATCTCATCTAAACTCAGCCCATCCCAGTTTGTCTCCTTTATTCTTTTCCCTGCTCTCCCTGACTTATTGTAATTATCTTCCTCAAAAGTATTTTATTCTTAGTCCTGAAAAATGAAAACTTTTTTTTAGCATTTCCTGTGTTAAGTAGTATGCTTCCATTCAGTGTACCATTTGTGCAGCAATTTCTCCTGTCCCTACTTCGTACATATTTGTGCGCACACATGCACATAACCTGCTTTAAGGGCGCACACACCTGGAAACTTCCGTGTATAAAGCCTGACATCTTTTTGCTCCAAGAGGTTAAGAGAATTTCTCACAGTCACACAAATAGAGGCAGAGCTGATATTTAGCCTCCAGACTGGCAGATTCTAAAGCTCTGATCTTTCCCATTTGCCCCACTCTCTTCTTTTTAATACTAAAAATAACGCCACTTACATCATTTCATTTTCAAAGTACTTTCACATATCTTGCAGCATGTGATATGTGGAAAATATCATCTCTGGAAAGTAGGACAGGTCATGTTATTTTCTCAATGCTACATGAGAGGAAACTTGGCTTAGAACATTTCCCAACAGAAAGAGGAAAACGTTTCTAAAAGGAAACATCCTATCAGTTGCTGATTCTGTCTCCAATTCAATGCACTTTTCATTAAGGCTCATTTAAACAATTTTTAAAATGAATCTTGCATTTATAACATCTTCAGTCTCTTTTGCTTCCACTGCCTGTGTACTATTGGCCACTTTGTACTTTTATAGGTGGTTTTATTTTCCCAGGTGGAGACAGTGGGGATGATGGATGTGGGTAATAAATATCTCTGCTGAGTTCTTCTAAGCCTGAAACATATCACATCCAGCAGGGTCATTATCAATTTTTAAGTCAGAATAAGCTCACATTGAATTTACCTGTAGAAAACTTTAATGTCTTAAGAAGTTTGTTCCCCACAGTATTAATCAGCGCACTAACATCTTTCTTTTAGTACTGTTTATTATCGATGCACTATTTTGTGGGCATATCTTTTAGATCATCTCTCTTCACTTTGTGTATAGTTTGAAAGAGAAAAGTACCAAGTGAAGTGTATGCACTTATTTCTTCCTACCATGTTGGCCTTGCCTTAGCCTAGAGCTAGGAGAGTGAGGAATCCTCCCCAAATCTTTTGTTTTATATTAGTGGTGTGAGAGTTTGAGCTCCATAGCCTTCCAGAGTCTTCTCCTTCCTTTGTGAAAGAGAGTGGCCAATTTGCAGGGCCACAGAAAACTCTGGTTTTAAGCAGGGAATCGGCAATCGCTCTACATCTCCTTCGTCAAATCCCAGCCAATCCTTATCAGAAACTTTTAGCAAAAAAACTACTCTTAAAACCAGCAGCTTCATCCTTATTACCTAAGCCACTGAGTAATATAAAATAATAAGCTTTTATTGAATGCTTATGGTTTTCTGAATCTCCCTCTTTACAAGCCTTGCCTCACTGTGATGGCTCATTTTAATATGTTGAGTTTGGCTGGTCCACAATACCTAAATATTTGTTCCAACAGTCTTCTGAATATTTCCATGAAGGTGTTTTTTGGATAAAACTAACTGTTGATTCTGTCTCCATTTAGTAAAGCAGATGACCTTGCATCATGTGTGTGGACCTCCTCCAATCAGCTGGAGCCCTTTATAGAACAGAAACTGACCTCTACCAAGAAAGACGGAATTCTACCAGCACACCGCCTTTGGATCAGAACTGCCACTCCTCCCTGGAATTTTCCAGCCTGCTGGCCTGCCCTGTCGGATGTCAGAATCTCCAAGCCTCCACAGTCACAGGAACCAGCTTGACAAACTAAATCTGGCTCATATATATTCCCTGTTCTTTTGAAGAATCCTAACACACCCACTTCATCCTCACAGCTGGTAGGTATTATCATCACATTTTCATATGGTGAAACGGGGGCTTAATGAAATTAAATAATATTCCCAAGATTGTACAGCTAATATGTAGCAAGACCAGGATTTGAACTTATGCTGTTTCCAAGTCAATGCTCTATTAGGCAATATATTCGTTCTACAATGCTATGCTGTGCTATACTATATCACAACACAACATCAAATAATCTTCACCAAAAAAAAAGTTGGAAGCACATCCAAACATCCAGTGGCATCTTACCTTCCAGAATGGTTTTGAGTCACCTGAACAACCCAGATTTGGCATGAGGCGATTAAGCAGTAATATCAGAGGGCCAGTTGCCTAGAAAACATTTAATGGTGTTGCTCAGGAAATGCAACATCCATTGATAATGGGAGATCCATTTTCAGCTTGGATTCCAAGCAGAAAGAAAGTATTTCTCCAAAGATTTTACACCTGCTTTTTTCCACAGCTTTGAAAAAAAAAAATTTATTGTTATCTGGCTATATAAGAGTAGGCTACAAAATATAGCGCACTGATCATTCTAAACAAAATTATAATACAATAAAGAAAAAATTATCTTCAATTTTGCCATGAGCATTTTTTGGAAGTTATAGTAAAGATATAATTTCTTGTTTTCCTTTTGTCAAGAAAAAAATTTTTTTTTTTTCGGAAGAAAAGTGTGCTTCTTTGAAGGAAATTCTAAGGCCAAGAAGAAAAGGCTGGTGTTGAAATTTGAGTACTCTGTGTACGCAGGCACCTGGGGATAAAAATAAGCACAAACTGACCTGATGTACTAGCTCGTCTTTGACTCAGTTCGCGTAGTGAGAACCTGGTGTCGCAGGAAGCGGGTGAGGAAGGGTCAGGAAACTGAGGTACAGTAGCTGCTCACCAGGCTACTGCGAACATCATCTTCTCTAAACTTAAATTTTTCAGCCACATTGTATACTTTACAGCCATCCCGTTATTTGCTGATTTGCTTGAAATATCCTAAGAGTACTGAGTAGATGGACTGAAGTCAACTGCTTCTGACAAATAGAAAAAACAAATCAATAGAAAAGTGTGATGCGGGAAAACCATAAAAAGCGAAACAAAACTGAATGGATAAATGACCCTGCACACTCTGGTCAGTGGGGGCTGGATGGCAGGACGGTGTGGACTGTGCTGTATCACGTGACCCTCTGTTCTGATCCTAGGAAAATTGGCACTTCTTTGGGAAAGCATTAATTTTACAACCTCCTTGGAAGTGTTCCTTGCAAAATACGTTAAAACTGGTTTGGAAGGATGCAGGCGCGTGTGTGAGGGTGAGGAATGCCTCCCCCAGGGAGCCCTCGGGGAAGCCTGCATCGAGACACGGGAACTGGCATTAGGTCCGGTCAGAATCCGACATCTTCACTAAGGATCTGGAAGAGGGAGTGAATGGCTCATTAATCACATGCACAGTGGAAGTGGAATGATTGATTGAATGCAAGGAGGCAGAGAAATTAGTGATGTTAGTAAAATGGGATGCAACTTAGGGAAATGCTCACTCATCTACTTAGACAGGACCACCATCTGAAACTAATTTAAGGGGAGCAATCAGTCGGGAAAGCACTGCTGCCAGCAGAGGCTTGAAGGTGATGCTGGGAAGAAGGTGCGACAGGAGATGGGAAGCCGAGCCAGCACGGTCCTCGGGAAGGACCTCACCATGGCTGGCCCGTGCTCACGTGCTACGCTTCCCACAGCTCCTGGCGCCAAGCCAGAGCCTCTGCAGTCCCCTCTGCTTCTGCCTCGTGGCCGACCTGTCCTCTGACCTCTAGCTCTGGCTGGGAAGGACGGCTCCAGATGGCCTCCCATATTGCTCTGCACAAGGAGAACTTGACAGTGTCCAGCACTTTGCTGCTTTGGGGCCGGTCTTTCAGCCAAGGGTAGAGGTGTGGGTCCAGCATCAGGATGACAGACTGGCTAGTCTTCCAGGCTGGGTCAGGAAATGCCTTCATCTCTGGCCCATGCCTCCAGTCTGTTTGCAGTCCTGCTGCCCAAGGCATCTGCTGCTTCTCTCACCTCATGGTTTGGCCACTGGGCCTGCGGAGGCTTTCAAGGCTGCGACATTTTGGGTTCATTTTCCCGACCTCCATGTCCTTCACTGTCCTGTGACTCCTTGAGGCACTTACGGGATTAAAGAATATAAGCGTCCCCCAGTGAAAACCTGTGATTTTAAAGTGCCCGGCTTCACGGGTTTGTTTTCTCCGGTCTCAGAAGAACTCAGCTCTCCTCTGGGTCTGGCTGCTCTCCTCCCTCTCACCTGCTCTCCTTCACCACTGGGAGCGTGGGCTTCACTCAGGTTCCTAATTTTTATCTTCAATTTTGCCATAAGCACTTTTTTGAAGTTATAGTAAAGATGTCATTTCATCTTCTCCTTTTGTCAAAAAATTTTTTTTAATAGAGGGAAGAAAAGTGCACTTCTTTGAAGGAAATTCTAAGGCCAAGAAGAAAAAGTTGGTGTTGAAATTTGAGTACTCTGTGTACGCAGGCACCTAGGGATAAAATAAGCACAGACTGACCCGATGTACTCGCTCGCTGTCTTTGATTCAGTTCCCTGGTGTCGCAGGGAGCGGGTGAGGAAAGGTCAGGAAACTGAGGTACAGTAGCTGCTCACTGAGCCACTGTGAACATCATCTTCTCTAAACTTAAATTTCTCAGCCACCTTGTATGCCTTACAGCCATCCTGTAACTTGCTGATTTGCATGAAGTGCCCTAAGAGTACCGAAAAGAAGAACTGAAGTCGACCACCTCTGTCAAACAGAAAAGACAAGTCAATAGAAGTAGAGGCCATTTCCTCAGGAAAGCCAAAAAGTCCACTAAAAGAGACTTTTCCATCATTATTTTTTTAAGGCCCTCTGGAGACCTTATTTTAAGTTATTTAACATTTAGAAGAGCTATGGATTACTGGGTGAACATGGACGGGAACTAACACGATTGTTAGATCACCAAAGGAGAAATAGCAATCGTACGCAGAAGTGTCACCATTCGATGCATTTTACATCAAACAGTACCTGCTGGGCAGTGGATTTGGATGGGGGACCCTGAGTCTAGGCTGCTTCAGGGTTAATTATTGATTACTGTTACAAGAAGTTAACTCATTAATGTTACAAAACTGCCTTGGCAAACCAAAACCCCACTGGTAGACTCTCCTATAACTTCAGCCCGATCTTCCTTACTCTGAATCTCTCTTCAGGGCGCTGAGTCCAGGCTGCATATCCCCTCTTGTCTTGTAGTCCTGTAACAAAAAGAGATGCCGTGTGAAGGCACGGCCCTCTGAGAACGCAGTGTTGTGGGCGATGCCCAGCGTGAATTCCAGACAGACGGGCCCAGCCCTGGTGGACTTCACTGAGGAAGATCCTTCTCTGGGTTCAGGGCTGCAATGGGGCCAGAATCACTGCTTGTCAACTCGGGACTGCGTGACCTCATCCAGCTGTCCGGAGAAAAGATCTGACATTGCAAACGCCCACAGCCTTGCTTCTGTTGTTCATGACCAGAGCCTCCACTCTGGCCAGATGGGAGCCCAGCTCCTCTGATGGCCGCTCCAGGGCTCTTTCCCTCTGAGCCGTTACAGCAGCTGGTGCAGAGATTACATTTAATGTCACCCTCAATTAACCTGACGGGAAACAGCCCTCCCAGCCCCTCCCGGGACTCAGAGAAAAGAAGAGGCTTAGGGTGGGAAACTGAGAAAGGCTTTTATGTTCCTGGTCCTTTTGCAGGCAAATCTTTCAGAAAATCGCTCTTTTATTGTTTCCAGGCACTGAACTCACAGTGCGTCAACCAAAGCCTGGAAGGTACTGTCAGCCCATCCATCAGCTTTTACAGGGTGAAGACCTCTGAGAAACATGGGAACCACTCAACAATCTGGAAATGTGAATGACATAGTCCAAGTAAACACCAAGTCTTCATGCCTGCATGTTACCTTGCAATTTGTTCACTGAGATCAAAATAACAGGGAACTTTGTTTCAACAGAAAGTACACGTGTGTGTGTGTGTGTCTGTACCAAAATACATGGGGAATTTTCCAAAGTAATTAATATGTAGTTCCTATGAACCTTTCTCAGAGAAGCCATTCTGTCCTCTTTGGAAGTTGGACTATATGCAGTCCAGAATTATTACAGTCTTTACTAAAGTAATGGGGTATTGGATATTTCTCTATATACAAATGAGTTTATTACTTAATTACTTAACTTCTTATCCAGACCACAATTGAGTAACATTTGTTATCCAGTGAATAGTATCGACAACATAACTACAGATGAGAAAGAACTCCACTTACTTGTCCAATCCCCTTTTAATTTAGGAATATGTTAAGTATATTTTACAAAATCCCTATTGAATTATGAACTCTTATTTCACTGAATTAATCATTACAAGAGCAAGAGATAGGGTTGACAGATAAATAAATATACAGGACACCCAGTTAATTTTGATTTTCAAATAAATATTTCTTAGCATAAAAAAGATTGCATGTGCCATACAGTAAAAAAAATGTATCTGAGATACAAATTTAACTGGTCATACTCTATTTTATCTGACAGCCCCACCAGGAGACCAATTTTGCCTGTAGTGCTTCTAATGTTTGACATCAGTACTTATCTAACATCCTGGCTTGCCCTTTTGAAACTAACCACTTCTTGACAATTGATTTAACTCTTGGATGTCAGCAAGGAAACTATTAAGAAGGAACTGAAAAAAAGTGAAGGCTGACTATGTTGTCACTGATTTTCCAGGTTGTCACAGTCAATTCACTGCTTTTTATTCTTCATTTTATTTTTGTAATAATGTACCTTGATAGGTTTTTTCCCCCCAGAAGGACTTCTTCACTACAACAAATTTCTTATTCACTCTAAAGTAAAAATATAAACACAGATAAGACAAAACAATAGGAGAAACCAGAATTTCATGCTCATCTTTGAAATTGATTACATTGCTGTAATTGTGTCAAAAAAGTCTTTTTTTTACATGAAATTTTAAATTAGATGAGTGACATTGTTTCATTTAATGTCAAAGAGGGTATCTTGAATTTGATTTTTAAATGCTTTTTATAACCCTTGTTTAGAAGTTTTCTAAAGATGGTTTTCATCCTCAGAAATTATTATGTCTAGTTTTCAACTAAGAAGAAAATAAAAACATTTTTGACTTGTATAATTATAATTATTTTAAAACCCATCTTTCAATATCTTTTTGAGGATATTGTGTTTCTTGAGTTAAATCTGTGTTAGGTGAAGCTATATCACACTTGATTAGAGTTGATCAAAAGTAGATACAAGAGATCCTAAAACTTTATTTTATAGTAAAAATAGCATTCAGTGATTTTTCTTACCAGTTCCAATTACCCATCAGAAATAAAGGCCTTCTAGCAGTGATTCTTATAGGAAGGCTACATACATTTGTCATTTTTAAAAGTCTGTTATGACACAAATATCACTTATGGTAAAAACTTCTTTAAAAATTCAGTTTGAATTCTAAATAATATCTTCATTCATATATGAGACTGAACCATCTATAAAGTTGATATTTTTATAGGTCAAAATTGGCTGAATATCTGCAATTTTTCATATGATTCTGCCAAATTATTTTTAAAAGTTCATTTGTGGAGATATGTTACACATATAAAACACACCTGTTTAAAGAGTATAGTCTCTTCAATAAATGCTGTTGGGAAAACTGGACAGCCACATGTGAAAAAAGAAACTGGACCACTATCTTATACCATGCACAAGTTACCCCAAATGGATTGAGGACTTGAATGTAATGCCTGAAACCATGAAACTCCTAGAAGAAAACATAGGTGGTAAGCACCTGGATGTGGGTCTTGGTGATGATTTTTTGGGCTTGGCACCAGAAGCAAAGGCAACAAAAACAAAAATATACAAATGGAAATACATCAGATTGAAAAGCTTCTGTACATCAAAGGAAACTGTCAACAAAATGCAAGAGCAACCTACCAAATGAGAGAAAATATTTGCAAATCATATATCTGATAAGGAGTTAATTTCCAAAATATATAAAGAACTCATATAACTCAGTAGCAAAAAGCAAACAGTCCAATTAAAACAGGAGAGGATATGAATAGACATTGTCCAAAGAAGACATACAGATGGCCAACAGGCATATGAAGAGATGCTCCACATCACTAATCATCAGGGAAATGCAAAGCAAAACCACAATCAGATATCACCTCACACCTGCTAGAATGGCTTTTATTAAAACAAAAAGAAATAATAAGTGTTGGCAAGGATGTGGAGAAAGAGAACTCTTGTGCACTGTTGTTAGGAATGTAAATTGGTGCAGCCATGATGGAGAACAGTATGGAGAGTCCTTAAAAAATTAAAAATAGAACTACCATATGATTTAGCATTTCTCCTTCTGGGTATTTTTCTGAAGAAAACAAAAATACTAACTTGAAAAGATACATGCACTCCTATGTTCATTACTGCATTATTTACAGTAGCCAAGACCTGGAAGCAACCTAAGTGTCCAGTGAAGGATGAAAGAATAAAGAAAATATGATACTTATATTTCACATATAAAATGGAATATTATTCAGCCATAAAAAGAATGAAATCTTGCCATTTGTGACAACATGGATGGACCCTGATGGCATTATACTAAGTGAAATAAGTCAGAGAAAGTGAATACTATATGGTATCATTTTTATATAGAATCTAAAAGCAAAACAAGACAACAAAAACCCAAGCTCATTGATACTGAGAGCAGATTGGCAGTTGCCAGAAGTGGCAGTGGAACAAAATGGATGAAAGGGGTCAAAAGGTGCAAGCTTCCAGTTGTAAAATAAATGTCACGATGATGTAATGTATAGCATGATGATTATTACAGTTAATAATACTGTATTGCATATCTGAAAGTTGCCAAGAGTGTAAATCTTAGAAGTTCTTATAAGAAGAAAAAATTCTGTAACTGTGTGGTTATGGATGTGACCTAGAGTAATTGTGGTAATCTTTTCCCAATATATACAAATATCAAATAATTATGTTGTACACCTGAAACTAATATAAAGTTGTATGTCAAACTCAATAAAAAATAAGAGTACAGTTCAAAGACAAAGGCACACATCTATGTAACTGCCACTACAATCAAGATATAAAGCATTTTCATTACCCTAAAAATTTCCTCCTCTTTCCAGTTAATCCCTGCTTCCCTTGATGAGGCAGCCATGGATTTACTTTCCTATTCCTGTAGACTATGTTTGTCATTTCTAAAATGTTATCTAGATTAGTAACATATGTACTTTTCCTGTCTAGTTTCTTTTACTCGGGAGAATATGCCTGATCTTTACCCACATTGTTGCATTTAGCAGTATTTCATTCTTTTTCATTGCTGAGCGGTACTGAAGGGTGTGAATGTAACACAATTTATTTACCCACTAACCTATTGATAGACATCTAGATCGCTTCCAATCAGAGTCTTACTACAAAGCTGCTATGAATGTTTGTATACATATCTTTGTGTGAATATATGTTTTCATTCCAGCAGGTAAATACCTAGGAGTGGAATGGCTTGGTTATATTTTTCATAGGAAACTGTCAAACTATTTTCCGAAGTGTCTGTACCATTTTACATTCCCATCAGCAATGTAGGGGAGTGTCACATGCTCTGCCTCCTTGCCACATTTAATAAAACAATTTTTTATTTTAGCTCTCCTAAGAGAGTGTATTGCGGTATCTCATGGTTGCTTTCATTTGCTTTTCTGAGTGATTGTGGAATTTTAAGTGCTTTGCCATGAGCTTACTGGCCATTCTTAAACATTTTTTTGTGAAGTATGTGTTAAAGGTATTTTTTTCCATCTTGTAATCAGATTGCTTTAGTATTATGATTTCCTTACATATTTTATAAAGAAGTGCTTGGTTATATGACTTAACAATGTTTTCTTCCAGTTTGTAACTGGTCTTTTCGTCTTTTTAATGCCTTCTCTTAAAGAGCAGGAGTTATTAAGTTTGATGAAGTATAACTTATCAAGTTATTTTCTTTTATGATTCATGTTTTTTGTGTTCTAAAAAATCTTTGCATGCATAACCCAAGGTCACGATGATTTTCTCTTTTGTTTTCTTCTAGACTTTCATAGTTTAAGCTTTATATTTAGGTCTGTGATCCTTTTGAAATTAATTTCTGTGTATGGTATAAGTAAGGGTTCAGGTTCATTTTGCTTCCGCATGGATATCAAGTTCTTCCAGCATCATTTGTTGAAAAAACTCTTTTCCCCTTAAATTACTTTTGCACCTTTGTCAAAGATCAGTTGACTCTATTTTGTTCCATCTGTATGTTTTTCAAGAGGCCAATATGACACTGCATCTTGTGGCTTTACAACGTCTTGAATTCAGGTAAAAGAATTCGTACGGCTTTGTTCATCTTTTTCAAAATTGTTTGATTTTTCTAAGTCCTTTATATTTCCATATGAATTTTAGAATCAGTTTGTCAAACCCTCCCCTCCCTCAGGAAAAAAGACTTCTGGGATTTGATTGGAATTATGTTGAACTCATTGATCAATGTGTTAAGAATTAATATCCTATGGAAGCAACCTAAGGGTCCATCAGTAGATGAATGGATAAAGAAGAGGTGGTACATATACACAATGGAATACTATTCAGCCATAAGAAGGAAACAAATCCTGTCATTTGCAACAACATGGATGGAGCTGGAGGGTATTATGCTCAGTGAAATAAGCCAGGTGGAGAAAGACACGTGCCAAATGATTTCCCTCATTTGTGGAGTATAACAATGAAGCAAAACTGAAGGGACAAAATAGCAGCAGACTCACAGACTCCGAGAAGGAACTAGTGGTTACCAAAGGGGAGGGGTGTGAGAGGACGGGTGGGAGGGAGGGAGAAGGGGATTGAGGGGTATTATGTTTAGTACACATGGTGTGGGGGATCGCGGGGAAAACAGTGTAGCACAGAGAAGGCAAACGGTGAATCTGTGTCATCTTGCTACACTGATGGACAGTGACTGAATTGGGGTATGAGTGGGGACTTGATAGTGTGGGTAAACGTAGTAACCACATTGTTTTTTCATGTGAAACCTTCATAAGAGTGTGTATCAATAATGCCTTAATAAAAAAATAATAAATTAAAAAAAAAGAATTAATATCTTAGCCATGTTGAATCTCCCAATCCATGAATGTATTTATCCCCATTTATTTAGGTTTTTGGTTTCTCTCAGCAATGCTTTCTGATTTTTGTTGTCATTTATTTTTACAGATCTGGAATATAGTGTGTCAGATTCATCCCTAAGTATTTCATGTTTTTTGATGTCATTGAAACAGTTATTTTTCTTCTTAATTTACTTTTCCAATTTTTTGTTGCTGGTATTCAGAAATAACAATTTTTAAAAATTTGGCTCTGTATAATATGATCTTGTCAAATTCACTTATTATTTCTAGTACTTTTTCTACATTCCTAAGGATTTTCCATACCCCAAACCATGTAATCAGCCAATAAGGCACTTTTCCTTCTTGTCCAATGCATATCTACGCCACATCTTTTTGTGCCTTGACACACTAGGAATGACATTGTTAAACAAGTGAGAAGGAGCACCCAGGAATTCTGACCAATCTTAGGGAGGAAAGAGTTGATCCTTAATCATTGAATATGATACTGACCAGAGTTTTTCTATAGGTCTTCTATTTTTATTTATGAAATTGAACTTAAAAGTATTTTGGTATTTTTGCATATGAATACATGTGAGATTTCAGCTTTGTTAGGTTTCATGTACTGTCTTTGGTTTGAGGGACAGCACAATTCTGGATTTAGAGAAGAGTTGAGAAGTTTTATAGCCTTTTTTTTTTCCTTAAAGGTTTTTTACAATATTGCTATTATGTTTTATAATGGGATTTTGATTGAGTTCACTACTAAAATTCTATGGGCCTAGCATTTTCTTTATGGGGATGTTTTTAATTATAAATTCAATTTATTTCATTCGTTTCTGCTTTACCTTTATTATACTTTCTTCCTGTATACTAACTCAGGGCTTGGCTTGTTTATGGCTTTGGCTGAGAAGTTCTTAGGGGTTCCCAGAAACATACTGCGTCCTCTTTGGGGTGATTTCTTGAGGCAAGGATTAATGCAGAATAGCTGAAAAGGAAGTGTTATGAGAAGCACAGGACATCTTGAGATTTCTGTTGCCTGACTAATGAGAGGATACTGTCTGCAGTCCTCAGAACCCCACCCCGCCACCTTGTAGCCATCCTGGCTGGTCCAGAAAAACAATCTCACTGAAAAGATCTGTACAACTGCTGTGATCTCTAGATGATTCTGTCGTCTCAAAATAAGAGTTTGGCGAGAGACCTGTTGCCCCTTTTGTCAAATGGCAGTGGCTGCCTGGTAGCACTTAAAACTCTGGGAGTCCACACTAGGCACCTGGAAGATACATGAAGAAGACCAGGGGGGTGGTCGGATCTGTAGAATGTTTTGAAGACATAATCCCAAACTAGTGAACCCACGCCAAGAATACTTCTCGCAGTGTCCCGGGGTCTCCCCTGAGAGATCCAGAGGTCATCCCTTATAGTTCAGATACGACTTGCGCATCACAAAAAATAACAGCAATGGCACAGAGAGGGCACAGACTAGCCGACAGGGAGTTCAAAGCAAGGGGATTACCCAATACTGTATGCTTATCTGTGGAAGTATCTTTTGTAAGTTTGGCCAAGTTAAATCATATATTTCTGACAGCTTTTTAAAGTGTATCCCCCCTGCCAACTGCAGGATGGTGTGCCTAGGTCGTTAAGTCTCGGGATCATAGTTCATTCTTCATCTTGTAAGTTACAGGATACACACTTGCGTGAGACGCGATCCATAGAAGGTGGAGTGATCTGGAATATATGAAAGTCTCCCACATTACCCTGTAGTCATAAATCAGATTTGTTTGTGGTAAACAAGTAAAGGTTTAGTTCTCTAGAGGGGGTATAGGCACTTTTGAGGCTATAGGTGTTTAAGTTCATAGAAGTTTGCCAGTTGCCTGCCCCTTGAGCAGGGCAGAGTTCTTAGTAAAGGTGAAAAACTCTGAGGATAACAAGTGAGGAGAAGATGATCCCATATTTATCTCTACTTTTGTGCTGTCCCCTAGCTCCAGGAACAATACCATAATTGTTTTTGCAGTATATTGCTGCTTTGGGTCAAGGTCGGGAGTGTCTGAGGGCAGTTAGGGATGCCGGCTGTTGGGGCCTTTTTTTGATGCTGGGGGAGATAAGGGAACATACTAGTGGGGTTTGTTATCAACAGTGTGCCGTTATAACACAACTGAGTTTGCTCTTACTAGTTAATGATAATTCTTGTAAGAGATAAAATAAAGGTCAGGTGCCACCTCACTTCATCTGCAAAGCCATTACTCTGTTTCCCTTTTGTTCTAAGAACATCTCCAAATGTTTGGTTAAATCTGGTGGATGTATTAGGGAAGCGGTTTCCAATTCTAGCCCTTGCTTATAAACTCATCCCCTTTTTCTAGGCCATGCACAGAAATGAGGGTCATGCAGCTGTCTGTGGATCTATCCAGAACATTGTCAGAAGGAATTGAGATGATTTTCAAGATTTCCCATGGATTTGCCCTTTTTTGACTGAAACCAGACTGATATCCCTGCAGTCCTTACTGGAAATGCAAGTATGGCCCAAGTTAAGCAGCCTTGTCCCATGTCTTACATTTTCTGTTGTCTCTGTTCTGTTTGAAGGAATCAGGAACAGCTAGATCCTTTGCGGAGCCTCCCAGTCAACATTTTAGAGCCAGGCGTTAGCAGCTGGACACCCTACTAATAAATGTGTTCCGGATGATTTAGAGCAGGGAGGCTGGGATTTTTAGGTCCTGGCAGTATTATAAATTCTTGGTAATTTTTTGTCTTTTCTCTTGCAACTTGGGGAAATCCTTTAGCTTAGAATCTACCTGTTGCTTCTCGTGCTTTGGCAGACCTATTTTTTGAAGAACTTGTACTTTGGGGATGCAAGCAGAGCAGGAGGATGTTTTGGGCTAAAGGGCTTTTGGGGAAAGGGCAGAGGATTCTGAAGAGATTGAGAAGTAGGAGGAGTCCGGTGGGGTATATAGGAAAAGACAAGATTTTCATGGAACCAAATGGTCTTCAGTTCCTCATTTTTCATTAGCTTTGGGCAAAAAAAAAATCCTTTAATGAAGCTATTTTGAAGTCAGAATTTTGATGAGAAGCTTCTTACCACTAAAAAAAGGCAAATCATTATATATTAGGAATTGTCTTACCCCTTTGTTCTAAGTTATCTCTAAGATGAACAATTTTAATCACATTCAGAGTTCCTCCAAGTGGCCGCTTACATTCCAAATTATCTTTAGCGAACTTGCACCATTTTGTAAGCTAAGCAGAAGAATTTAGGTTATGATGAGGCTACATACCAGACAAAGACCTCTGGTCAGGAACTTTTACACCTCTTGTTTCAGGTGTCCAGTCAGAATTCAGCCACCTCTGACCTCAGACCTCACAAATGTCGTCCTCCAGTAAACAGGAGCTCTTGTTAACTTCATCTCCCAGAGCAACTCTCAGGAACACAAAGATGGGACAGAGGGAAAAACAGGACTTGTAAAGTTTCCAGATGATGACCCAAAGTGAAGTTTATTTTTTGAGGATGCTGGCCTGAGAAGACCTTAAAATTATCAGTCGTCTTGGCCGGTATTGAAAGATAGTGATCGGCGTGTACACACCGGTTTTAGGTTGGGGCTTACCTAAAGGAGCTCCTAAGAGTTCTCCCCTCTGTTTCTCATTGATGGACTGATACCCCTGGTAAGGAATGTGGTCAGGCTGGGTTTTAGGGCTGGACTAGAATAGAGCTGGCCAATCTATGGCACTTATTATTGTCCTTATCCTTTCCCTAGCCTGTGGAATACTTTGCTAGTCAGTCACAGTGATTTTTTTTCTGCTCTGTACAGTGTCCCAGATGATTGCCGTCGATAGATCATATTGGCAGAATTGAGCATTATCTATGTGCCAGGTACACTTCTAAGCACTTTATAGCAATTAACTCCCATAATCCTCACGTCAATTTTACAGATTATGTAACCCTGCCTGAGGTCACATGTCCTGTCAATGGTGGCCTGGGAAATAATCCCCAGCAGCCTGGCTACAGAGCCATGTGTTTTCCTGCTGCGCTTTCAGACCCCTGGTCAGAGTTAGCATGTGAACTGCAGCCAGCGCTGATATCATCAGTGTGCATGTAAAACAGGTCCTTGAAATAGCGAAAAGCTTCCAGTTTTGGGTAAATGTGTCCTTCTGCGGCCTTAGCTTGGCCTCTCCCTTGGGACGTCCTCTCCTGGCCCCTGACAATAAAGAGTTAATGCCCGGGAAGAGGAGGCTTCCGGAAGCCCCTGGAGACCAGGCTGGGCTTCCTTCCACTTGGTCTGTGTTGGCCAATGCCCACGCCTCACCAGTCATTAAATATGGAATTTTAAAATACCATCTCTGGATGTGACCCATTTAGATCTCGGCTCTAGGAATATACAGTATCAATATTACTTACGTAAAGTTTTATTTAAAGTAACATGAATTCACATACTTCATACTATAATAAACAAAACCAAATTGAAATATAGAAAAAAATAGTTGGAAAAAGTAAACATAGGACACCATTGCTCTTTTCTAATGAACTCTTACTGTATTTTTCCAAACCACTTGTCTCCTCACTCCCCAAAGCTAATTTCCCCGTGATGATATCCGGCTCATGTGCTTTCCTAGGCACTTCTGAAGAATGATAAAATAAGGCATTTGTCTTGCCAGTGGGTTTCAGTTCCGGGCAAGTTCCCTGTGGATTAAGTGTGACCAAAGAAATGACAGTAGAAAGTTCTTGGGGTGGAAGGGTTATACCCAACTTTATTCCCACGGTGGCAGGTCAGTCACTAGAATCCCGTCCGCTCAGAGCAAGTCTGCATGCAGCAAGCTAGTGTCTGCCTCTGGGCCTCTCCATCCCCGCAGCCATCTCAGTCTGTCCTCGACGCGACGCTGCCACCACTCCAGTCTTATCTCGTCTCTGCTGTCCTGCAGCCCTGCCACCGTGTTGCCCAGAGCACAGGACAGAGCTCTTTATATAGAATCAAAGAACGTATTGCTCACACATGTGTAGTGAGCCAGCCACCCAGGGCCAGGTGAGAATCCTGACCACAGGAACCTTCACTTTATCCACAGCATTTCTGCTTAATTTTTTAAATACAATCATCTGATTACAAATTCTCAGTGGAATGAAACTTCACTTGTATGACCCTTGTTTCTGGTGCAGACTTTCCTGGTTAGGACAATTTCCCCAGAGTCTCTGAGCTGTGCCTTATTGTTTATAAGAAGCTGCTGGGCGTTTTTGAGACACCCCAGGACCAGAAGCCCTGCACAGAGCCGGCCCGTGAGTGGAGGCCACTGCCACCCCAGCCCCAGGAAGGTGAGATTGCTGGTGGGTACTGGAGCTCCTCTGCTCCTGTCCATTGGCATAAACACCCAGCTCCCCTTCTGCTCCAAGACCTGTTTCACTGCTGAACTGATTTTCTGGCTCCCGTATTTGAGTAAACATTGGCATTCCCTCCCTTAGCTCTGCTGACCCATTCTCTGTGTCAGTTCCTTCACTCCTCTCTGCTGCAGATCCTGCCCCCTTGCGGCTCCCATCACCGACCCGACCAGGCCTGGACCCCATTTTTACCAAGCCCTGTAGAGCAGGAGTGGCCTTCTCTGAGCTAGTTCCTTCTGAGATGTAATTTAGATACTAGAAAGCTTCCGCTGCACAGGCTCGAGTTGAAGCTGGGCTGACAGCTGGGTAAATTGAATTTTAAAAGGACCAGGTTCATTTTGACATACCAGCAACATTGTTATATAAGAAGAGAACCATTTAACAATAGGAAAATAACAAAAAATGTATATTAGGGATTGTTCTCTATTCACCTTTGAAGAGGAAAGAGAAATGATCTTAAGTTGTAGCTATTGAATAACGTTAGATAAAAGAAAAATCTAGGGAAGAGAAAGTTGAGAGTAAGAAATTGAAAACTTTCCTTGTTTGGAGGGTTTAGAAGATTTTCAGTAGTTGTAGGCAATGCTGTCTGGAGGAGGGTTGACCTTGGGAGAGTCATACCCGAAGGAGAGCAGGTGGAAGTGGTTCTCAATCAGAAGTGAGGGTTCACCTCACTCAGGACCGGTAACCATGTAGAAAGTGAATCCTGTATGTAGTCATAACTGTTGCATGCTTCCAGAGTACGAATTTATTCAACTTCAGTCAGAAATTTATAAAATTCTGTAAATGTGTTATTTTCTATTTAAGATTTGAAGATACTTACAATATGCAATGTAATAGAAAAAGAAAAAAGTGAATTTCCCTCCTGTCTCCAAGAAAACCTAAAAATATCCAACTTCTGGAAATCCTCTCTTCTATCCATTTATGAATGTATTCAAACCTTTATCCATTCCATCAATTAACAAATATCTGACTTGGTACAGTGTGCAGGCCATCTGCCGAGCCCCAGGGGTAGACAGAACGGGGCTGGTCCTCCCATTGGTAATTTAAAGCTAGTGGTTTACAACAATATGGTTTATAACAATAAAACATTCATAAAGCAGAAAAAATATTTGTAAAGTCTTAGGGTTCTGACTGTAAGTCGGTTGCATTGTTTAAAACTTCATTCTTTCATCGTCTGAGGTGATTTGTATCTATTGTGTTTACTAGATTTGTCCTTGTCTTTACTCCATTGTTACCTTACATATACCATTTTAAGAAGAAAACATAAACATTTTATCTTTTCACTCTACTTACTTGGAAGCCACATTACTGTTTTGTTAAGGGTTCTTTAAGAAGAGACTGGGAACATGGAGAGACGTCAGTTTGACTCAGCTGCCTCTTGTTCTTTTTTAGAAAATGTGTGTGTGCGCGTGAGAGAGAGAGAGGACGTGTCTGTAGAGTGCGCCTGAAACATCGTTGTAAAGCCTCATGACTAATCCTCATCTGTCCTCTTCCCAGACAATTCAGTGATCTCAGAACACTTGGAGCCATGTAGCCCCTCATAATTTACATGCTATGGATGTCATTTTTCTGGTTTTTTTTAAAAAAGCTTCATTGACAAATAATTTACATACCATACAATTCATCCTTATAAGGTGTGCAAGTCATGGGTTTTTGTTGTGCATCCACCACCACAACATAGCGTTAGAACATCCCATGACCGAACAGAACCATGTGCTCACCCATAGTCCCTCCCCATGAGCCTCTCCCCAGCCCTTGGCTACCAGTAAGTTTTCTGCCTATAGATTTTTAAGCAGGCAGTTTTCAACTGGATTTAATCAGTGTTACCATATTTACCATTTAAATTGCATTCTTTTTCTTCCTCTATCTCGGTGCTTCCTTTGAGAATCATTTTCATTCTGTTGGAAGACCACCCGCTAGCATTTCCTTTAGTACAGACCTGGTGATAAACTTTCTGTTTTTGTTAGTAAAAGTCTTTTACCTTTAGGGAGATGATCAAGACCCCTGGGCGCTGGGCTGGAGTCAGAAGTGGTGGCTGACTTCCAGTTCCTCTATATTTCTAGGGTGCTGCCCCTATTTCTTTGGGGTCCCACTCTGTGCATTCATTGGCTTACCAGGGCACCCATCTTTAGTGGAACCTGGACTCCAAGGGTTTCATCCTTCTTGGTTCCTGGAGAGAGTCAATGCTCTGCTCAGCCTCCTGCTCACCCCTGGGACTAAAGGGCCCCAGCTGTTGAGCCCACTCTTTATCTTCTCCTGGCCTGGCTCTTCTCAACTGTTGAGAATCTGATGTTATGATGAAACTGTTGTTGGTCAATCTGATTTTCTATGTATCCTCAGAAGGAGGACTGGAATTGGAATCACTAAGTCCCCCACTGTAGGGAGGAAAAGTCTCTCTCTTTTTTTTTTTATACCCACGCATTCCTATTTTCTCAGGTCTAGTGCAAGGATGTCAGTTCACTATCTCCTTTAAATAGAGCAAATAAATAGAGCAAAGGAGCTTAAACTCCTGACCTGCAACTTTAAAAGAAAGAAACCCAGGCTTTCCTTGAAAATTCTAGGACAAGAATATCCTTGGAAAAATAGGTCTTTTCATTACCTTCCTATTTTTTTGCTAGTTCATTTTCACCATAAACTCAGCTTTACAAGGAAAAAAAAACAACTTTTTTTTTTAAGGCAGATTGAGGCAAGGGATAAATATTAAGTGATAAAATAGCCAAATAACTTTGCTAGTCATTCCTTTGTAACCGTGGGGAAATATGAAAAACTTCTTCTGAAGTAATTGTTAAAAATTTATGTCATGTGATATTAAAGGTTGAAGTTTTGACAAAATGATTGAAAGCTTCTTTGGGAAGCAATTTGATCCTGGCAGTGAAATTAGAAACAGCAGAGCAGCTGGGTGACTCATTAGCCATGGAGATATTCACAGGCCCCAGGAATTAAGGTTTATAGTCTCAGCCCCACCACTGCAGAGAGATAGCAATGAGCAAAATAGATGATGGTCATCCAGGGGAAATCCAGGTCAGGCTGATAGCCACATTCTCTAATATAATAATAAATAAATAAATAGTCAGAAATTGGGAAACAGATATGTAATAGCTGCTGGATAGTAGCTTTTCCATTTTTTCATATTGGAAAGACATGGAAGGAGCAAGATAAATACTGAGAGAAAAGAGTGAGAAAAATCTTCACCATCGTCTTCATAATCTTTGTCCATAGCCAACGTTTGCTGTGTGCATTTCCCGTGTGGCAAGCATTCTTCAAAGCTATTGACTTAGCGCATTTAGTGTCCACCGTACCCCTCGGAGGCGCTTCCACAGGTTAAGACGCTGAATGCCTGTCTAGTGGTGATCTGGTAGAACAAGGCCCAGCATATCTTGACTATAAACCATTCAAAGCAGAACAAAGCAGTTGGTTCAGATATAAGTGTGAGCAGTTGGAATGTCAAAATTCTGCTACGTAGTGTGAATATGGAGTAAATGGAATCCTCCTGTATTCAGAAACAAGTCATTTTCAATTTGGGGGCAATAATAAAACTCAAGACTAGGTTTAATGATGATAAATTATAGCTAAAACTATGTTAGCCACCTGGGTGCCTCTTTGTGCCACAATTACTGACTTTCTTTATAAATGGCTCTTTATAGTATTTTTCATGGAATTTTAACATCTTCTAGACGTCTTCTTCATAGAAATACTCTAATACGGCAAAATAATTCTTGTGTGATAATTTCACTTCTATATGTGTAGAATAGTGAAAATTCTTCTGGAAACCTCCTAAAAAGTACCCCAAAATACAAAAGGTGTAATCTTCTTAGACTGGATTAAAAATTTATCAGAATTACACTTATCCAAATAGAAGTGATAACATCTAAAGCTAAGAAATTTTTATATGTATGTTTATTTTATATATATTAGGTCTGTATATGTACAAGACATTCATATATTCATATATATATGGCAACAGTTTATAATGCTGAACTTTTATTTTTATGGACAGCATTATTGTTCAGTACCCCTGCCTCCTGGTAGCCATATTCTACTGGCTCAGGGAAAGGAGACCTGTTTGCAATTTGCAGGTCAACCTATCAACAGAGAGTGGCCGCCTGGAGGGCTGTGTGGAGGAGGATTCTAAGAATTGCATCTGGAATGGCTGTGCAGACTACCAAAATTGATTAGTGTAGTGTTTTTTATAAGCATAGAAAGGAAGAGGGTTTATGGTATGTTTCATGGGTTTGCCATCACTGTCCCTCGAGACACCACCTTTCAGTAGCTGTTATCTGAATTTTGGGCCAAGAATGAAGGAAAAAAACCACTGGGGGCATTTCCATAAATACAGGTTGGTGAGCAATGACAGCATTACAAGGATGCTCTGATTCATAGAAGGTAGGTATAAAGCTCACTCTCTTAAAAAAGGTTGTCAGATGGATAAAACACTCTTCTAATCCCTCCAAATACTTAAGAGAGAAAGAATAAGATCACCGAACAAATTGGAAATGAAAGAGACAGAGAATGTGAAACAGACTGTGAAGCTAGAATCTGCTTCTACTTTGTCTTGCGTCTAAATAGAAAGGCCACAACATTCAGCACTAATCCAAGATGTGCAGAGAAGGCTTAAATCGGTTTAAAAGCAATAACCGCCATAACAACAACAACAACAACAAAAACCCCAGCCATTTCATTTACAGAAACCTGGCCAAAAATAAAATCCGAAAGACATTTTTCATATTTTTTTTATAAGCTGCAGTGGGGCCTGAAAAGATTCACTTGTATCCTTCTAGATTAACTCACAGATGGAAAAGTAGGCCAAAAAATAAGAGTTAGCAGCACAGTAAGAAAAGATGGGATATCATTATTTCTCAAGGGAAACTGTTTATCTCCAGATATAATCTTTACTTTCTGGCAAAGAAAAACTGGCAGGTGAGTTCTCCAACTTCTTTACATAATATAGGATGCAAACAATGTCATTGGCTTTTGGCAGATATTTTATTAGGCCCCTTGTGCCCTGAGTTTACTAATTGTGGCTGTCCCAGGCCTTCCAAGGAGTGGAGAGAGCAGACCTCAGGACCATCTGTGTGGTGGGGAATTCCTTTGCAAATACTTTTTATAATCCAATAAAACATAAATAAATGTGACACATTAAATGAAACACATTAAAACAAAATGTTACTGTAGGCATAGAACGTAAAGCACTTAATGTTGATGACTGTAATAAGTATTTTACATAGACCAACCAAACTGTCAAATTTTTCTCATTATCAGTTCTGTCTTTGCTAAAGAAATCAGTAGTTTTGAACCTCATCGTCTACAAACTGACAGTCACATATGCGTTCCCAAAGTTAACTCTCCTGTAGCATTTATGCAATGGATCTTTTTTTTATGGTTTCTGTCCCTTCCATCCTCCCTCCCTCCCTTCCTTTTGTTTTATTTTTGTAGCCTTTCCTGAAGATTTTAAATGGGGAAAAAGAAGAGACTGACATCACAGCTTTGGGATGCCTATTATTTCTTCCATTCTTCTTGGTAGGGGAGTAGCTACCCAGTTTTTTCAAAGAAAAATGTTGTATTATAGAAATATTTAAAAGTTGAAAACTGGCCATAAGCATATGAGTACAGTCTCCACGAGAGTGCCCTCCCTTCTGACACCAGCTGCAATTTGGGGGGTTCCTAAAACCAACTTCAGTTTTGATAATTTGCTAGAATTCACAGAACTCCCCGAAAGCCATTACACTCACATTTATGGATTATTATAGGGAATGGACACAGATGAAAATCAGCCAAGGAAAGAGCACACAAGGCAGAATCTGTAAGCACCAAACACAGGGTGCCCATTGTCCTCTCTCCAAGAAGTCAGGATGTGTCCTCTCCGGGCATTAATGTGACAACATGCATGGAGTATTGTCAGCCAGGGAAGCTTACCCAAGCCTTTGGCGTACAGAGCTTTTATTGGTTCTCATCACATACCCCCTGCATGGAAACCTTTAGTTTTCAGCCCTCTCAGAAGTCAGGCTAGGATCTTATTTCCCCCAGAGGTCAGAGCTGAGGCTGTGTGGCCCAGAGCTCCCATCATAAACGTCATTATTAGACTGGTGGCCAAAGTTCCCAGCACCCAAAGATGCTCCTGTCAGGCAGGACATTCGAGAGGCCTGAAGATTATCTCCCAGTAGTCAAGGGCTAAGGTCACCCGGCTTACTCTCTTTAGTGAAGTTACTTGCTTTAGTATTATTGAGAGTATTATGTATTACTTGGTATTATGTAATATTAAGTTAATAAATACTAATTAAACTTACTCTCTTTAGTAAGGTTAATTCTTCACTAATAAGGGTAATGAACTCTCTGCCCCTGCCCATACCTATCAGTTAAATTCAAAATTATAAATCCAATAATGGCCAATCTTATATCATCGAATGGTGTACCAGAGTCAACTCATACCAATTCACAAAAACTAATTGTTAAATATACATTCTGTAAGCTGGTTGTTAAATGCAGTCATTATAAAATATTTAGTCATATAAACTTAAATAAATTGGATTACAAAAATAATACCTGTTCAAAACTTGTAATTTTTGAATTATTTTACTATTAATATGCTCTTGATCTCATTGACATCTGTACTACCTGTATGCTGAAATTCTGTAGAATGTTACGCTGCAGCGCATCTCTTCCCAAATTTGTGTTCAGTGACATCACATTGATAGCATGACATCAACCATGGTAAGCATATTTACACCATGAGATTCAGCAAATGCTATGAGTCAGGACTTTTTTGGGATGCTCTTTTATTTTATGAAGCATCTTTCCACTGATATTTTCTAGAGCTGTTAAGAGTATTTTTAGGCTGTGACAACCATGGGCTAAACTTCTGATAAATTTCAAACTATAAATTGTAGAGTATCTAGAGATAACAATTCTGATGGAATCATTTTTCTAAAAAAATTTAACTTCAGACAAATCTGTTGTAAGTCTGAATTTAACTTTAAATGTGAATTTATACATGGCATTTTAGTGTTTTGCGTGACGTTTCTTGTAAATTGTGGAGGTTGTTAAGGAACTAAAAGTGGCTTTTTGACTTGTATGTAATTAAAATGTAAAATAAAAAACTATGCAATTAAAGTTTAACTCATATGAAAATACTGTTTTGCCATTGTACACAAGAAATTCCTATTTCTGAATGTGGCTATTTGCTTTGCTGTGTTATAGCAGAGATTCTAAGCTCTTTGAAGACTTCTTGTACTTCATATGCTTTCTTACAATTTACATGTGGTCTGCTTTTATCTTGTAGTAATTTGCTGACAAAGTTTATTGCCTGAGCGCTAGAAACTACAAGATCACAGGTACTTTTTGATATTCTTTAGTTTTAATACTGTGCAGATGCCACAGAGATGGATTTTGGGTATCAAAAGGAAAGCCAGCTTATCTCGGTGAGGAGCCCCCCTGTCTCCCGGGGGCCACCTCTCACCACCACTGGTAGTGCCGCAAGTGTAGCCTCAGGTTTGGGCACGGCTTTCCCTTGACCATGTGGCCCTCCAGACCCCCCCACATTTGCCTGCAGGGTGCTAGGCCAGCTTCTTAGAGTGCGTGCTGTCTGTCCTACTGCAGGCTTATGGGGTGGTGTGGTAGGTATATTTTGATTTTCTGTTCTTTTTTTCTATTTTTCTTCAAGAATAGGTAATAGTTAAATAACTAAGCAACAAAATTTTATTTTTTAATGTAAACTATCAGTTCTTTTCCTGAATTCCTGCCTTTGGCCCTTATATATACATAGGGCATACCTGAACAGGGTACACTAGCTGAAAAAGCGCAGTGGGCAGTCATTTGAGATTTGTTTTATTAAAACACCTACTTGCCCTTGATTTATTTTTAGTTGTGTCCTAATTTCTCTCAGGACTAGGGTCCATTTTAATTTGCATGAGTGACTTAATCCATATGTGCCTCAGAGAGGGACTTCTATACTAACTTACGTTTTACATTGCTCTGAATGGACAAAAGGTATCTTAGAAGGTAGTACTGCTCTAATTATAAACCGTTTAAAAACAATCAGAGACCAAGTAACAAGAAAGCTCTTGTCCTTTTGGGCCCCTGTATTAGCTAAGATGAGTGCTTTACACCTTGAGACGCAAAAGGCATGATGGGTTGGCTTATTAGTGTAAACCTTCTCCTCTGACATCAACACTTTCAATGGGTTTTCCGGTACCACGGAACAGTATTGAATCAGGAAATGATGGGGCTGCAAAGGAACTGTTCAGTTAAAGAAAGTATTTACTTATTGGTTTGCCCTTGAGAGGACTTAAGGTCTCTCACTATAGTATAGTAAATGAATCCCAAATTCATTATGTGAACTAAATAGAATAGAGATGCCATGGAACCTAGAGGAAAGCTTAATGATACACACTCTGTGCTCAGAAATCTGGAATCCCACTTACACGTTTACTTTTTCTCTACCCCCTTCTATTATTGTCTTTTTGGAGTGTGGTTCTGATTCTTCTTCACTTCTCTTCATTGTCATAGAGAACTCAGCTATTTTCATCAAAAAAAGAAAACTCAGATAAGGAGTGAGCAGGACTGTACTTCTGCTATCAAAATTTATTATTAGAGTCTCACTTTGGGATTAAGACATTGTCTCAAGAAAGCCTCTATTAATTATAGGTAAGGATTGATACATTGTCCTGTTACACGTGCTATCATTTCAAAAAGGACAACTTTTTTTACTATTGTAATGCTTTAACTTAGAAAGTTACTTTTATGGTGTTAACCTTACACACACACAAATCTGAGCAACTTTGATCATCTAGCCCTATGCCCAGACCATTGTAGCACAAAGTATATCCTAATGTATTTTTATTCAATTGATGGGTAGGCAAAGAGGAAAGGCTGGACTGAGTCCTGTGGGAAGACTGGTAGATTCAGGTGTGTGTGGGGTCTGCATAATAAAGCTAGGAAGCATCTAACAGTTTTGATGCAAGGATAAAAACATCAGTGCTCTGGGTTTTCAATTTCATTTCTCAGTCATTAATTTTCAAGTCACCAAAAAACAAAGTGAAATGAATGAAACGCGTGCTGATTTAGAATGTTCGTCTTAATTCACTGAGTTTTCAACTGCTAAGCTATATCTTAAAATAAGTTCGGATAGTAAAGAGTCCACAAATGCTCACTTAGTATAAGAACAATTTTTGCCTTTTATTTTACTTTTTTTTTTTGGTAGATCAATGAACCTTTTAAGGATTTTGGAAGAATGGGAACAAAATGGCGACGTTTGTGTTTTAAGTTTTTCTATGTGGCTGTGTCAAATTTCAGGTAACTTCAATGGAAATTTCCAAGAGGCCTCAGAGTTAACAGATTTATCAAATCTGGGGAAATTGTAGTAATTATCACTCCGGGATACCTAATTTATTTACATATTACATCTAGTATTTTTTTTAAAAGAAAGCCTTTCAGAAAAAACAGGATGATTGGGAACCCAAGCCCAGAGGACTTAAAAGTTTTTTTTGTTACTAGTTTTTTTTTTTTTTTTTTTAAAGCGTTCTGACTTAGCAAGAACAGTTCAAAGACGCTCACAGCCCAGGAAATAAAAATCAAGACTCAAATGATCCACTTGGGTGGGACGAAAAAGTAATTTGCTTGGCATCTCCCGGATTGTCTTTAGAGTTTCAGTAAAAAAGAAAACGAGAAATATTTCCGACGCTAACTGTAACCCGGGCCTGTTACAAGTGCGGCAGAGCGGCGGGCGGTGGGGAGAGCCGGGGGCGCCTCCGAGCAGCGGGCGGGCAGGGCAGGGCGCCCCGAGCCGCAGACCCTCCGTGGGGCCCCGGGAAGGCGCGCTTCCCGCCGCCGCCTCCACCCCGAGGCCGCGCCCGGGGCGCTCAGGGCGGGTAGGGACGCGAGCCCGGGGGGGGGGGGG
>JAQQAC010003801.1:25938467-25956315 GCA_029783875.1 Phataginus tricuspis | reverse complement strand
GGGGGTGGTTTCTGTGTGAATGCTGTAGGTGGCGCTATTGCTCCACTATTCCAGAGCCACGTCGCTCCACACGGCCCTTTAAAGCTGTGGCCGGGGTGAGAATGAATGGGAGGCTGTTGAGCTCTGTGGGCGTCCTAAATATGGCTACCCATTCCCAGTCACCCGCTATGGGGTCCAAGGCTCCCCAGGACTCCCAGCCTGCTGGGTTGAGTGTGCCGCTGCGATGAGGTTCTCTGCTGGACTCCTGTCTCTTTAAGACCACTGAGAAACAAAGCACGCGCTTGTCTCCTTTTTTTCCCCCTTTTCTTTCTCTCTTCTCTCTGAGACTTTAAAAAGGAGAAAGAAAAAAAAAGAAGAAAAGAAGAAAAGAAAGGAAGTAATAATGGAAAGAAAGGGAAAGAAAAAAAGGAAAAAAAGGGGAGAAAAACAATAACTAAAAAAAAAAAAAAGCCACTGAGAGTGGGTTCTGTGTGAATGCTGTAGGTGGCGCTGTTGCTCCACTATTCCAGAGCCATGGCTGCGCCACTCCGCAAGGCCCTTTACAGCTCTGGCTGGGTTGGGAACGAATGGGAAGCTGTTGATCTCTGTGGGGGTCTTAATAGCAGCCACCCTTTCCCAGTCGCCAGCTAAAGGATCCAAAGCTCCCCAGGACTCCCAGCGTGCTGGGCTCAGTTTGCCTGGCTATCCGGCCCCGCTACTGAGCTCCTGTCTCTTTAAGACCGCTGAGAAAGAGAGCGCGCTTTTCTTCCCTTTTTTTTCCTTCCTTTTTCCTTCCCGGAGCCTGCCGCGGGCAACTTGCACGTTTCCGGCTGGGACCCTGTGCCCTCTGTCTCTCCAATCTCCGCTACACCGCAGGCTGTGTGTCGGCGCTCCCGGCGCATACTTCCACTCCCTCCCGGCTCTGAATCCTCTCCTCCCACTGGAGCGCTGGGGGAGAGGAGCGCTCGGTCCCACCGGGTCGTGGCTCCATATCTTACCCGCCTCGCCAGGACTCCCGCCGGAGTGCTGGGGTGGAGGAGCGCTTGGGTCTCACTGAGTCACGGCTCCGACCTGCCTCGCCGGGTGCCAAGTCCTCTCTCCAGAGTGTCTGGCCGCCGGAGCTCTGGGGGGGAGGAGCGCTCCATCCCGCCGGGTCGCGGATCCGTATCTTGTCCGCCTCACCAGCTGCCAAGTTCTCTCAGGTGTACCTGTACGCTGTGCACTTTCCTGTGTATTCTGGTCTCTCTTTTAGGGATAGTTGTATTTGCTGTGTTTTCGTGAATAAATATAATGTTGGGAGGAATTTTTCTGCCGGTCTGTTCACGTCGCCATCTTCCCGGAAGTTCCCCCATATTAATTTTATGATTTTTTTTTTTTACTATTTCTGTAACACATGCCATTGAGATATTGATATGCATTACATGGAATGTATACATGACTTTTGATAGTATGGACATTTAAGCAGTATTAAGTCTCCTGATCCATGAACATGGGAAGTCTTTCTATTTATTTGTGTCTTATTTTTTTTTATCAGTGATTTTTAGTTCTAATTGCACAAGTTTTTCACCACTTTGGTTAAGTTTATATTTAGGTATTCTTTTTGATGCTATTGTAAATGGGATTGTTTTCTTAATTTCTTGTAGTTTATTTTTTGAATGTTTATTTTGTATTCTGCAACTTTACTGAATTCAGATCTTGTTGTAGCTTTAGGGTTTTCTTAACATAAGCTTCTGTCCTCTGCAAACAATGTTAACTTTACTTCCTTTCTCATTTAAATGCCTCATATCTTTTTCTTGCCTAATTGCTCTGGCTAGCACTTCTAATACTATGCTGAACGGAAGTGGCAAGAGTGGGCATCCTTGCCTTTTTCTTGATCTTAGAGAAAAAAACTAAGTTTTCACCATTGAGTATAATGCTAGTTGTGGACTTTTCATATGTGTCATTTATGATGTTGAAGTAAAGTCCTTCTAAATCTACTGTGTTACGAATTTTTACCATGAAAGCATGTTGAATTTTGTCAGATGTTTTTCTGCATGTATTGACATGGTGTGATTTTTTTCATTCTCCATTTTTTTTAGTGTGATTTATAACACTAATTTCTGTAAGTTGAACCATCCTTGCATCCCAGAGATAAAACCCTCTTAGTCATGGTGTACATGTTAATGTGCTGTTGAGTTTGGTTTGCTGGTATTTTGTTGAGGACTTTTGTGTTCATCAGGAATATTGGCCTGTAGTTTTCTTCTCCTGTAGTGCCTTTGGTTTTGCATGTCGCAACACTTAAAAAAAAACAAACTTCTTTGGAGGTAATTGTACATTTCTGGGCAGTTGCTGTTAATGTGGAGCTCCCTTACATTCTTCATCTGTTTGCCCTCAGTGGTAACATCTTGCATAAACTACAGTACAATATCATGACCAGGAAATCGACACTGATGCAATCCATAGTTCTTATTCAGGTTTTACCAGTTTTACATGTACTCTTTTTACTTTTGCTAAATGTGTACTTAGTTTTATGAAGTTTTAGCATATGTGTATGGTACAGAACAGCTCTAGTGCAAGGCTCCTTCCTGCTTCTCTATGATGGCTATAGGTGCTTAATCCATAGCAAACCCCCATTGCATAACACTCCCACCCTAACCCATAACAATCACTAATCTGTTTTCTGTGTCTATATTTTGTCATTTCAAGAATGTAATATGTGGAACCATATAGGTGCAATGCATTAAGATTGGCTTTTTTTGCCCTTAGCATAATTCTCTGGGGTTTATTTAGGTTATTGAATATCAGTAGTTAATTTCTTTATTGCTAAGTAGTATTCCATCGTATGGGTATACCACAGTTCAGTCATTCTCCTGTTGAAGGACATATGGCTTGTTTCCAGTTTTTGGCTATTACATTCATTTACAGGTTTTTATATAGACTTAGGTTTTATTTCTTTGGGATAAATGCCTAAAATTGCAGTTGCTGAGTCATATGGAGGTTGCATGTCTAGTTTTTCAAGAAACTGATAAACGGTCTTTTAGACTTTCCCATAAGCAGTGTGTGAGTAATCTCATTCCTCTGCTTCCTCACCAGCATTTGGTATCATCACTGTTTTTTATCGTAGCCATTCTGATTAGTATGTACTGACATCTCATTGTGATTTTAATTTGCTCTCCTCTAATAGTTGATAGTGTTAAATATCCTTTCATGTGCTTATTTGCTCTCTGTATATCTTCTTTGTTAAAATGTCTCTTCATGTCTTCTGTCCATTTCCTAAGTGGGTTTTTATTTTTTGATGTTGAGTTTTGAGATTTCTTTACCTATTGTAGATACAAGTCCTTTGTCAGCATGTGGTTGGCAAATATTTTCTCCCACTCTGTAGCTTGTCTTCTCATCTGCTTTACAGGGTCTTTCCCAGGGAAAAACACAAGCCTATTTTTTATTAAAGTAACTTATTATCTTTGATGCATTGAATGAATGTCATACATACTGAAAGCTAGACATTCCCTTAAGAGTAAACAATCAATTAATAAAGATGTGTAGTGCTTGTTACTATAATGGTACTTGCATGTATAGAAAGATACTAATCACAGTTTTTCTCAAATAAGAAATGGGCTGAGGTTGAAATGAGGAAATGGGTTTTCAGTGTCTACTTTTACCAATTTGCAGGCAGAAAATGAAGTTGTGATGCCTCTGTACTATGTCAGTTTAGCTAAACTGGAACCGTGTTTCTTGGAAATTCCTTCCCTGTATTGTATTGGGTTGGAATTGGACACACAAGAAATTTGAGATTTGGGAAGTGAAAGGAAGTGGCTTTGTTCCCACTCAGAAGGTCACTGTAGGTTTTGGTGTTGTCACAGCTCGTGAGGGTTGTCACAGACATGCTGGCTAAACTGCTGTTGGTGTGCAACAGCAGCTAGGGCTGCAGCTCCTCCAGAACTCTCTGGGTCATCTTAGCTACTTGTAATCAGGGTGCAGGTGTGTGTATAGCTCAGTGGGCAAGAGTACCAGGCGGTTTGCAAGCCACTCACTTCACTAAAGTTGAAACCTTCGAGGTTGTGTGAAGCAGAGGTCTAGTCTAGTTCAGCTTTGTGGGTTCCGTCTCTTCCTTCTTTGCCCCTGCTTCAAGTTCATCCATATTCTGGTCCAGAATGACGGCCCTGCTGGCTTTCAACTTCTGTTACAGACCCTGAAGCGGCACCCTTGCACAGGCTACTTAACCAGCCCCACAGTTCTGAAAGGTCATCCTCCGTGGTAAATCTCTTCTGCTCTATCATTCCTGGTGGTTCTGCTTCTCTGGTCAAACCTTAACTGAGAAAAATGGTTATCTCTTTGTGCTCCTTGTAGTGAATTTAGAATCCTCATGAATTTCTGTTCCTAGTTAGATTTTATATTCCAGATTTTCATAAGGTCGTTTCCAAGGGCACACGGTAATATTTTTGGACCATTATGCAACAGAATCAAAACATCTGTGAAAACTTAATCTGTAGCAGTAACCTTTTTTATTTTACCTCTTTATCCTTCACTGGGCATGGCCCGTTTTTAACTCTGGAATTAGGGAAAGCACACCAACTCACCCTGCAGACACTGAATCGACAGAACCAAACCCCAGGATGCCTCATAACTCCCACCTTGAAAAACAGCCCTGATTTGAAAGGTGCCTACTTTTCTTATTTCTTCCCTATCCACTTCTTCTTGAGAAGTAGCCCCTTCCAGATTGTTCGCAGTACCATTCCATACCGGGAAGTCAGTAGAAGCTTCCTTCAACAAGGAAACCAGTGGTTTTAACCTACTAAAGATGGGAAAGTAAGGCAAATTAAAGGACCTTTAAACTCTAGATTCTCTCTCCACGTTTAGGCTGTTAGATCATATTCTTCTATTTGCTGTAAAGTTTTATTTTATCGAAGGCTTCTGATGGTAATATAAACCATAAGAGTGAAAGTGGGTGGTTTAAAATGTCAGAGTTAAAAAATAGCTTATTTTAATATGTGCAGCTGTAAGGTTTGCCGCAGTTGAATGTTTTAATTGTGAGAGCTTTTTTTTTGAAGCAGTTTGCATCCTTTAGCCACAAATGACATGAAAATCACAACCATGAAAATCCACTCCTGCCTCTGTGTTCAAAAGCTTAAAGAGACGGTGACTTGTTCCCGTGTGTTCTGTCCCTTTTGGTTTGACCTCTGTGGGAATTTATTTAGTAGTAGTCTGTTGCTGCATGACTGCTAAGTTTGTGTTTTAAGTCCATGCTAGGTGACAAGTGAAGGTTGCTTAAGATGTTTGACTAGCTGGCCTAGGATGTTCAGTGATGGATGTAGCCAAGGAAAAATACCAGAAAAAATAAAGATGTTACAGAGAAAATTGAAAACATGGCCCCTAAAAATTTCATGCCAAACTAAGGTTGTCTTAGAAAGCCCCAGAGGAGGAGATTATGATTGTTGCCAGTTAGGATATGTTTTAGACGACAGTCTGGAGCTGTCTGAGGGGTGGAAAAATGAAAGGAATGTATTTTTGAATCACGAGGGTTTTTATAGGTAAGCTCCTGAATAAAAGATCAGGAAACGTCTTCTGAGGCATGTAAAAAGCAATCAACCAAGGTCTTCCCTCTCTTCCTTTGGAGCTACACCCATATTTGTCCAAACTTTGATGATACAGTCATCCCACCTTTTAAAAAAGGGGTGAGGAATGTTTGATCAAACCAGAGTAATGGCGCTGCTCTTTTTCTGAATGATAAGAAATGGTTTCTTAGAAATTCTGTTTGCTCTGACCCCTGGCCACCTCTGTGACCTCTAGTCTCTCCGTCTCCCCCTCATCCCATCTATGGCAGCACTCTAGGGCCCTTGTTCCTCGTAGAGGCCAAACCCACTGCTACGCAGGTGTGTTTCTTCTTCCCAGATTACCCTCCCCCTGACCTGGGCATTGGTTTCTCTCTCAGCATCTTTAGTCTCTGCTCAGGTGTGCCTTGCGCACCGAGGCCTTCCCTGCGCCCCATCTAAAAGAGTGGGCATGCCTCCGCGTCTCACCCTTGCTGTCCTGCTCCGTTACCTGCTTTGCTGAAGGCACCCACACCTCAGTCTGGCATCAGAGGCGGAGCGTTGGCCCCTCCTACTGTGTAAGCTCCGTGAAGGAGGTGCAGCTGTAGCCCCTAGAATGGTACCTGGCAAAGTAGGGGCTCAATGAATTACTATTCAAAGACCAGTGACTCAGAGAAGGAAGTAGAGGCAAACAAGGGGTTTCCTGGACACACACACACAGACAGTTCCCGTGTGTCCTGCTCTCTGGAGTGTGAAGGGGGAGCTTCGATTCTGACAAGGGCAGCCGTGGCTGTCTGTTATAACTTGCTGGGACTGTGCTTTTCATAGAGAGTGAGGATCTCTGACACGTGGGGATCTGCCTTCTCTGGAGTGGCACAGTCAGGTGGAGCGGGTGGCGGGTGCTTGTAAGGGTTGGTGAATTTTAAGGCTGGGCCCAGCTGCCGGACCTCCTGAGGCAAAGCCCCGCAGTACCAGCGTTCTCGCCGCACCCTGCTCTCAGGGACGCAGATTCATCCGTGCCGGTGTCCTGCTGTCTGAAGGAATTGTCATTGTTTTGAGGTAGACATGAACTATCATTTCCTGGTGGAGCAAATGGAGTAGAAGGGTCTGAAAACCCTTTCTGAGAGGAACTGTGACAATGACTTCCTCCCCCGGAGTGTTTTACAATGGAGAGTATGTCTGGTCCTCGCCCCGGGTTCCTGGGAGGGAGCTTCTAAACCTGTGGCATTTCCCAAGTGCTAGGAGCTCCTCTGCTGTTCATGGTGGGCTCCTGGGGCCACACCTGGGTTGATGCTGTGGAAGAGGGGACCCGGTGGCCCTCCAGATAGTTTTGGAATGGGGGCTGGCTGTGCTGGGAAGACGGTCCTCTGATTAGAGAGTTGGGGCTTTGAGCCTCGGACAGCCCCACCTTCCAACCTCTGGGAAGGGTGAGGGGTGCTGGAGATTGGGTTCAGCCACATGGCCAGTGATTCAGCCAGTGATGGAATCAGCCTACGTAATGAGACCCCCATTGAAAACTCAGCACTGGGGCTTGGCTGAGCCCCCCTGGTTGGCAGTCGTACATCAGTGCGCCAAGAAGGCGATACGTCCCGAAGACACAGAAAGGCACACGCTTAGGACCTTCCCAGACCTTGTCCCACGGGTCTTTTCTCTTGCGTGGGTTTGATTTGTATCCTTTATAATAAAACTGTACCCGCAGGTACCATGCTTTCCGAAATTCTCTAAGGCATTCTTGAAATGACTGAATCTGAAGGGTCGTGGGGTCCCCAGATTTGTGGCCAGTTGGCCAGCAGTGCAGGTGGCCAGGGGACCAGGGGGCTGGCAGCTGGTGTCTAAAGCCGGGGGAGCCCTGTGCGGGCATACACAGCGGGCCGTCGGGGTCACAGCTGTGCCACATCCAGGAATTTCACCAAACACATAACCTTTAAAAGAAAAAAAAAATTGCCAAAAGTTGATAACTCAGTTATAGTTTTAACTATATTATATTTGGTGCCGATGTGTTAGGTTCTATTATTTTCTGACTCTCTTGTTGAAGATATCCTTCTGGGACTCCCTGCCTTTGAGATGCGGTCCCTGATCTTCCTGTCATAAGGTCCTCACACTTTCTTTGATGCAGTGGCTCGTCTGAGAACTTCGGTGACAGCAGGGACACCAGCTGGCCCTCGCGTGGGTGGCAGGCTGCCCCCCACCAGCCCCCTTCCCCTGTGCCCTCCCCATAGTTTCCTCCGAGCCCAGTGAGCACATGGGGCCTTTAGCGCGACCCGAGACCGAGTCTTGCTTTTGCCTCAGAGCACCTCCCCTCTGCACTGCTGTCTGCACTGGTGCCTGTGAGTCACACCCTTTGGTTCTTAGAGACATCAGGTGCTGAAGATTTGCTGCTGTATTCCTGGTACTGGAGGGAATGCACAAGTGCGACCAGAATGACTAGGGGCCCAAGGGATTTGCCTTAGAAGAAGAATGTGGAGAACTGGATGTGGTTATTTATTGGTTGAATGATCTAAGAAGACTATGGAAACCACTTACGAGCATTTGAGAGTTGTGATGACGGCACGAGATGGGGAAGAAGAGCCATGAACAGCAGCAGAGGCGGAAGACAGGGGAATATCCTGCACGTTTGGTGGGGGGCTGTGGAAACTCACCAGGGAAGTGCCGGAGGACCCATTGTCTGAGAGCAGAAACAGATGATAAGGGATTGCCAGCTGGAAAATTTTATGTAAAATCACCTGTTTTACAAACATTGGTAAATTAAAAAAAGAAAAAGGTATACAAGTAAAATGAAACTGTTCACAGGCTAAACTTGCCCTTTGGGCAGTCTGTTTGCAGCATTGCTGTTGGGTCTTGGTTTCGCCTCTGCGAGCTGCTTTGAGTAAGTGCGTTGCTTCCTGTTTCATTCATTCCTTCAAGTCCCTCCATTGATCCATTTCTTGTGTGACAGCCATGAGCCACGTTAGATACTGGGGATATCGTCATCATACGGCAGGTACTTTCTCCTGGAGAACTTGGTCTCATTTCTGTCTGTCATCTTTCCCTAGGCTAAGTGTCCCCCGTTCCCTAAGACCCCCCTGGACCCCAGCCTCCTGGGGGTCTCCTGTGAAGTTGCTCCAGTAGCACCCTGAAGGTTGCTGCCTAGCTCCCCTCCTCTGCGTGCAGAAGACTGTCTCCCTTTTCCCTATTTCTGCACCTGATAGCTTCCCCCTTGCTAGAATTCTTTCACTAACTATCAATTTTCTGTTGAAGTGCCTCTCCTTCTCCCACTTTGCTATTAACTCTCTGGTAGCAGATGCCATGTCTTTTTGTATCTCTGAGCCCGACATCATGCCTGACATGTAGTAGGTGCTCAGTAAAGATCTGTTGAGGTGAATTGAAATGGGCCATAGCTTGACCTAACGCCGTTCCGTCTGTCTGTGTGTTGGTGGTTTGGTCTGTTTTGATATCCAGGCACAGTAATTCTTTGAGTTTAGGCTAAACAAACAGCCCTTGGGCAATACCACAGGTACAGTTTTAATCTGAATTGCAAGTCTTCTGTCTTCTTTTTAAGAACAGCGGTATCATTTGTCATACAAAGTTATGATCTAAAGTATAATTTCTGTGGGAATAGTCTAGTACATCAGGAAAGTTAGATGTTTCAACCTCTCTTTATTGCCATTTTTATAATTACAACAGTGAGATGCATCCTGTTATATTAAAAAGAAAAGTTCCATTTCTTCCTCTACTGACACAATACTTCTGACACCAGATAATGTGGGTTTTTAACACATTGACCAATTCTCAGAGTCCTACCCTAGCTGGGTGTCCTACAGCTCAATTTAATTCTGACACTGTCTATCTGGAGTTAATATCAGATCCCTAAGACTGTGCTTCACCCACCTTTTCCCCATAGAGGGTCCCTGCACAACCCGCACTCCTGTCCAACTTGGTGCAATTGAGGGTTTTTCTCTTCTCCCTTCTCAGGTTCAGTTATTTGCTATAATAGCTCACAGAATGCAGAGAAACACTTACATTTACTGCTAGATTATATAGTGAAGGGCATGATAAAGGATACAGAGGAACAGTCAGAAGAAGGGATGCATAAGGTGAGGTCTCAAAGACCCTGAGCTCTGTGAACCCCACAGTTGAGGGGTTTTTATGGAGGCTTCCCTCAAGTAGGCGTGATGCATTGTAAACTCATCTTCAGTCCCTCTTTCCTCCCTGAAGGATAGGGGTCAGGCTGAAATTGCCAAGTTCCGCATCATGGCTTGGTCTTTCTGGTGCCCCGCCCCCATCCAGAAGATTACCCAGAAGTCCACCAAGAGTCACCTCATTAGAACATAAGACACTCATTCACCCAGGGAATTCCAGGCGGTTGAGGAGCTGTGTCAGGAACAGGGCTAAAGACCAACTGTTCCAATAAAAGATGCTCCGAGTGCACTTACCATGTGAGAAATTACAAGGGATTGAGGAGCTTTCTGCCAGGAGCGAGGGGCAGAGACCAATTATCAGAACAAAAGATGTTCCTATTAATCTTTACCACTTAGGAAATTACAAAGGTTTTGGGATCTCTGACCAGGAGTCAGGACAAAGACCAAAATAGGTATTTCTTACTACATCACAGTATCATGTACATGTTTACGTATGTTTGAACCGTTCTCCAGTTATTTCCTCATGGAAATTTCCTAGAAGTGGAATTTTTTGGTCAAAAGGTATGTGCTCTTTAAAGCATATGATGCACATTGATAACCTTGAGACCTTCCAAGTTGGCCACCTACCATCTGCATGTGAGATGGCTGTTTTTCTCTGTCATGGGTATGACTGCATTTCTGTTGAATAGATTAGTTGGTCTGGAAAACTAAGCATAACGAAGTGTGACATAACCTTGGGCTGGGCACCCAGGGACGTTTGCCAGGTTCTCCAGGGACAGGATCTTGGTCTTGCCCTTCCCCCAGCTGCACTGCACTGAGCTGTCTCCCACCACGTGGTCCCCTTGTACAGGAATGGGGTGCTCATCCGTCTTCAGCCGGACAGGCTGGTCCTCTAGGTCACTCACTGCCTGTGCCTCTTTCCCTCCGGATGGGCAGCTTCACACCAGGCCCCCGTCTTAAGGGCTCCGGGGTGTGTGTGAGTGCGGGGCTTTGCCGACACATAGCTGGCTTGAATGTGACGTCGGAGCCCTGATGTTGGGCCCCACCCAGCGATTCATTCTTCTAGGCTGACTTGGGACCATGATCACTTCAGTGGGAACTGAGACGGAATGAGTTAGTAACTATGACATTTAGATTCATGTGTCCAAATAAAGCTTGAGATGTTTAAAATTCTGTAGGTGAAAGCTGTGTATGAATCAAGCCAAATATTTAGAAAATGCATATGCTGTCGCCGAAGTTGCCTTTTACATTCTCAGTTGTTTTGGCAAAGAGGAGGTATTTCTATCACAGAAGCAGACCAAGGGCATGAGAATGAAGACATGGGATTCATGTTTTGGTGAAATAGGCAGGGGTACAGACCACGACAGGCAGTACCACTTCGGGTGTAAATGCTGCCCAAAAGAACCATACCTACACCAACTATTTTTTCTGTAATCCCACAGATTCAACTGGGAACATTATGTCCTGTTAGAAAATTTAGGGCAAAATTTAGGGCAAACTTCAGAAGTATCTCTGTTCTGCATTTCTGTTTCAGGGAAGTATTTTAAGAGATGTTAAGCAGTACATTTTCTTTCTCTCGGTGGCTCTTTTTAGTTTCTTGCTCATAATCTTAGAATTCAGATTCTGAGAGCCATGGGAGTTTATGTTAGAAAACATGTAAATACATATTCTGAAATGTTATGTTTTGTTCATCCTTGTAACGTAAGCTGCAGCTGTCATAGTGCGTAGGTGCCCTGAAGATCCCTGGGACGTGGCAATTAACAGTGATTCCAAGGCAGTCTGGAGGTTTGGTTTCTGGTGGTGCCGCGGGTGATAGCACACGTTCATGCCTGGTTTGTCCAAACTGTGACCATGTCACAGGCTCACCCCATCTCCAGTGGCTCTGGCTGTGACCCACAGCACAGTGGACTTGCCCTTGAGCACAGCTGCTCGGGAAGATCTAGCAGTGAAAGCCAAGAGCATGTGGGGTGCTCAGCCATGAAGAGACGGAAAAACAGGTTCAGCACCCATCTGCCTGCCTTCTCAGACCACAGCCTTTTCTGAAATAATATTGTGTTGCATTTGCAGTGATTTCTGCAGATAGGAAAATTCTGAGATAGGAGAAAATACATACAGAGTAACCCCATGTTGGCAGTAGGTTACTTCTGTTTTCCTTGTGCCTGCATTCTGTTCGTAGCTAATTCAGCTTTCGTTTTTATCTTTTTTTTACAGGCTGAATGTCTTTTTGACTGGCATGAACCCATTCTACTTTCATGCAGTGAATGTGATTTTGCACTGCCTGGTGACTCTCGTGCTGATGCACACCTGCGACAGGGCTGTCTTCAGGAGTCGTGGACTTGCTTTTGTCACCGCGTTGGTTTTTGCCGTGCATCCTGTTCACACCGAGGCAGTAAGTATTGTTGGAACTCAATGAAATAATGAACCTAAAAAAAAAAGACTGATCGTGTTTCCCTCTTTCAAACCCATGTGAATTCAAAGCTCTACTGAAGTGTTTGTCTTTGTATATAAATCATTCTGCTTGACAACTTTTCTTTTTGAATGTTCACATGGCCTTTACTGCACCTCCAGGAATTAACCGCTCTTCCAAATAACCCATTATTATTGCAGGTAGTAATAAATGGCCACAGTTCTTTATTTGCCGAAAATTTAAGTTCTAATGTGTTTTAAACGGCAAGGAGCATTTTGAGATACTTACCGTGCTGAGTTGTCGTTCCTGCTCCACACTGATATTTCACCTTGTCTCACTCTGCTTTATATTTATAATACTTAAGATGCAGAATGGTAAGGGCTGGGGGGAGACTCTAAAATGTTAGACTGAAATTCTTCAACCTAGAAAGCAGACTTGGGAGACTTTAGAAATGGTTTCCCAAGTTGTTTAGTATGAAGTGTCACTGTTTGGTGGGTGATGAGATATTTATTTGGAAAGTATAGATAGTTTAGTTCCCTGGTCCTCCTTAAAATATTGGCCAAACATTTATTGACTTAATGAAACCATCTGCACTGAGATGATGGTGTTAAGCTACCTGTCACACCTCTCAGTGGCCGCAGTTGGCTTATTTCCTGTGTGTTGCTTGGGGTGGATGAAGACTTGCCAAGGAATACGTGGGCACCACAGCTCTAAGGGAATCATTGCCAGTGTCTTCACTTGCATCTGAACGCTTGCCTATAGTTACCTGCTGGCCAACACGCCTGGGGTCAAGGCGTGAAATTGGTTCTCCTCTCCCTCCTCCTCTGTCAGTTCCCCTTCTTTCATTAAAAAAAACCCTCTGAGGCACCTTGCCCAAGATATTTTGCTGTCAGCAAAGCCTCTTTTAATTAAGGCATCATAAGCCCAAAGTAGGGCTTCATGTCGTTCTCTGTCCTGTACATGTTTCTGTGAAGAGCACCCATGATGCTCTGCTCATTGCCAAGGGATGTGTGGGTGGATGGCAGGGTTCCACAATTTGTTCACAAGCTCCTAGAAAGCCAAAGAACATAAATACATACACAACAAAGCAATACGTTGTTATAAAACAAGACTCCCAGTGGATGGAAAATTCTTTCGTGTTTAAGTAGACAGGAAGAAATTCATTTAGTTACTCAATCTTTCAACAAATATTTGAGTGACTGTGAGTTCGCCACTCAGTGCGAGGGCACGGCAGTGAATAAGGTAGACCTGGGCCTCTCCTCTTGGAAGGGTTTCCTGACAGTACGTTTCTTGGGTATGTTTTTCTGAATCCTGAGTCATGAGAAAAATCAATAGAGAACTTGGGAAAAATGGGGAAATCATTGTAATTCTATGAGAATTCAAACTTAATTATCATAGAGACATGACTGGTTGGAAGGAATGTCCTTATGTCAAGTCAAAACCAAGAGCAGGAAATAGTGACACGTGGAGATGAAGGGTAAAGGTTAACGTTTCCGGACCTGGGACGTGAACACACGGGAGAGAATTGGTCGCCATTTGGTCAGTCCTCCTGGCTTTCAGCCGTTGCCTTGGGTCGTGTGGCGCTGGCTCTGCCTGACGCTAAGGGAGCGAGCTCACTCTTGCAGGTAAAATAATTGACGGCTTCGTACATCTAGCATACTTTATATACACCTTACGAGTCACTTACTAAGAAATAACAAATTTTAGGGGCAAATTTATTACTTAATTGGTAATATTCACATGTGATTCTGTTGAGCTTGCTGGCAGAGCTGAATGTTATATTATTTGAATTCAACCCAGTGGTGTTTGCTGAGTTTTTTCCACTCTTTTAGTATTTGTGAAAAGATACCTTTCCCAGGTTACAACTATATCCTCTTCGTGATGGAAACCTGCAGCTTAGGCAGAGATACATGCTATGTGTCTTCATGTGTTTTTGACCAGGTCCTTCTGTACTTCACAGTACCCTGTAGGTCAGCCTACGTTGCCGTGGAATCAAGCCCAAGGAGCCCCAAATTAGCATCCCATCTTTGCTTCCCTCTGCCCACTCCCGCCCCCTTTTTATTTACTCTGTGCTCTTACCACTTTATGCTTTCCCTTCCAGAGCACTCCTCTTATGTTTCCAGGCCTCTCTTTCCTCTGCGTGGAATGCTTCTGTGTTCCCTGTCTGGCCCAGGGCTCACATTCCCCTGTCCTGAGCTGCCTAAAGTCCTTGGGCCTGTCTTTTAAGTTTCAATGTATAAAGCTAGTCTTTCGGTGAAGCCTTCCCAGAGCATACAGTCAAAAATTAATCCCTTCACTTTTCTCATGGCAGTGATTTCTCCTCTTAAGTAGGCAGTTTCCTTATATCATATTAATACCTTGTTTTGGTTCCCCACCAGCTCTTACGTTCCTTGAGGCAGGCTGTTCCCGTCCTGCTGGCACCATACCGGCAAAGAGGAGGCACTTAGAAAGTGTTTGTTGATTGGAATAAATTGTGCAATTACTGAACATGAGAATATTGACTAACCGACTCCCAGTGATTATAGTAGTTGGTGACAAACAAGCACCTTGTTTTTAAGACACCTGTTTCTCTTGCCCCGAGTCCCCAGCTCCATGGGGTGTAGAGTAGGTGCTCAGTGAATGCTTGGTGGTTTGGAACTGGCAGCAGAGTCTCTCAATATGAGCACCACCATGTCAGCACTCGCTCTGAGCGTCTGCTCCAAGGGACGCCACCTTCTTTGTACGTGAGCAGCTGTTCCCAGCAGCACCCCGTGGCTGCAGATCGAGGAGCAGTGCTTCAGGCGTGCATAACACATTGGTTAGGCCTGTGCAGCTTGTGATCGCCTCATTCCAACTGGCTACACCCCAAATCAGCTTGCAAATGTTGTTGTCCAGGTGGGTCACATCAGTTGTGCTGTGATGAATGTCCCTCTGGGCCCAGACACCTGGCCTTGTCCCAGGACTTTGGTGCCAGCGAGCTGGGCACTCTGTTTAACCTTCTGGAGGCCTTGCTGGTGATGGTATAGACAACTCAGTGCTCAAAGAGGCGGTGGTATAAACGGACCAGACCTGGCTTCCCAAGTGAGCCGTGAGCAGTTGTTGTGGTCTGAGTACGGCTTTGGCACTGAGGTGACACCACAGCGTCACTACCCATCTCCTTTGAGTCGCACAGTGCTCCTGACTGGGCACTCGAGTTCCTCATGGATTAGGGGATCAAGGAACGGTGGTGGTCTGAGCAGCCACATTGGGTAATAGCTTTCAGTTCTTCACTGCCAGTGAAAGTCTGGTGGCGGCATTCACATTTCTCTTGGTGTAGATTAGACTAGAATTTTTCTCAATATGTGACCTGCTATCAGTCTATAGGTGAGTATATAGTGGAATTTTTATTTAGATTTTTAACTAATAGATCTGTTAGATGATCAAATAAGTTGTAATAAAATATCAAGTTTGTGCAAACCATAAAGTAAAAAGATGATTTCCCTAAGCCCCATAGGAACACCTGTGTCAAGGCCAAGAGTCCCACCACTTTGTCTGCAGGGAAAAAGGAAAGCAAGGAGCCAGCATGGAGCGGGCACTTTACAGATATTATCTCACTAATTATAACAACGACGCAAGGGAGCCGGCATCAGACCTTAAAGAAAACAAAACCAAATCTCAGAAACCACGGGTAACAAAACTGAGTCTCAGATGGCAAGAGAACGGGTTATATTCCAGCCACGTGCATGTGTTACTATGTCTCCTTTCTGACTGCAGAGTATGCTCATTACAAGAGGATATTTATAGGAATATTTCCCAGAAAACCATTTTCCTTTATTTATGTTTGATTCTCTGACTCCCTGTGCACACACTCAGGTCCTCTGTGATTTGGTAATTCTGTGCCTGGAGTGTCAGCCCTGGTCCTTTCCCTCACGAACTCTCCCTCTTTAAGATCCAGCTCATACGTGACCTCTTTTTTGAAGCATTCTTTGATCCATACCCCCACCGTAGTTTTCCTTTACAGTTGTGTTTCTCGGATTTCAAAAAATTAAGAGAAATTCACACACATTTTAAGTAGTAAAATAATGCAAAGGTTTATAAATAGCTGTCTGTCCTTCACCCCCTTCCATTTTACTCTCTTTTGAAGTTCACACATTAAAAAAAAATAACTTCACATTTAAGAAATAGAGTGACCCTGCACGCTTTATCCAGGTTCACCAGCTTTTAACTTTTTGCTGCATTTGTTTCCTTCTTCTGCTTCTTTTTCTCCCTAAATACATAAAAATATTACTTGTTCTCTGAAGCATTTGAGAATAGGTTGCCTAATTAATGTCACTTTAAACCTTAATAATTTAGTTGTATATTTCCTGAAACTAAGAACATTAGTCATAGTTTCTCTTTAGTCTCTTTAAATTTGGAACAGTTACCATTGTCTTTCTGTAATATAACTTATAGCTTTAAATATAATCTAAAAGTTATATCAGAATGTGTATAATACAAAACATTATTATGTTATGTAATCACTTATAAGCATGCTGTTATGTAATATAAATATATAAACATCTATATTACATAATTTATAACACGATTTACATGTATAATACATCTAAATTTTATAAAATATAAGCATAATATAAATATATGTAAACACATAATATAGCAAAATGTAAAAACATAAGATATAACAAAATATACATATATGCATTTATAGTATATTACATAAGTATATTATACCTGTAACATATAATAGTACATGCAATATTATAGATTATAATGAGTTGTAATATAACTACTAAACCATAATCTAATATAAATTAGAATATGTTAAAGTAAAAAACTATAGCATTATAAGTAATACAGAATTATTATATTTTATACTTTATATAAAATACGTATTTATATATTCTAATAGAATGTTCCTTATGCTGGGTTTGTCTGGTGTTCTCTCAGGATTGTATTTAGGCTGTGTATCCGTGGCTGGAATACTACACAAATAATATTGTGTCCTTCTCAGGGTATCACCTACAGAGGCATGTCATGTCCCATCCTCTTACCCTTTATTGGTGATGTGAAGTTTGATTGCCCCATCAAGGTGTAATACAACGTGATACATTTTCTCCATAGTGTAATTATTCTTCTTATTTTTCCAGCTAATAAGTAATGGGGAAGGAAATGTTTTGAAGCTCTGAAAATACTCCACCTCATCAAACTTTCACACCGTAAATTTAGCATCCACTAATATTTTGTGATGTTTCTTGCTAGATCCAATCTTTATTCTTCTGGAAGCAAAAGAGCTGTATGCAAACTGCACTACTCCCTCACGTTGATTAATTGGCTCTTTAATGTAAGGTAGAGCTCTCCGATCTTCCCCATTCACTTACTCTATGTATGCATGTACTTACATATATACCATCCATCCATCCATCCATGCATATAGCATGCACTTGATGTTAATTTTTTCAGTGTTTTTTAAGTAATTACTGTCCTTATTTACTTTGACATTTAAATTGTCTCCTATTTGCTCAGCAGGAGCCCCTTGTCACTGGCTTCAGTGTCTTTTTGATATGTACCTGTCATTTTCTGAGCACTTTTCTACTTACTAACATGAAAGGGTGATCCAGCCTCTTTCGTCTTCTCAGCCTCAGCCTGGAATCAGCCACTTCTCCGCAGAGCCTGGGTCCTCTTTAGTGGAGGACTGGCTTGTGGTTAGTGCCAGATGGCTCTTTGCTACTGGGATATGCTGCTTTAAGGCCCTTTCAGTGACAAAGCTAAGTGACACACACCCACTCTCATACCCAGTACATGCATCCGTAGCAGTCATGAGTTCCTCATACGCAGTACATGCATCCGTAGCGGTCATGAGCTCCTCATACCCAGTACAT
>JAQQAC010003801.1:25888109-25933467 GCA_029783875.1 Phataginus tricuspis | reverse complement strand
TTGAGTTCCTCATACCCAGTACATGCATCCGTAGCGGTCTTGAGTTCTTCATACCCAGTACATGCATCCGTAGCAGTCTTGAGTTCCTCATACCCAGTACATGCATCCGTAGAGGTCTTGAGTTCCTCATACCCAGTACATGCATCCGTAGAGGTCTTGAGTTCCTCATACCCAGTACATGCATCCGTAGAGGTCATGAGTTCCTGCTCTCATTCCCGTTCGCATCAGAATTGATTCCTCAACTTATTTTTTACTAGTACTCTGTAAATTTCCTCTGCTCCATTTGCATTCCTGTGCCCAAAGACAGCACAGTGTCTGGCACTCAGTCATTGCTCAAAAACTGTTTGTGAATAAACCAGTAAATGAATGAACTTTGAGTTTATGAATTGGCTGTCTATGGAAGAAAGGTTAAAAATGAAGAAAAGCATGAAAATCTTGCTCCTTCCTTTCCCTTTCCCTCCTATTATTAACTTATCGTTAAATATATATGGTAACCAGAGGTGGTTAGTCATATCTCAGACTTTGAAGAATTGTGTGTTTTATAGCTTTCATTCATCTAAAAATTAATGTACTTCTGTAATGGTGTTCTGAGAGTAATTTTCTGAGGTATTTATCTTTTCAAACTTCCTAGGTGGCTGGAATTGTTGGCAGAGCTGACGTGTTGGCGTGCCTGCTGTTCCTCTTGGCTTTTCTCTCCTACAACAGGTATGTATGTCAAAGAATGGCCTCTGCAATTCCTGTCATGCTGTCCCCGTGTGTGTGGACTATGTGTGTGTGTAGACTCTGTGTGTGTGTGTGTGTATGTGTGTGTAGACTCTGTATCGTATGTATGTGTGAGTGTAGGCTGTGTGTGTGTGAACACCTTCCTGAGAGAGAAGGGAGGCTTCTTGGTCATGAAGTGCTCAGAGAGCTCCGTGGAGACCATGGATAGGAGACCTCCCCTTAGCAGACGCTAGGCTGTTCTCTCCCCCGGCCTCGTTCTGACCGGGCCATCAGCTTTTCAAGGGACTGCCCTCCCAATGCTCACAAGACAAGCTCTTGCATCTCGATTCCTCTTACTTACAGTTTTTTTACTGAGAATGGAATTTAGACTGTTAACTCCGACCAGGCTGTAGTAACTGGGTATGGTCCTCTCTGCTGTTTGCCCGCGCTGTGTTTAGTTTCTCCTTTTCGTTTTGGTCCCCGGTTTTTTTCCCACTTTATCAGCCTCACTAAAGGAGCTCAGAGCTCAGACTAACAAGGCTGAATTGGCAGTATTTCTCCACTGTGGTTTTCCAGCTTACACATCCTTTCATCAAATACAGAAGCTCCTTGCTTTGGGAGACTGAAAAGCAGTAAAATAATTTCTCTGTATGGCTCCTTCCCCCCCAGAGTGATGAGATTCTTACCTGAGTTGTGCCATCCATATAGGAAAAGGGACAGGTTAGAAAGAGAATGTGATGGGGTCAGACGGCTCAGTGCATGGCCCAGGAGAGGGGCTGGCGAGCGAACCATGCTGTCCTACTTTGAGGGATGCCTCGAGGAAGTTCAGGATTGGTGAACTTTGATATGTGGATTAGTTCATTGACCTGTAAAGTTACAAGGCCCAGCGACTCTGAGGAGCCCCGTCCTAAACCAGTGGTTCTCAGCATGGGGCAGTTTTGCTGCCTGGCCCTGTTTGGCAGTGTCTGGGGACCTTTTTGCTGTCATGAGTGGAAAGGCACTGCTGGCAGTTGGCGAGCGGAGGCCGAGGACCCTGCCTGTGCAGAACAGCCCTTCCAGTGAAGCGTCACCTTCCCCCAAATGCCAACCGTACTGAGATGGAGAAACTGTGACAAGCCAGTTTAGACCCGGGATGTCCACGAATGAAATGAGTTAATTCTCATGAAGTTTTAGGTTAAAGAGCAGAGCCTTTTCTTGGTTAAGTACCAGGCAGCATGAAGTCCTGGCTTTGTGACTTTCCTCTCCATTGCTCCATTTCAGTGGTGTGAAAATCTTAAAAATATCAACCCAAACTTCACAATTAGTTATTTCCTGTTTACTTTAGTGTTAGACCAAGAGTAACAATTGCTTTTTAGTGTAAATTAGTCTCTTGGGCTTTTTCTGTGTGGTTGATATATTCAGGAACATGATTAGGCCCACAGCGTATCCATATCTGTGGTGATGAGCCATCTTATTACAGGATTCTGTGGTGCATGCCATTCTCATTTTTAACTATTTAAGCTGTAGACCAGATTCAGAGAAAAATGCATACCTACTGTAAATGTGACATATACTTTTAGGCAGTTGCTCCAAGACATAACAGTAAGAGTAAGATGTCAGAACCACAGAAATACAGGCCTTTGCTTCAGAGGAGTGGCAGCGGTTGAGCTTGGGGCCTGCTGAAGTGAACAGGGATGTTTTTTGGTGTGAGCTGATTCTGTTTCGTGAGGGGAGAGATCACGAGGGAACTGAGACACGGTGGGGGGTAAAATAACCTGCCCGCCTTGACCCTGTACGTCAGCTGCAGAGCTGTGATGTGAGCCTTGGCCCCAGAGTTCGTGTGTATGGCTTCGTTACCTGTATTGATCATTTAAAATGCATTCACTTAAACATCTCCCATGTAACTAAGAATATCTCTGTGGTAGCATTTTAAAGGACTTTTTAGTGTTCATTTGTTACGTGCTATAATATCTGAATTTAAGTGCTGAATTCGATAGTGTTGGGCATTTCCTTTTCTCCATCTCTGCAGTTTAAAATAATTCTGTGATCATTCCCGAAGAAATCTTTGCTCACCTTCTTAGAATAGAATGAAACTGATGTCAGAGCTTATCTTTGCGAGGTGGAATTCCTTAGCGACCTACATCTCTTCTTGGAGTCCGACGGCCCTGACCTTGTCTTTCAGGAGCGTGGAGCCGTGTGCTGCCGGGCAGTGCTTCCCTCCCACGGCCTCTCCCTTCTTCCTGCTGCTCAGCCTGTTCCTGGGCACGTGCGCGATGCTGGTCAAGGAGACGGGCATCACGGTGTTCGGAGTGTGCCTGGTCTACGATCTCTTCTCCCTGTCCCACAAGCAAGAGAAACCGTAAGTCATTTGGAAGTTCTGAAATCAAGCTGTACATGGGCAGAATGAATCACGTAATAGTTTTAAAATTTTTCATTAAAAAATAGAAGTGGAACATTTTGTGAAATGTGACTTCACCTTAGACCATAATAAGGCTGATTTCATGAAGATAAGTGCATTTTATATATGTTCAAACTCTTCACCCTTTTATAAAGATCAGTGAGGGCTATAAAGTTTTTGTGAGTCCCAAATTTGGAATTGAGAAATAACTCTGCTAATTGCAAGTTTATGCTGCTAGATTGTTTTGGTTGCATACTACTGAGAATTATTGATCGACCCAGAGGATTTGTTATAAGTGGTAGCAGTTTTTAACAGCTTGCCTTAACTCTCTGTATTCGAATGAGTGTTATCCATCAGAGCGCTGCTGACTTACACTCTGCTTACTTCCTCTGGGAATGATGCTGTTACCTAAGAGTTTTGGGGTCTCTTTTTGGAATTCCATAAAGGGCCAGTCTGGATCTTACGGGGATACTCACATGTCATATTCAAATTAAATAATACGTTTATTGAGTAGCCCATTTTCATTTAAAAATTTGGACACACTCCTTTTATCCTGTGGATTACTGATGATAGGAATGATGACGGCATATTAAAAGGTCAAGCACGTACTATGATTTTCTTCATCTATCAAATCATAATTACAGACAATTTGACATGCAGACCCCATTTTTCAGTAATTATAAGGCCCTTACTTTTGAACTTTTAAAAAAGGTGGTTGATTTGTTCTCTTGCCTTGTCCAATGAAGAATTTTATCTTTAAGAAAATTCTGCCTTTTTATCCCATTCCCAACCTCTTTATACTTCTTGACACGAAGGTAGGAGCAGCGCTATTGAGTGGCAGCAAGCCGAGATGAGTCGTTAAATTCTGATCACCTTCCTGCCTAGGTGTACTCGGAGGTCATTTAAATAGGCTTTAGTGCTCTGTTGGTTCCCTGTAAATCTCAGAGGTGTGAAAGGAAGTAGCCCAGTTATCATTCTGACCCAAGCTCATGCCCAGAAGCTGTGAGCCAGAGGACCTCCCCTCGGCTTATGTGAGACCGTTTTTCCTTTACATCCTCAACCTCAGTGGGAGTAATTGCCTTGCTCGGCTTACTTTTTAGAGAACATCTTGTCTACCCCTCTCAGTTCCGCTTCCCTCTTGCATCCTCTTTTTATCTGCCTCCCAACTTCTTTCTGCTTTGCTTCACTATCAGCAGAAAGAAGTGATAGCTGGCTGCAGACCCTCCGCCTTGGTGCGGTCCAGAGAGGTTCTAACCCCGTCACTGAAGTCATGTCTTCTCTGGTCCTGAGACTCTCCAGCCCACCGTTGCCTACATTCCTTTCTTCTACATCCCATCACCATAGAGCCAGGATTTTTTCAAAAGGGAAAGTTGTCTGTTTTATTGCTTCAGTAATCCTTCTTGACCTTCATCATACTATAGCACCAGAAGTTTAGTAAGTTTTAGTTCCCACAGCCAGCAGCTCTGTATAAGTGGAGAACTTCATTCTTTCCGTCATCCCTTTATCCACCCATTCAACATGTACGCATTCTGTGCCTGGCCAAGAATGAGAGATAGATTCCTTTCCTCAAAGAGCATGTACATTACTGGGAAAGACAGACATTACATAAGTCATTACATGAATAGCAGTTGACAGTTGTGAAAAGTGGTAGAAGGAACTGACAGCGTGGAATAGGGAGACCTGGCCAATAACGTCTACTGTCCCTTGATTTCTGGCCACGTGCTGGACACTGTGCCATGATGCCATTTACATGAATGAAGACACTTAATGCTCGCAACAACTGTCACCTTCATTTTTCAGAGGAGGAAAGAGAGGCCCTAAAAGTAACCTCCTAAGTTATCCAGCCCCAAGTGGAACCCGGGTTTGGACCCCTGTGTGTGTGTCTGCAGAAACATAGAGTTAGCACCGAAGCTCCCCTGCTTCCATGCAAGGCACATAGGATAGGGACTCGGGACTTCACAAGACTTCTGCTGCTCAGGGCCTGGCCTCACGTTTGTAGCATGAGACTAGCTCAGAGGTTCTGAGTCTACTGGGGGTAATGACCTGTTGGAGAATCTTACAAATTGTGTCCCCTTTTCCCAGAATAATGTACACACACAGAGTTTTGCACGAATTCTCAGGGGCCTCCCCACCACCTAACCTGCTAATTTGGAAGAGACATTTTGGCACTAGGGTGTTCTTGAGGTCGTTCATTGTATGATTTGGGCAGAAATAAAGAAGCAGGAACAAATGTTGGAAGTACTTCATTCCAGTTCATTGAAGAGCAGCTTACTCCTGAATTTTAAGATTGGGCCACATGAATGATGTGGGATTCCTTTTTTGACCTTAGCTTTATGAAGTAACTTTTGGTGAAAGATTAGCTCTTGGAAGTTAAATTTCTTTTTTTTTTTCTTTAATTAAGATATAATTTCCAACATGCAGAGAATAACATTCTGTGATCTTCATCCCTAAACTCTCTCCAGAAATAACCACAGTCCTGAATTTGGCACTTTTCATTTCTATGATTATTTTTATGCCAACACTTCATGGTTATATACCAGTTAATATCAAATAGTATTTTATCTATGTTCGGACTTCATATAAATGGTACTACTTGCTTTACTTTTCATTTTACTTTGGGCTTTTGACATACTGTTGATACATGTAGTTGTAGTTCATTCATTTTAACTGTGGTATAGCATTTAATGATCACAAGTTAATTTATACATTTTTCTGGATTTGGTATTTAGATTATTTTCACATTTTTTGCTGTTATAAACTATGCTAAGGTGGATTTTCCTGTGCAAATACATATGGGTTTCTCTGGGCATAACCTCAGAAGGGAGACTTTGCTCTTGAATGATCGCAGCGTTGTCTGAGAATCCCCTTTACTCCATGTTCTTGCCATCACTTGGTAGTATCAGACTTTTCAATATTTGCCCATCTGGTGCCTATGAATTATATATCAGGATTCATGAAAGAAAAGTGTAAATCAGAGTACATTGATGATTATGAGCAGCATTATATAAAAGTTTTGTAAATCCTGAATACTACTTCAAGTAAATATTATAAGAGAAATACATTTGGAGGCTGAGGAGTGAAGAAGAGAGGGTGTGTGTGTGTGTGTGTGTGTGTGTGTGTGTGTGCTGGTGAACAGATAAGAGTGACTAAGTCCTGGTCTTCTATAGTAGGAAGTCATTATGATAAGTTCTAAAATTAAAAAAATACATAATTATGTTACTTTAAAAATACTGTGGTGCATACCAGAAACAAAAGAGCTGGAAAGACTTGAGAATGGTTGCTTCCGGGGAGTGGGACTTGGGGGCGGGCCAGGGGACTGCTGTTTCCGGTGGCACGCCTTGTCGTTCTGTTTGACTTAGTTTCCCCTCAATTCCTTGTGCACCTTTAGGAGCAATGGGGCGATCCGCCAGCGCAGCCCGCCGCAGCCCGGGGGTGCCCAGCCCTGCGTCCTGCCAGCGCACGCTCCGCGGGAGGGCGGGAGGCAGCCGCGGGCCCACAGAGGAGCCTGGGGGGGCTGCCCCCCCTCGTCGCCAGCAGAACCCAAGAGCAGTGGCTTCCCCGCGTCTCCTCGAGTTGTGTGGTCCGTGATGAGGTACTGGGCTGGGCTGGGCTGGGCTCCTGACCGTGTGCATTTCCACCATCCGGCATCGCCCCCTGCAGTGTGGGGTGAGGGAGAAGCAAAGCCTGGGTGGTTCTTTGTGGCCTCCCGCCTCCTCCCTGCTTCCTTCTCTCTTCCCGTCCTCTGCATTTAGATCAGGTAAGGAAAGAGTAGCTAGAAGCGAGCAGAAGCCTGGTGCCTGCTGTCCCTTGGAAGCAGGGCGTGAGCTGTGATCTGAGAAACCTCGCTTCTCAGTTAAGAAGAGCAAACGTTCTAGGGCTTCGCTGGTGGAACCCGGCTTTCTGGGGCCGGGGGAGCGGCCCCCCTCCCTCCTGCTCTCTCTCTGCTCCTTGTGTGCGATAGGAATCATCACAGCACAAGTACACGAGGAAGCCCAGGGGGCCCTGCCTCTCGGAAACGCTCCTGAGGATGCAGGATTATCTTCTTTAATGTGTGGGATTTTCCTTTCTTTTTGACTATTTTGACCTAGCCGTGAAAATCAACATAGATTTATCAGAACAGGTGCTCACTAATTAGGTTGCCTCTAAAACAGCTCAAGCCATAGGCGAGTCAGAATTTAATAAAGATGGAAATTAGACTCACATTATTAGCACTTTACCACTTCATTTTGCTGTCCTTACTCTTCTGTGCAGCCCCAGAAAACTTTTCAGTGTCTTTGTTTCCGATAATTCCCGCCTTGCCTGTTTTGGATCTTGCCGCATTTGCCCGTCAAGTGTCTGTTGAATGTGTACCACATGCCAGCCACTGTGCAAGGCAGCGGGGTGTCCGGGGAATAATGGTGACAAACTCCTTTATCCCGTGTAGCTTCCCTTCCAGTGGAGGAAGACAGACATTAAATTACCAACAGGGAAGGGAGGATGTGACAGAAAGGGACAGATCGGCTTGGCCTGCGCAAATGCAAGTCGATTGGTCAGGGAAGGCCGCCTGAATCCTAGTAAATGAGAGGAGCCGCTAGTCCCGTGAAGCTCTGGGCAGAGGGTCCAGACTTAGGTAATGAGCAAGTGGGGGTTAGAAGGTGCAAGGCTGGGGTGGGCAGGGCCGCGTCAGCATGGGGAGAGTTTGGATTTTATTTTAAGTGGAAAGGGAAGACTTCAGAGTTTGTTTTTTGTTTTTTTTTTTAAGTGTGGAGAGAAATGATTATATTTCTTTTTCAAAACATTCACTGACTTTGTTGTAGTGCATGTTGTTAGGAGGCAAGAGTAAAGTAGGGAAAAAGGATTAGAAGCCTTTTGTACCAACAGAATGAAAAAGAAAGAAAAATAGAACAGACTTGGCTGAGCCTGATGGAGCCTGGGGTGCAGAGATGTGGTGGGCTTTGTGGTCTTTGGATGTAGATCTAACAGAGCTTGCTGATGTTTGGGGTGAGGGTGGGGGAAGGCAGGAAACAAGGCTTTGCGGGTTTCTGGCTTGAATAGTTGGGTGGATGGTGGTGTCAGTTACTGAGCTGGAAGGGCGAGGGGAGAAATTGGTTTTCTGAGAATTGGCGGGAGGATAAAATCATAGTAATGCATGAAATTCCTCAGGAAGAAAGAAAGAAGACAAACAGTCAAAACAGTGAGGAAATCCAGATTTTTTTTATAGAGGGCCAAGGAGGAAAAGAAGACAAAGTATTTGGGGGAATTGTTCATTTTTTTAAGGAAGGCCAAGGAGGAGAAAAAAAGGGGAGTTAATAGAGCATTGGAGGTTTTCAAGGTGGGACTGGAAAATGTGACTGAGTTCCACAGAGCAGGGACCATGTCAGGTTCTGTTTGCGTTTGCATCCCAGGTTACTTTCCTAGTGTCTGACTAATAGTAGTTGCTAGAATATTTGCCAAATGAATGAATTAATGAGTGGGTGGTAAGAAAGGGTTGGAATTAAGTAAGCATAGATAGAACATTTTCAGTAAATATGGTAATGAAGAAAGGAGGGAGAAAGATGTTACCTAGAGGGGTGTTAGGTTTTGTTTCAGTTTTTATTTTCATTTTAATGATGTGTGTATATGTGTGGGTAACTTGTGGAGATGAAAGAGATAAAAGATGTTGGAACATAAAGGGATAAGATGAAATACGAATACCAGTGATGTGCTGGTAAATGTTTACCAACTGGCTCGGGAAAGAAGGGAAATCCTGGCTTGGAGTGTTTGCCAGTTCCTGTGTACATTGCTCCTGCTACCAAGGATTTCAGGCTACCAGTGTGACATCCCTGAGTGTGGATTGGGTGGGATAAGCCAGAGCCCCCCCATAGTAGGTCCATGCTTAACAGACAATAGGTGTAAATAACTTCAAGAGCATAGAAAACAGTAAATGAAGTAAACCAAAGAGGAAGTGGTGAGCTCTGAGTATGTATTGCCTGTGTTTAATGTGCCTTATTTAATTTTAAGTTTATATAATTTAATTTTCAATAAAGGCTGTATTTAATAACTGGTTTGCAAAATTCCTGAAAATTTTATAGGCGTCTCTTGCAAGCCAATGTGAGTCAACTCCAGTACACTAGTGTAGAAGGCCTTTCAGGTGGGGAAAGAAAATTTCATACCTACTATCTGTCTACAGTGTACCAGGAGGTGGGTGGGCTAGCACTTCCCCTGTGTTACCCCATAGGATATGTGTTACCCCATTTAGGATAGATATTATACTTTCCATTGCCAGGAAGAAATGGAAGATCTTAGAAGTGAAAAAAACTTGGTCCACATTTACATAGTTAATGAGCGGTACCGTCAGGATTGAACTCAAGCTCTTTGACCCTCAAACCTGTCCTTCGCCTGCCTGTTTGCCTTGCTCTGCAGTCCGCAGTCCTGGGTGAGGACTTAGCTTCGGGGAGGAAGCGGGACACTTGTGTCATTCTGTGTGGAGCCGGCCCTGCTCTCGGGCTTTCACGGGTACAGAGATGGCTCACAGATGAGGCACCTCTCGTTTGCTCCAATATGGGATATCGGTACTAATACATTGAATCTGAAGATATATTTTTGTAGGTCACCTTCTTTCCTTTCTTTTTCATCCTGAGCACCAGATTATTCATTTTAGAAAACATGATTCCTGGAGGGCTGTACCCAGCACAGCTGGAACTGGGCCAGGAGTGTCCTAAGTTAGCATGTCTGTGGGCAAGAAGGACCATTTTTCCTCCTGGGACAGGAAAGTTGTCATATATTTTCCCCCTTTGGGAAAGAAAGGTGTTATTTATTTGAGTATAAATTTGATTAGTATTAAAATTTTTTAAAGCCATGCTTGAACTTTGGTCAGAAGGTGATCATATAAAGCCAGTAAAAGTTCAAAAGAGGAGACATCCTAGTTTTTAAGGCTAGTTTTTGGCAAACAGCATTGAAATCCTGCCTCCTTTATTTACTGATTTTGGACAGGTCATTGTATCCCTGTGAGCCTCACTTTTCTCGTCTCCGAAAGGGAAAAGTAATAGTAGCTCCTACTCTGATTGGCCGTCAGGACTGAAAGCAACAGGGCCTGTGAGTAGGAGCCTGGGCAGGCGGGCCAGCAGCATCGCTGTGGAACTTCAGTGCTAGGAACACTGTTCTTCCTCTGTGGGTCTCTGAAAACCAGGGTGATCACGAAATGGTGAATATGCAGCATGCAGGCAGGCAATGAGGAGTGGGTTTTTGTTTTTGTTTTTGTTTTGGTTGAACTTACGGACTGCTAGTACATATTTGTATAATATGCATGGCATTAAGCTGACACAGAATTGGGTTAAACACTATCAGTTAAAATGTTTCCAAGTACAGGGAAAGAACCCAAACCCAGGACCGAGATCCTACTACAGGTCATTCCTTCAGTTGCCTGTTTTTCTGTGTGATTGATTAAGTGATTGGCTTATGGGTGGAAAGTATAATCAAAAACTTAGGACTTAGGGTTGGAATCAGTGAAAATTTCAGTTGCTACTACCTTTTACTGAATTGCTCTATGTAAAATGAGAAATGTTTTGTATGTAAACCTCCCCCCCAACACACTATTTTCACAGACACACTTTCCCTTTCACATTAGGAAGCCCAGTGATTTCTACATGAAATCTTATCTTAATATCTATAACTCATGTCTATAACTACATATATAAAATCATTTTCATGGGTATAATTGACTAGTTTCCTATTTAAATGATAGTGACCATAGGATGCATTGAAGACAGTTTTTGGCTTAATAAAGTCTTGCTTGTTTCCTCTTTTTTCTGCTGCCTGCCGGATCTGTCATGGACCATTCATTCCTCCAACAGTACTTACTGAGCACCTACTGTGTGCCAGGCACCGTTTTTGATGTTAGGAATATGACAGTGAAGTAAACAAAGCCTTACCCTGGTGGAACTTAGCAAGATGATAATCATGGGGCTTTGACTTAAAATGAGTGAATTTTCTACCATTGTGGGCAACGTAGTGGTCAGATTTTCCACTTCAGTGGGTCTTAAATGTTTTCCTTGCATATATCTGCATATAGGCATGCAAACCAAGAAACTAAGACAGGTTTAGGACTAGAGAACAGTTGGCACTTCCGTGAAATTGTGAGGTAATTAAATTGAAGGGACTTAGGACGCATATAAATATTTTGACCCTCACTGATGGTATGAGTAACTGATCTTTTAAGTGTCATTTTAATGCTTTATTTCTGTAGACCTTGCATTGCACTCTTTTTTCCCCAAAGTATGAAATACTGAGCAGATTAGACTCCTGAGGTGGGATTTTGAACTTTTATTCCACACATCTGATCCTATGAGTAGGGGACATGTGTCTCAGATCATTATTAATAGCCAATCAGCTTTGTAAGAAACGTAGTGAGCTAGTGAAGTGAGATTTGCAAGTGAGAAAAAAATCTGTTGAAAACTTGTGTTACTGATGAATAACTGGGTTCTCTCGTGATAACCCCCTCCCTAGTTTACACACCTTTCAATTGACTGACGTCATATGAGTCATTTTCAATCTCATTCAGCTGCTGCTTTCAAAAATGAGATAACTAAATGAAAGAGGAGTGTAGGGAACGAATAGGTCTACTCTGAAAATACAAGCATCAGTCATAATAATCAATCCACTCCTTAATGCAGGTGTGAGCCTCATGCTGAATCCATGTTAAGGACACCAACCACCTCATGGAAGTAGACACAAACTGAGATCCTATTTTAAAGAGACTTTGCAAATTCTTTAATTGCAGCCAATCATGTTTACTCACTTCTTTTGCTGTGTTCAAAGATAATCTGGGCCACATTTTGCTATGGAATTATCTCTTTTCTCCAGTAGTATAAATACTTCAGTCTTAGATGCAGTTCTCAGCTGGCTACATCCCAACAACTATGACTTACTTGGCGGAAGTAGGCTCAGGATGGCGGTGGAGCCAAGAGAGCAGTGTTAATTCTCAGGCTTTATTTTATAAAGACACTGACCAAACCAACCAGCATAATTATTGTTAAAATAATTTATTATTAAGTGGCTCTATAACTGTTGACACCCTGGATCCTGTCATTCAGATACAATATCCAAATGATATCCTCTTCTGACCTTTGTCCCACACATTCCCTGGACTTTTTGTAGCTCGTCAACTTCCTTTTAATGTAGTGAAGTGACCATAGCTTTTGCTCAGACCCTCCCATAGTCCCCTTGGGTGTTACTGAATTGCAGACACGCTTAGCGAGTATGAAGGCTCCGGGGGAGGCGGGTGGGTGATTGTTGCAGACATGTGTCCTCCTATGGGAAGGAAATACTATGCTGGGAAGGGTGAACAGATGGTGGTGTTTTGTTATAGGAATGATGGAAATGGGAAATTATTAATTTTTTAAAAATTGTAAATAAAATCGAAAAGTTATTTAAGAAAAAAACTCGGTTACCAGGATTCTTAATGAAGAGCTGTGTGTGTTGGGATGTTATTAATGTGCCTTTAACATTCTTTGGTAGGGTTGATTTGCCCAAGTTGGGCTTCCGAATTCCTTTAAAGTAGCTTTTCCCAAATATGGAACTTAAAAGAATTATATGTGAGTGGAGAATTAGAGAAGAGTTTTTTATTTCCTCTTACTACTTCCGAACCGTAGTTGAGAGTAGTTTTATTCTTTTGAACCAGACCAGATTATGTGGGAAAACATGAATTAGCTTGATGTGTTCATCTGAAAGTTTACTGAATCTGCTTTGGGTCTTGAGCTGTGAACTCAGTGCTAAAACGGATCATTTCAATAAAGTGTTCCTTGAATTCATTCAGAGTTTAGCACTGAAAGCTTCTTCCAAATAAATCACATGCAAAGAAGGCAAAATTCATTTTAATTTATGGATAGCAGTTGGTAGAGCTCCTAACTGCTGACAGCCCCTGGTTCGTTCTGCTTAATCTTGATTGGGTGCCAGTTCTCGGCAATCTTTGATCCCCTGTGGATCTCAGGCAGTGGTTGATAACTTCTTTCCTTTCTCAGCATCATCAAGCTTAGGCATCCACTTTCCCAGTAGATGCGCAGGGACATGTGTTGAGGGAGGAAACTCTTGGAACGTAGGCATCTCTGGTCGGCGTGCAGTTTTGTAGTGCTGAGTAGACTCTTAGAAGAGTATCCCAGGCCTCATGCTCTTCCATCAGCTCCGCAGTCGCCCTGTGGAATACTCAGCCTCTGTCCTGGGTGGTTAAGAGGCTGGGGCACTTAAGGGCCACCAAGCATCTCTCCCTTCTTTGGCAGAACCCAGCTAGGCTCTTAGGGTGTTAAAGGGGTATCACCGCTGATTTCTTTGCTCTTTTAGTTAACACTCCTGTCATCCAGGTTAGTGTTTGTTTGTTTTTTTTTCTCTTTTCTAATATAGCCTGATGAGAAGTTGTGGAGTGATTGTAATAAAAGCAGTAGCAGTTCATCTTAACATTGTAAATGCTCAGGGTGTGTGTATATAAATAATTCTTTCATGAGAACATTATTCTACGCCAGGCAGAAGTAGATCATGGTTTGAGATAATTTGGTGGAACATCCAGTTTGTTGCTCTGAAAATTGTCTGCCACACCTTTTGATCTGGTACTATGTTCTGTAGATTGACTATAACAGAATTTTAAAAATATACATGCTTGAAAAAAAGAATTTTTTTAATTCAGTAGGAGTTTGGAGGGACTGTTTGTCCAGCAGAAGGAAAAAAGAATTGTGGAAATACAAATGAGTTGAAAGTTCTCTTACAATTCAGAAGCAAGCATCACGACTGTGATTTTCATTAATAGCAACATTCTGGGTACTCCCGTAGCTCTCATGGAGGGTGCGTTTACCAGTGGTCAGGAATCATGTTACAGGTTTTTAAGTACAGCTTACAGTTTTAATTCTACAAAAACCTATGAGGTAGACAGTGTACATAGCAGTAAGGAGCATGTACTCATACCAGAGGGCCTGGGTTCTTCTTCCGCTCCACTGCTTAACAAGTAGATGGTCTTTGGCAAATGACTTCAGTTCTCCGTGTCTCAGTTTCCTCATGTAGATGGCAGTAATGCGAGTACCTACTCCTGAGAATACTGTGAGGAACAAATGAGTTAACATATGGGAAGAGCATAGAATAGCTTCTCATAAATGAGAGTACTAGGATTTCTGTCCTTCCCCCTTATGCTTATTTTATGCCAAAGCCAATATAGAAGAATTACTGTTGAGAAATATTTTTATGGTGTTCACTTTTCCTTTGCTGTATTTATGAAAGTGGTCTAGTTTTGGTTTTACCTGTTTACGATATTTAGTTATCTCCTGTTTTTTCATGAGTTTACAATATTTTAGAGGGAAGTGATGATAAAAGAAAACATTCTTGTAGCCATGGTGGAAAGTTTGTTGAAGTCTGGCAGGATAACAGAATGCCCGTGTGTTGACCTTAAAAATTAAACAACAAACATTATCAAGCAGCAAGTGAGCTTATTCAGGAATAGCAGAGGAATTATAATTTGGGACATGCAAACTATGGCTATCTAGAAGCAAGTCCAAAGAACAAAGGAGGAGATTTGTCATTTTATAGAGGAAGGGAGGAAGTTCGGAGAGGTTGTTTTGCACAAATGTTCACTGGAGGAAAATGAGTTTGAAGTGGTGGTGGCTTCCCATTGGCTGAAGGTGAGGGCAGCCAGCTGTTGCCAGGCTGAGAGGAAATCTTCCTTCTTCCTGCTGAACTCTGCAACCTGCCATGAGTGGGAGCGGGAGAGCTTCTCTTCCATGCCTTCCAGACTTCCTTTTGAATGAAATTTTTTTAAATTCATTTTCACATTTCCCCCTTCTAATCAAGATCTTCTTGTGAAAACGTCACTGATCCAGAGTCAGGTTTTCCATATTTAGTGTTTTTGTCCCCTAGGTGCCAAGAAGGACCATTTAGGGCCACATTTGAGTAACAGGAAAGGGTAGGAGAGAGAACTCTCAGGCAGTTTCCATTTAAAGTCTATGTTTTATCAAGGCTTTAGGTGTTGGAAATAACCTTGGAATGTTGAGACAGCATCACCTTATTTGGGTGCATAATTTCTGCAAAGGTTTGACAGGAAACATGTACAAAACTTAGAAATGATTATAAGAAACAAAATGAGGAGCAGAATCATAAATCGAGTTTGCATAATGGTCCTAATCAGGAGCCCAAATCTGAAAGTAACCAGCGACATAGAAGACCAGGAGTCAGTTAGGTTTGCTCCTAGCCAGAAGTAAAAAGTTGTTTTAAATTGCAGAGGTGACTTGCCGGTAGGGATGGCCTGGGAAGTGCGGATGACGTTGCCTCTCCAGGCTGATGCCAGAGCAAAGAAAGAAAAGGAGGAAGGGTCTTATGTTTAGTAAAATATGAACCCTTGATCCAGCACCTTAGGTGGGAGCAGTGTGCCCTGATGCCAGCTACTTCTCTTCCTAGTCATTTTTTTTATGAGTCTATTTCTGTTTGTTTTTTCATTTGTTTTTTAATTAAAAAAATTTTTATTTTGCTATTATTAATATACAACTACATGAGCAATATTATGGTTAGAAGACACCCCCTATTATCAAGTCCCCACCACATACCCCATTACAGTCACTGTCCATCAGCGTAGTAAGATGCTATAGAGTCACTACTTGTCTTCTCTGTGTTATACTGCCTTCCCTTGTCTCCACCCTCCTTATCCCGTTTGCCCCTTTTCCCCCCCTTATCCCTCCCCTGGGGCCCACCCCCCCCCCTCCCCTTCCCTTTGGTAACTATTAGTCCATTCTTGGGTTCTGTGAGTTTGCTGCTGTTTTGTTCCTTCAGTTTTTTCTTTGTTCTTATACTCCACATATGAGTGAAATCATTTGATACTTGTCTTTCTCGGCTTGGCTTATTTCACTGAGCATAATACCCTCTAGCTCCATCCATGTTGTTGCAAATGGTAGGATTTGTTTTCTTCTTATGGCTGAATAATATTCCATTGTATATATGTACCACATCTTCTTTATCTATTCTACTGATGGACATTTAGGTTGCTTCCATTTCTTGGCTATTGTAAATAGTGCTGTGATAAACATAGGGGTGCATATGTCTTTTTCTTCCTACTCGTTTTGATTTGGAGGTCACCAAATGTTGGGTAGAGCCCCCTTTAGCTGTGAGGTGTGTTTCCAAGGCTCAGATCTCTGAAGTCTGGCTGCCTTTTGGGTAGTGGGGACGACCTGAAATAATCTGTTTGAAGGACATGCAAGGGTGGTTTTTGTTCTTATTGATTCTAAATCAGAAGTGTGGGAGAAAATTGGAAACATTATTTGGAGAGTTGTAGCCAGATATTTGAGGAAAGAAGAATTTAGTATCTAGTCCAGTGTTCAGGTATGTAATAAAACCTCAAAGATAATTAACAGAATTAGAATCTAATACAAAGGTACAGTCATAATTTTTTTCTATAATTATCCCCATTTTTTTTTACCAAAGATAATCATAAAGCTAATTTGTTTGCATTAAACATGTCCTGATGATTTATATTATATAAGTGTAGCAAGAATAGTGATTGACCATAAAATTGCTTCTGAAGACTGCTTTGCTGGAATCTGGTTAGAAGGGTACCATGTCAGCTTTTCCAAGGAGCTCCATAAAAGTCATTAGTTCCATAAAAACTGTCTCGTCGTGTCTGAGTCTATGCACATCTATCTCAAATATAGCAATACTGTCAAAGCCTTGGTAATATAGCCAATATATTTCCAGTTGTTTTTGCAAGGAGAACAGATTTGCATTGAACTTGTGGAAATAAAAATTTTGCCACGAGAAAAAATACTCGAGAGTTTCCGAATTCTGGAGGGATCAGGTAGGGATAAAAAGTAAATGTTTCATCTTTGTTTACAAAGGTATATTTTACCAAATTGCTACATGCCATAATAGCTTTGAAGAGAGGAGAAAAGGGGGTACTTTAAATCTGAAAAACAAAACACTGAAGAGCCAGCAATGTTTTAGATGAAGTCATAAGTATTACTATCACCTTCCTTAGTTAATTTAGTCCCATGTTATCAGTCCTTCGTTGACTTGAATCCAGTTTTTCAATTAGTTCTGGAAATTCTTAACTCAGTTCCATTTTATGACCTCAAAGTTATGAGAAACATGAACTTTGTTAGAACTCTTTCCATGAATCTCTTTGAAGATGAATCACTTTTATATGTACACGTGTGTAAAAGCATCAGAGTAAAACAGTAATTCTCAAAGTTAAGTAAAGACTTAAAATGCCCATTAAAGATCTGATGAGAGTTCATTGTAATGGAGTTGTCAGGGAAATTTGGTTATTTCTTTAACATACAACATTTTAGAATAATAACTGAAATTTTGACTAACATTATATGAAGATTTATCAGATTTCTGGTATTTCATAAAGTTTCTAGAATGTTTATGTAATGACATTCACCTGTATAATATAACCTAAGAGAGTTTATCTTGCTTATCTGGCAGTGCTTATTAACCTTGTTAAATTGACATATCAAAAAAAGCTTTTCCCAAGATTCCTTCTCCAACTTTCTACGTCCATCTTAATTTGTCCATTGTTCTATTTCCCTTAGAAATAACCATCTTTACTTTAGAACAAAATCACTTTCATTTCCCTCAACAAAAGTGCATCTCCATACTGCATACCTTTTCTAACCTAAAAACATGCCCGACTTGCCTTGCACAGAGTTGTTTCCCTTATTATTCCTACTCATGTTACTTACATATGTTCATTAAAATTTTTAACCCTTAGAAATCTTAATTTCTAGTGAGAACTAAGTGAGCAATTATGAACTATCTTTTACATTAGCCTTTTTTTAAGGTTGGCAATTTTATGAAAACATTTCATTATTTGTAGAAACATAGGCTGCCTCATACCACAGTTTTTTAGTGTGGCAGGAAACATATTTATTAATAGACCCAAAATTTTTTTCTCTATAGAAAGAAGCAGAGGTGGGTAAACCTATGTTCATTAATTAATATTTCAGTATTAGGTCTTATTTGCAAGTGATCTAGATACTCAATGACTGTCCATCATTTAATTTAACTTAGCAAAAATATCCAGGTTTCAGGTTACCAAAAAAATTTGGGGAAACTATTTAAAAAGTTCACCTAAAACCTTTTTATGTTACTTACATCTACTTTAATTTACTTGTTCTTAAGAATTATATTTAGATTACCCACAAAAGTTCATGAGATACTAGACAACTAGCCATCAGCCCAAACTATATTCTTGCTGACAAATTTTATAAGACAGAGAACATAAACTTACTGGACTTTTAGGTAGTATAGAAGTTTTATATTTAATGCTGGTAATTCTAAAGACACACCAGTTTTAATTGAACCAACAGTTTTAAACTAGCTTTTATACCAAATATTTTCCCAGATCATATGAACCTGAAAAACATTTGGATTCATTTTTTTAATATTTCTGATGATTTAATTTATGTAAATCTTAGTTTTCAAGCCAATTAAGTAGGGCTCCTTTTATAAATTCATTTTGGCAGTATCATCCAGAGGTAGAAAAATAGCATATCTGTAACATACATATATAGACATACATGAACATATGGACGGATGCAAACAGGGGCCTTGGAAGACACTTTAAGGTGATTTGTTTTGATCCATCCACTGATCTCAGGAGGAAATCCATTTATACAATCTTGAGGCTCCTCCCTGGGTTTGAGAAATTCTTTAATTATGGGCCTTGGTTTGGTAGAATGAGGAGTGGATCGTATAGAGGAGCTGGGGGTGATGCGCAAGTGGAAGATGAAGGTGGTGCTGGAAACAGAGGATGAGGAAAAGGAAAAGGAGGCCTCAGAAGCTTTTTTGTCTCCTTTCAATTGTTTGCCTCAGTTAACTGAGAAATGGTATTTTGTAGAGGTGCTTTTAAGGTTTTGGGTATGTTTGAAAGTCTCCAGGTACTGTTAACATAGGCATCCCCTTTAGTCAGTTTAATCTTAGACCTGCAGTCTTCAAATTTGGTTCTGAGAAAAACAAGTATGGGGAGGTCACAAATTCCCCAAAATGGCCATTGGGTTTCCATATTGTCTTTGGTTAAGTTGGGCCGTTAGTTAAGAATGCATATGAGGAAAAATCATAGTTTTGAACATAAAATTGTCTGGGATCCCAGAAGGAGGACCTTCCTGAGATAATTTAGAGGATTGGGGTCCCATGCTTCAAAACTAGAGGTTCAGGAAACAAATGAATACTCAGCTAAAGGACGTGTCTGCAAGAAAACAGATCCCGAATAAAGTCACAGATCTCAACCCAGAATAGCTTGAATCTAAGAGGAAACTTACTGACCTGAAAGGAAAAAATGACACACACAAATGGAGAGTGTGAGGGGCTCCCGTGGGTACACACGATTCTGGGGGTCAGTTCCTCAGGGGTTTGTCTCCTTTGGACCCCACTTCTACCACCAGGCAATGTCCACCTTAAAATATTAAGCAACAAAGGTTATCAGACAGCAAAATGAGTTTATTTGGGACTAACAGAGGAATGGTAGTTTGGGGCATGTCAGCCGTGGCTAACCAGAGGCAAGTCTGGAGGAAGGTCTCCTTTATGGAGGAAAGGAGGAAGTTGGGAGGGGTCGTTTTGAACAAAAGTTCATTAGGAAAATAAGAGTTTGAAGTGGTGGCAGCTTGCTGTTGCCGGGCTGAGAGGAAACCTTCCTTCTTCCTCCTGAACTCTGCAAGCTGCCGGGAGTGGTCGTGGGAGAGCTCCATTTTAAATGAGGTTCCCTTTATTCATTGGCATACGTGTTACCACTTGTTCTTAATTGAGGAGCGCCATCCTCATTATAAGTCGTCTCAAAAGATACGCTTAGAGGTATTCCTAGTTTCTGAGACTAACAGTTGAACTTTTTTTTTTAGTTTCAATATTTTTGATGTCGCTAGGATTACTAGTGAATAAAACGTCACTTTAATAAACAAATAATTATGTTGAAAATCAAATAATAAAGAATTTACTAGTGTTTGGGATAGATGATCTTATCATATAGGAAGACATGTTTCATGCTATAGATTTATGAATTTTTAATGCTGTTCATATTATTCACACCATGATCTTTATTACTTTGTATGTAATCTGGAAATGCATATTGATTTTGAAATCACCTTAAGCAGCAATCTCTACAAGGAGCCTGGCATTAAAGATTTGCTTTTAATGGTTTAAACTCTAAAAATATTGGTAAAGTGCTTAAAGGGAACGTAAGTATGAATTTTTAGGGGATGAAGGCAATTAATATATCATAATTCAGAAAAAATAAAATAAAACAACCCAAACCAAACAACCAGCCAAAGTTGGATGGAGGGAAGGAATAATGTTTGTGTCATATGCTAAGAGCTAGTCATGCCGTCAGTACCTGATGAATAAACAATACATTTCAGCTTTTGAACGGTAGAGCTTTTAGTTCCTAACGGTTAAGTCTTTAACAGATTTTTTTTTCATACTTTGCATTTGGCTTCCTTAAGTAATTTTTTTCTTTGTGAGTGTGAAAGAAATATGACTTTATGGAAGGAATTATGATCCATGCTCCAATTATGATTTTAAAAAGTTTTTATTAAAAATGGTGTCCAATTATAAAATTGCAGTTCAGTTTTCCTGCAGAATCAGTGAAAGAGTGTGCATTGTCCTCAGTGCAATTTGTTTCTTTCTTCTGTAGAGTGTATAATTTATGCCTGTAAAGGATAGCTAAGCCTTTAGGTAAGTTGAGATTGGGTGCCAATCTCCAAATATTATTAAACAGAAAATAAGGTGTGTTAATATTGCCGATTAAGAGAACACGATTATTTTGAACTTGAAACCTCTCGCCATTGGCCCTCATTGCTGTTTGTGAAAAATCTGAACAACATAGAGATGCTGGCAGGTTTTTTTGTTTGTTTTTGAGAGAAGAGCTGTTTTCTAGGCTGTGCTGAACCTGGGAAGAGGAGAGGCAGCATGAGACAGTGTAAGGAGCTGCTGTCTGGTTCGTGGGAAAACAGTTCTGCTCGGATTCTGATTTGCTCTGGTCCTTAGGCCAGTTATTTTAGCTCGCTGGATTTTTGTTTTCTTCTCTGTAAAATGACACAAGGGAGACAGGGTGGAGTGGTCTCAGGTCATTTGATATTCTCTCTAAGGTCTGTTTTGGCCAACTCTTATGAAACTGCTGTCACTTTTCCTCTTCTCTTTTAATTATTTTACTCTACTGGCATGTGTACAGTTGGAAGTTGGGTGGGAGTTGAAGATTGACCCCAAAATGAGATGCTGTAGTGAGAGGCTCTCCTATGTGACTAAGCAGACTGGTTGGGAGGACATTTTGCTAATGTGCATTTTGCTATTTTCTGTTTTCCTTTTCCTTCTTGAATTCTTGATTACCAAAGCCTTTGGAACTTAAGTCAAATGTATTGCTGGAAGATGTCAATATTAAAAAAAAAAGATTAAATTTTTCCTTAGACGTATTTTGCCTTCAGCCATCATAGATGTAATCGATGCTCTGCAGTTGCAAACCGACTCTTGCTGACGACTCAGAAACAGTTCGCCAATTCATTTGATTTATAAACATTCACTAAACATCTACTGTAAAAAATGTCTTAGGAATCTTTTCCTTGCAAAGGACAAAACCTTTTAAAAACCTGTTTAAGCAAATTGGTATATTTTGGGGAAGGATACACTAGCATCTAACAGCCTCTGAGGATGGGTATTGAGCGTGATTTCTGAACACGCAGAGGAATTGGTAGTCAAACATTTATTTTTTGATTTTTGGGGCTTCACAGTTTGTGTTTTGCTTTTCTTAAATCTATGTTGTTTTCCTTTCCCCTCTTTTTAAAGACTCTTTAATTGGTGAGTGCAGGGCTGTCTCAGTCCTAGCTTCATATAGCTTCTCAGTTCAATGCTCCGTAAGAGATGGACTAGAATTACTGTGTCTTCTCTTAAAGTTCTTAAAAAAAAAAAAAAAAAGACTGATTGGCACAGCATGGATTAACTTACATCAGGATAGGAAGTCATGTAAATAAAAATAATCTCACCAAGGGTGACCAGTGTAGGGACAGATGAATGTGCACTGACTTATGAGGTACACAGGGTGGGACAGCATAACCAGCTGGGAAGTCTGGTGGAGCTGAGTCTTAAAAGATGAGACAGTAAGCTGAAGAATAGCAAGACAGTCTTTCCAAGCAGAAAGTATAGCATGAGGGAGGACATAGGGCGTGGATCTGCAAGGAGTGCATTCGTGTGCGTGCACGGGTGTGTGCAACTCCAAGCAGCTCCGGAATAGTGAGAGAGGCTGGGAGGTGGGCAGGAGCCCTGTCATGGGGGAACTTGGGGGAGAGGCCAGGGGACTTTGGCTCCTGTAGATGAAGGGAAACAGGTGCAGTGACGATGCTCATCTTTGCTTTAGATTCAGGTGGAAGAAAAGGCCAAACACAAAGCCAGATGGAACATACTATTTAAATGACGAGGAAACTCAAGCCATTTGATATTATATTTTTGAGCATGACAGAGCAGTAGTTCTGAGATTTTTATAGTTGAATCCTTCATATTTATGAAAGTTCAGTGTTTTCTCTTTGCCTCTCAAGATTATGTCTTACGTAAAAGTTTCTTTACGCAGTTTTGTAATTTTGGAAGAATTCTTATATTTAAGAAAAGCTAACAGGAGACTTGAGAGTGCATTAACCCATGGTAGGGATAAACAATGCCATTTATCCACACCTGTTCAACTGCTTTAAGCCTTTTCAATTTGTGATTTTCTTCCAAAGAATAGAAATTAATGGAAACTTCACAGAGGTAATAATCCTTTCCTATTATGCATTCAGTAAGCTACATTTTTAATTTTGATTTCCAGTTTCTGATTAAAATCATCATTTCTTCATATGTGTGTTGTGTCCAAGCAGCTGTTATATTTTGTATTGGTTTAGATAATTGCTTTTCTACTTGGCAAGGAATATGAACAGATACAAAATAAATATCGTTTTCTGGCATGATCAGTTGGAAGCTCTGCAACCTAATGTTGACTGCATTTTCATAAACAATGTAGCAAAAGTACAACTCCACCTTAAGACTGTAGCCTATTAATTGCCAAAAATTTACTTTGGCCAAGAGAAATTCTGACCAAGTCTGTATACGAGACTTAGTTTTAGAGCTTGGATATAAGAAATAGAGTTTATTTTTCATGTAAGGAAAAATAGTATGTTGACTTGAGCACAGATATTGATGTGATTCTTCCCTTGGTTTAGATTTTCTTACCTTGTTTTACTGTTAGTAATGATGAAACAGCAGTGTGTTTGGTGGTTAGGTTCATGGAACCTGTAGTCACAGAAAGTGGATTTAAGTCCCTGATTTCTCAATTAGTAGTAGTCTAAACTTGGAGTGGTGATTTCTGCATCCGTAAAATAGGAATAATTAGTAACAATGATTGCAAACGGCTTGAAGTATGTCAAGAGTTCAGTACAGGTGCAACACAGGCACCCAGTCAGCACTTATTGCTGTGACATAGGATATCGCGCACTAGGACCTGGAGATCTCCTGTCTGCAGCCTTCTACAGTTGGTCACGGGCGAGAGAAGCTATTTAATATATCGGTGCTGCTTTTGAGCGTCTTGAGTGTTTCAGGTGAATTCGTTGCCTCATTCCATTGGGAGGTAAAAGGGAGCTAAGATGGATCGCATATGACAGGCCAGTAGATGAACATGGATCAGCTCATTTAACTGTCACCATATCCTTGGAAAGTGGGTCTTCCCACCACATTTACAATATTTGAAAGGCAAGGCTCAGGAAGTTTGCATAATTTTCACAGCATGACACAGGTAGAAAGTGGGAAGTGCAGCATCTGATCCTGCATCCATCCGATTTCACTCTACGGGTTGCTCCAGCCCTTCATAATGCTTCCTGGAAAGATGTGTGAGGAAGTTCTAGGACTGTCATGGGGAAAGCCGAAGTGACCTGGGAGCATCCATCTGTTCCCCTTTTTCTTACATCTTGCGGCGCTGAGTGCCTTACCCCCCTTCACATGCCGGGTGCTGGCGTTGTGCTTGGCTCTTGGCCGTGCTGCAGTCACGCCGGAGGGAGGGGGGATTGCTCTGGGGCTCTTGGCTCGGCCCCTTCCAAAAGGACATTCTTTAAGGTGAAATGCGGGATGGAATGTGTCACGTTTCATCTATAAGCCGTCATTAAATACCATTTTTCAAAAATTGTCTAGAGCACCTGTGAGCTGGCTCTTCAGGAATAGATTATTTTTTCTATGGGGTTTTCTATTGGGTGGTTGGGTTGTTCTGCAGTGAGACTTTATGTGTGACACTTCTGAAGGATGGATTGTGTGTGTGGGGGGGGGGAGGGTAGTGTTGCTTTATGGACTTTTGATTGGAACTATTCAAAGAATGTGTATCTATGAAAGCATTTGCTGTGTGCATGCCAAAGCCGTCCACTGTGGTCACAGTTGTATACTAGTAAGTCATTAGTTTGTGTGTGGGGGGTTTTCATTTTATTTTTTAGGGCAGTTTTAGGTTCATAGTAAAATTGAGAAGAAGGTGCAGAAATTTCTCATATACCCACTGCCTCCATACATGCTTAGCCTCTCCCATTATCAACATGACTCACAAGAATGGTATGTTTGTTACCGAGGATGAGCCTCCATTGACACATCATATCACCCATAGTTCATAGTTTACATCGGGTTCGTTCTTGGTGTATTGCATTCTGTGGGTTTGGACAAATGTATGATGGCATATATACATCATTATATTCAGAATATTTTCACTGCCCTAAAAATGCTCTGTGCCCTGCCTATTCCTCCCTCCCCACCTTTCCATCCCCTTAGCAATCCCTGATTATTTTTATGGTCTCCATAGTTTTGCTTTTTCACAATGTTGCATATCGGAATTATATAGCATATAGCCTTTTCATATTAGTTTCTTTCACTTAATGATAGGTATTTAAGTTTCCTCCATGCTCTTCATGGCTTGAGAGTTCATTTCCTTTTAGTGCTGAATAATATTCCGTTGTCTAGATGTCCCAGAGTTTATTTACCCATTCCCCTACTGAAGGACATCTTGGTTGCTTCCAAATTTTGGCAATTAAAACTAAAGTTGCTAACACTATTTACAGTAGTCAAGATATGGAAGCAACCTAAGCGTCCATCAGTAGATGAATGGATAAAGAAGATGTACATGTACACAATGGAATACTACTCAGCCATAAGAAAGAAACAAATCCTACCACTTGCAACAACATGGATGGAGCTAGAGGGTATTATGCCCAGTGAAATAAGCCAGGTGGAGAAAGACAAATACCAAATGATTTCCCTCATTTGTGGAGTATAACAGCAAAGCAAAACTGAAGGAACAAAACAGCAGCAAACTCACAGACTCCAAGAAGGGACTAGCGGTTACCAAAGGGGAGGCGTGGGGAGGGTGGGTGGGGAGGGTGGGAGAAGGGGATTGAGGGGTATTATGATTAGTACACATGGTGTTGGGGGCAATCATGGGAAAGACAGTATAGCGCAGAGAAGACAAGTGGTAACTCTGTGGCATCTTACTATGCTGATGGACAGTGACTGCAGTGGAGTATGGGGGGAGGACTCGGTTATGGGTGAATGTAGTAACCACATTGTTTTTCATGTGAAACGTTCATAAGAGTGTATATCAATGACACCTTAATAAAAAATAAAACTAAAGTTGCTATGAATATCTGTGTGCAGGTTTTTATGTGGACATAAGTTTTTATTCCTTTGGATAAATACCAAGGAGTGCAATTACTGGATCCTTGGTAAGTATCTGTTGGTCCCTTCTGAAGTGGCAGCACCCTTTGGCATTACCACTGGCAATGAATGAGAGTTCCTATTGCTCCACATCCTTGCCAGCATTTGGTGGTTGTAGTGTTTTGAATTTTGGCTATTCTAATAGGTATGTAGTGATATTTCATTTTTATTTTCATTTCTCTGATAACATATGTTGTGGAGCATCTTTTCATAGGCTTATTTGCCATTGTATATTTTCTTTTTTGAGGTATCTTTTGAGATTGGCCCATTTTTTAATTGGATTGTTTATTTTCTTCTTGTTGAGCTTTAAGTGTTTTATATATTTTTAATTATGGTCCTCCATCAGATAGGTCTTTTGCAAATATTTTCTCCCAGTCTGTGGCTTGTTTTCTCATTCTCTTGACATTATTTTTCACAGGGCAGATGTTTTTAATTCTAGTGAAGCCCAGCTTATCCATTATTTCTTTCATGGATCATACCTTTGATGTTTTATCTAAAATGTCATCTCCATACCCTAGGTCATCTAGGTTTTTTCATGTATTATCTTCTAGGAGCTTTATAGTTTGGTATTTTACATTTAAATCTGTGATCGATTTGAGTTAATTTTGGTGAAGAGTGTAGGGTCCTTGTGTAGGTTCACTTTGTTTTTGCATGTGGACGTCCAGTTGTTTTAACACTATTTGTTGAAAAGACCGTCTTTGCCCCATTTTATTTCTTCTACTCTTTTGTCAAAGATTAATTGGCTGTATTTATGTGGGTCTATTTCTGAGCTCTTTCATTATGTTCCATTAATCTCTTTGTCTGTTCTTTCACCAATACCATACTGTCTTGATTACTGTAACTTTATAGTAAGTCTTAAAGTTGGGTAGTGTTTGTCATTCAACTTTATTCTTCTTCAGTATTGTGTTGGTTATTCTGGATATTTTGCCTATCCATGTAAACTTCAGAATCACTTTGTCAATAGCCACAAAATAACTTGCTGGGATTTAGATTGGGATTGCATTGACTTTATAGATCAAGTTGGGAAGAACTGACATCTTGACAGTACTGAGTCTTCCTGGCTGTGAACATGGAGCATCTCCAATTATTTAGTTCTTCTTTAATTTCATTCATTAGAACTTTGTAGTTTTCCTCATATAGGCCTTGTACATATTTTGTTAGATTTTATACTAAAGTATTTCATTTTTGGGGGTGCTAATGTAAATAGTATTGTTTTTAATTTAAAATTCCACTTGTTCATTGCTAATGTGTAGGAAAGTGATTGACTTTGTATATTAACCTAGTATCCTGCCACCTTGCTATAATTGCTTATCAGTTCCGGTAGTTTGTATGTGCATACCTATTTATTTAGCTGATTCCTTGGATTTCCTACATAGACAATCATGCCATTTATTTTTTCATGTCATTAGTTTTTATATTTATGTTTTAGGAGAGGCAATTTAATGAGAAGGCTGCTTTTCTTTTTTCCTTCTTTTGGCTTGAGAAATTTAAAATATTAAGGTGAGTATAAAAAAGTAATATAACAAACACCCAAATTATGTTTGGTCATATTTAATTCATCCTTTCTTCGCTTTCCCGAGGGAATGAAGCAGTACGGGTTTGACCAAAGTCAACCTTAACGTTGCCTTTGATCTCATTCCCTTTGCTGCTCCCTCAGGAGTAATGGCAGTCCTAGGTTTTGTATATATAGGCTGTTCTCTGGGACTGTATCTATCCCACCTAAATGATCCTTCCCCTGTGGTTAATCTGGTCATACAGTCAATTTCCACCTAGAAAATCAATTGGAAGATGTGAGGCTGGGGAAAAAATGTGCACATGGGAATCTCCAGGTTTCACCTTGTCTTGATCTCCTTAACCTGTATCTGTAATAGACCTGAGGAGTATCTGTAGATCTGGAATAACTCCGAGAGCTGCAGTCTGGGAAAGCCCTACATTACCTGAGCCTGACTCAGGGATTTGTTTTCTTTTCTCCTACTACCTTACCACCTGGTACATCTGTGTCTAGTTGGTGCTCAGCCCGGCATAGGTGGGTATGGCTCTTCTGGCCTCCTAACCCTCGCACCCTCCTGGTCCCCTGGTACATCTGAGCAACCGTGACTCAGCAATGCTTACTTTTGAGGCTTTGCACTGGAGTTGCAAGGGCAGTCAACTTTTTCCATGTTCATCTTCTTTTATGATAGAGTGTTACGAATGTCATCACTTTGGTGGGTGTAATTTCACAAGTATTTATTAAACCTCTGCTAAATGATGAAGTAGCAGTTCCCTCACTGGACATAACAATGAATTCCTGTAACTAATCCTTCAGAGCATATTGAGTATAATAATAATAACATTTATTATTCCCGCAATGTTTTAGGGGCTTATATATGTTAACACATAACAACTCTATAGTTAACAACTCCATTGTTATCCACATTTTACTGATGTGATAATGGAGCCACAGGGAGGAGAAGTAAGTTATCCCACATAATGTAGCTAATAAATGAAGAATCTGGAAGCCAGACCCCTGCAGCCTGCATCCCAGTCTTTGCTCTTAAAACCAATTCACTGTATTTTTCTGTGCAGAGAGAAAGCTGCCTTGGTGAGGAATCTCATGTCTTCAGAAAGCGATGAGGTTGCCGGTGCAGTGAGGGTCCTCTTTCCAGAATGTGGAGGGCTGTACGCCTCTGCGCCTTCGTGAGCGTCCAACCCTCTGAGTGGGTGCTGGCGCTTCCTTCTGCCGCGCGCTTTACCTCTGCTCCCCCGATCCTGGCTCAGCTTAGTTCTGAGGTTTAATGAAAACACAATGGGTACACAATTGGTTGTTTAACTGTTAGATATTTTTAACTAGTCCGGAGTAGTCTAATTCTTATGACAGAAGCAAAATATTGTCAAGAAGCACAGTTCACACAAACAGATCTATCAGGTTATGATCTGTGTTTATCAAGAGTTGGACTAGCCCTGGGTCTTGAGGCAGAAGGATTCATGCCTCCAAGAAGTACCTGCCATAACATAATCTATTGTAAAAAAGCAAAACAAAAGAAAACCTCCAAATCAATATGCAAATTAAAGTAAAATTAAGTTACTCATTTTTAAGTGAGCTTTGTGAAAAACTGCCAGTGGCATTTCAATATGAAAAACGTAGGAAATGTTGCCTGTTCTTAAAGCCTTTTGCTCAGATATTTCTATAATGTGATTCATTCTCTTTCTATATGTATACATGTGTATACATATATATATATATATATTTTTTTTTTCTTCTTTCCGTTGGGTTTGTGGAACTGTCAAAACAACAAAACAACTTATGATCCTCTGGCCTACTGGTGCCCCCAAGGAAGGGTGTGCTAAATGTGAGGAGGGGAAGGGTGACAGACTGATGTGGGAAGGAGTCAGGGATTCACCCGTACGAAAAGTTGTTGCATCTTCTAGAACCTACTTGAAAAAAATCAGAGCATGTCAGTTACTCTTCAGATCAGAAAAGGCATGTAGCCTTACTAGAGACAGGTAAACTCCACAGGGTGTTTGGCAGAAATAAGTCATCCCTGTGTATATCATGCTTGTACTTCCCTGGAGTTTAAGAGACGTGAAAATGTAAGATAAAAGGCAGTATTAGATTAGGAAAAAATGAATCATAGTTTAAATATATACGTTTTGTCTGCTCCGTGAGAAAGCAGATGTACCAACATATATTTTAGGGCATATTAGGTTCCTGGGTTGAGTGAAAGAGAACAGGGGATCATTGCATTAAGAAAAGGTACAAAGACTCCAGCAATGATATCAGAAGCAAGCTATTTTCCCCACTAAAGTGTTGGATATCATGTCTTCAAAGAAAAGTCAGTAAAGTTCTTTATGTGCATTAATATACTGTGGAAACTGCAGTGGAAAGAAAAATGGCCTCAGGTTTTCAAAGTGAAAAAAAAAATGGAAGCCTCCCAAAAAAAACAATAGAGTGAGAGCAGAGCAATATTGAAACAGGTGAAGAAAAGAACATGATGTGTGGAGTACAGCAAATTATTGATGGCTCCGAAACTGAAGGCAAGACTGATAAGGAGTGAATAGAGAAGAGGCTCATAAGAAATTCAAGCTCACGCTGAGGCATACAGCCAACTGAATGCAAATTCTGTCAGGTTGCAGTTAGGAGAGAGAGAAGGCAGAATGTGTTCAGAAGATGGAAATTTTTATCAAACGTGTTACTTCTGGGAGAAAAAGAGGTACAGCCAGGGCCTGAGTCTGATTCTTGAGACCTCTCCATGCCCTTAAAATGGCTGTTTGTCTCTGACATTAGGGATTTAAAGGTGTGATAAGTTAACCTCCTAGAAGGTGGGTGGATGGGTTCCAGAGGCCTTTGGGTGTAAGGGAATGATGTGGCTGGCTAAGAAGTCGGTCTGAATCCATGCTGTTGGACTGACTTTAAACTTCTTTGAGAAGGTTGCGTGAAGAGGATGTGGGAAGGGCGGACAGGGCTCTGGGCACAGTTTGCGGATGGTGATTCATCATGTCAGTCTGCACTTGTCATTCACCTCCGTACCTTCTCCTTTCCATTCACACCACAGTGCCTTCCTGCCCTTGAACACTATTCCCTGAGCGTGCAGCCGAGTCCAGTTGTCTCTCGTCCTAAGGCCCATTGAACTTGCTTTTCTTCACGTGTTTACAGTTATCACTCACTACCGTGTATTTGTAACCTTTATTATGTGTGCCCTTTTCAAAAAGATTCTAAAGCCTTGGTGGTATGAGTCTTTTTTATTTTTTTTTAATCCCAACAGTGTAATACTATTCTATATAACACACAGTTTAGCCTCAATAAATACTCTTCAATCGCCTAATTCCAGGAAGAGAATATTCTGATCAAATGGAATAATCATAATACGTATCCTAGCTTATGGGAATTAGAATAAAGTTGCTTGAGTGTTTCAGTGGAGAAAAAGGAGTGAGCAAGAGAAAATAGTAGCCAAGAAAAGCTATATAGTAATAGAAGGAATGTACTAGAATCCCATGGGAACTGATATTCTGGCTTAGAAAGATGACATCAGCTCTATTCCAAAAATCTTTAAATGTGTAATGAAAAGCAGTAATAAAAGTGACTGGAAAAATGCGTGTATGTTTGTGTAGCCATATAGGACCATTCCATTTTGATTTTTGTATCTTAATGGATTCAAAGCATGAGCATTTTTAATATATTGGTTATTACTGTTACTGCTTATTACATATTATGTTATATTTTTATAACAAAAAATTAAAAAACTTTATTATTTATATATTGGATATTACTTGTTATCTGATTTCTTTAGAGTCAGTGAAAGAGATAGTAAAATTAATATTAGATCCAGAGACTTCACATTTTCTTATAGTACTTGCTTCAAAAGGAGCAGTTTCTAAACAATTTTTTCTTTTGTTTTTCTTACTGTTTTTTGTTCCAGGAATATTAAGTTTTCTCTCTGCTGTTTTGCTATTATGTTGTTAGAAAATCCACTTCACTAGAGCTTTACACTATTATTCAGACCATTTCTTTGTTGAATAAAATTCTCTTTTAGTAAGACGTAGCGTTCCCTGACAGGAAACGGCAGAAAATAGATTTTCATTCATTTGAATTAACTTCTCACTAGTTACGCCTTCCTCCAAATTCCAATTCACGACCTTCCTCAAGAATTTGTAGAATCCACTCCTGTTAAGTTTCGTGTTAATAGAGATGGTCCTTGCAGAATGATCTACTATGTTTTACCTTGTATGAAGCAGGGATTTAAAAACTCATGCTATTGATACTAACAGATTCTACCGGAACAAAGCAAGAAGTGAGGGCCTTTCCCCCTTGTTGAACAAATACTGGGGGGAATTTCTCATTGTGACCCTTCACCTTTTTACATCCCAAATGAACCACTATATTTGAACCATTATATTTGTCCACTTAGAAGGGTGCTCTCTCTACGCCAGACACAGCATCAGGTCCAGAATAGGAATCCCATAACCCCAGGGAAATACAAATCCCATAAGCACAGTTTTGTTTGCCCTCTGTATCTTCAACAACTGGCATGGTGTCTGGCATCGCTGACATGCAGGTTTATTGGATGCATGGAAGGAGACGTGGTGTACTGGGCAGAGTCACTGCCAGCAAAAAGGTGAAGTATTCAAATGATGATAGGATGATTATTTGCAAAGCGACTGTTCACACAGGTTAGGACAGTAAAAGCAGAGGGGCCATTATCATCCAGATTCTGGGGAGAGTCCTGCAGAAAAGGTGACCTGGAAAGGGTCCTTTGGTAGCGACACCAGCCCACCCGATGTGACCTGGCAAGGTCCTCTGCTGATGCTTCTCCGAGGTTGGATCGTATAGACATGTCAACTATGCTTCAATTAAAAGTTTTTTAAAAAGCTAAAAAAAAATTCTTGGTCAGTTGTTCTGAGATGGAGCCCAAGAATCCTCATTTCTCCCAAATGCTGTTAATCTGCTTTGTGTAGCAAGGGATCAAGGACCTGGACGCAGGGAAGTGGAGTCCCAAGTCCTAAGGATAAGACTCTGGGCAGCTTAATTCAGTTATTCTCTTTGCTGTTCCTTTTCCTGGTGTGTGAAATGAGCAGGCTTGGTGGTTTTTAAGGCCCGACCGGGCTTGCAGAATCCTGCAACCCCTGATTTCAGACGCAGGAAGCTCCTTTCTGCTGTCATTGGTGAGGTACGTGGTTATGACGGTCCGGAGGCTGCAGAGGGGGCTGGTGTGGGGCTGCAGAGGCCCCTGCGCAGGGGCTGAGTGCAGAGGACAGCCCCCGAGCCTCTGGATGGGCACGGCTGCCACGGACCGCTGTTTCCTTCCTAGTCTGGAGGCTCCCGGCATCGGGCCCTGTTCCCGTCCGCCTCGCAGATTCTCATGCCCGTCACACCGATGAGGGGCTGGATCTGCCGTAGCGCCGGGCGCTCCAGGCACCGACCGCACTGTGTCATCTGTGTTGCGCCCTGTAATTTCAGCCCCAAATTGTAATATTCCTGTGAAGGAAACTCTAGTGTCTTAGTAAGGCTCCTTCTTCTTTAAAAGATTTCTACTATTGGACATGCCGAAGATACTTAACATGGACTGCTTAGAGTCAGTGCTGTTTAAAACTTGTAACTTTCAAATTATTTTTCTTTTTGCAGTAATTGGGAAATGCCGTTGGTGCCATGAGCACGTGCGAATGTAAAGTAATAAAGTGTCACTGCTACACATGCCAGACAGACGCCGGTGTTCTCTGGTCCTGCACGCTCTCCAGCTTTCCACCTGTGATGTGGAGCTCGAATCACGGCGGTATACACACTATTCAAAATCCAGACTTCGTGTTTCAGAGAGTCAGTCTGGGACCACAATACTTAGCCGTCTTTTGCTTTGATGATCCTGCCGTGTCACAGCACATGCTCAGTAAATCAGGCATCAGAGCTCCTGCAACACCGGGTGTATGGCTTCCTTGCGGTACTGCGACATTTTGGGTGGTTTTGTTGCGCTTGCTGATGCTCTCAGCCTAATGAGGCCGGAGCAGCAGTGCCGTCCCCCTGCTGTGCTCAGCAGCACCTTCTGGAAGGATGTTGGCGTCCTGTTAACATGTTTACATGATTCATTATCTCTTAACTACGTGTAGTGCTACTTTACAAGTCATGTAGATATTTGGGAGGGATAATCTTTCATGTGCCCATTTAATTTCTCAATATAAACAAGTCTTGTAAGTGTAGAATAACCTCTGTATTGAGAGCATTGCCTGAGTTGCTTTCTAATGTTTTCTGGTCTGTTCTCAGGACTGTTTTATTATGTGCCATTGACACCCGGTGATTATTCCTGTCGCAGTTTGAGAGCGTCACGTCGGTGTGGCTAGCACTTAATCAGGGATAGGATTTTGGGGTTCTTGAGGGATCAGACGTGCAGTAGTGTCAGATATCAAAGCTTGTCATGAGGATGGGGAGAAGACAGGAAGGGTTCCAAAAACAATTGAAGAGTGGCTAGGCTGGCTGCCCTCCTGGGAACACAGTTGGTCTGTACCTCTGTTAATATGCTTCTTGGCTTCGTGCCTTATTTCCTCTTGAGCCGACAGAATCAGACGTAGGTGGAAGAAGGCTTTATTAAAAATCTAGAGAGAGCTTCTCTGGGGTTACATTAAGATTGGTAGATAGCATGGAATCTCTGTTACTAAGAGAGTAAATACTCTTAGTGTCCCTGGTGTCTGTTAGGAGCAGCTTTCATGTTAATTGCTTGTGTCTTACAGTAAAGATACCATGTACAGCTAGTGAGCTGGTTTGGGACACTGAACAAACAGAGATGAGGACGGAAACCTGGGATGTTCCCATAGATGGGCTGTTTCACCTCCACGCCTCCCTCCTACCTGCGACCTCTCTGCAAGTCTGGCACCCTGTGCAGGCCGCAGCGCAGCTCTCCCAGGCTTGCAGGGTGAGGTGTTCCCCTGGGACTGTATTGTTGTTTTCCAGAGCAATGTTCTCGGTACTAGAACGCGGTGTTTGTTTTTTAATTTCCTTCAGGCCAAATATTTGGCAACCAGTTCGGTCATGCTGTGGAATCCTGGACCTAGGTACGTCTGTATGTAAAGGCTTCGGTCTTAAAGTTAAGAGAAGGCAGAATAGATTCTCCCTCCAGCAGGCAGCCTGTTCTTCAGGCTCAGATGCCCTTTTTTGATGTATTGGCAGAAGAAAAAATAAAGTTTTGAATTTGAACAGTTGGGGTGCTTAAATGTCATTGTTTTCCCCCCTGGAAGTCCGCTGTGCTGAGGACTCGAAATGTTATTTATGGGAGATTGAATGCGCCAGCACATGATAGACTATTGTGAAATAGCAGATCAAATAAATATCTTTCCCAAAATGACAAAAACTTAATTATTGGAGCATCTTGTCTCTATAGGGCATATAATTCATTATGAACCAGGCATAAACACTAAAGTTTATAGAACTTCTTTCATCCCAGGGCAGGGTTTTATAAACTTGATTATTCATTGGTTGTCCTTCAATTCTGCCTTTATGACAGATGATCCGATAATTCAAAATGAGGAATTACTACATTAAGAACTTGGCAAAGATACAGTCAAGTTTTGTAAGGAATTTTAGGTTGTCTTTTTTAATAAACTGCAGGGCATTTAGCTCATAGTTGCTGGTTCACTTTTACGTAATTTTTTTTTTTACTTTAAAAGTTAAAATTTGACTAGATAAAGAATTTCATTAAAATTTATATAAAGTTTAAAGAATTAATGAAACAGTAATTTCTGTGGATTGAGTGTTCTTCCCTAACCCGTTCTCTTCCAGCCTCCTCAGAGGTAACACCATCCTGAACTTTGTGTTCGTTTTTCCCATTTTTTTTTTCTTTATGGTTTCACCACATACATTTGTATCCTTAAATGATAAATTTGTGTAAATTGGTGACACAATGTATATTATTTGGCACCTGGCTTTTTTCACCCAGCATTATATTCCTGAAATTCTCTGTTACTGCTGGTAGCTGTAGTCCATTCATCTCCACAGCTGTGTAATATTCTGTGTAAACTGCATAATGGCTCTGTCACTGTTTATCTAGAATATGACGGAAATGAGTGTGGGTTTCCTTTTTGTATCACAGTGTTTTGTGAATGTTCTTTGCATGTCTGATGCTTGCATACATGGATGTCCCTACATTGTATTCCTACAAATGACGTTTTTTTTCTAGGTCAAAGACCTGCAGATTCATCATTTATTAATTAGGCCAATTTTTGTAACAATAATACTACCTTCAACAGAGCATATGTAACAAGCCTAATGCTCTATTCTTATCAACACTTGATAGTCTCAGGCTTTAACATTTTTTCAAACTGATGCATGTGAAATTTCTAACTGTTTTAATTTTTACCCCTAAATACTAATGACAATATCCATATATTCATACGGTTATCATTGGCTACTGGGTTTTCTTTCTCTGTTACAAAGTGCCTTTTCAAAAATCTTTTGCCAAAATTTTTTTTCCCTATAGGATGGTTAAATCCTATGCAGTGGAATTTATCAGTCTTTATCTTTTTGCATCTTTTACTCTGGAGGACTAGAGAAGAAATCCTTCTTTATTCTGAGGTTGTGAAGATGTTCTCCCATATTGTTTTCTAAACATTTCTAACACATAGTTTTGACTTTTATATTAAGTCTTTACCTGAGCCTCTTCCTTCCTTTCTTGTTTTCATGCGAATAAGCAAGTATCTCAGTATGATTTGTTGAAAAGTCCAGACTTTTACCTTGATGTACAAGGCCAGGACTGTACATCATAAATGAAATTTCTATGTATGTGTGTTACTGGTTTCTCTGTTATGTTTCTTTGTCTGCCCAATGCTAATACTACCTCGTCTTAATTATTATAGCCTTAAAATAATTCTTGTATCAGCCAAAATAGCTGCTCTGTTTTTCTTTATATTGTCGTCATTAATTTTATGAAACTGCTGATCCGTGAACATTGCAGACGTTTTTTGATGGGAATTATTTTGAAAGTAGAGATCAGTTTTGAGAAAATTGACATCTTAATGATGTTGAGTTTTCTTATCTATTAATTGGTTTATTCAATTATTGAGGTCTCCTTAGTGTCTTTATATAGATGTTTTATAATTTCTTATGTAAAGCTGTTTTCCTAGGCTCCTTATTTTTTTATATCTTATAAAAGGTATTACTTAAAAATGACATTTGTCAGCATATTGATGCTAGTGCATAGAAATAAAACTGATTTTCTTGTATCTTAATTTTTGTGTCTAGCGACATTGCTCAACTCTCTAATTATAGTTCTATGTAGACTCTTTTGGGTCTTCTACATATACAATCATATCTCTGAATTACTCATTCCTTTCTTATCTTTTAATTTTTGCTTATTTTCTATGTTTTATGGCTCTGTCTCAGACCTACAATACACTGTTGAATAGAGGTGGTAAAAGAAGTCATCCATGTCATTTTCTGATTTTAAGAGATTATGTTGTTGATTACCAGCTTAATTATATTGTGGTCATTGAGGCTGGTCTCTAATATACAAAGCCTTTAAAATTTATTTAGACTTTTTTATAGCCTTGTATGAAACCAACATTTAAAAAGCTTTGTGTATTTTCTTCATTTGGGTGCAAATTACTGCAAACTATATTCTGTCAGTTCTCAAAGTATGGTGTCCCTAGACACCCTTTCAAGTCAAAACTATTCTTATAATACTAAGACATTATTTGCCTTTTTCTTCCTCATTCTCCTATGAGTGTACAGTGACAGTTTTCCAGAGGCTACATGACAAAGGATGTTACAACAGAAAAATGACAGAAGCAGGTTGAGAAAACAGTAGTTATCTATGAAGCCAGATGTTAAAGAACTTTGAAAAAATGAAAAAACAAAACCCCTTTATCATTAGGTTTTGTTGGTTTTAGAAAACATAGTTACTTTTCATAAAAGCTATGTCATTTAAACCACCATGTAATGAGCTTATTATTTAAAAGTTATTAATAATCAGTATTTTCTTCAGTGCTCAGTTTTAATTTTGTATGCAGTAAATATCAACAGAATAATCCATATAACCAAAAGCTTTTTAGGATTCTCAATAATTTGTCAGCATGTAAAGAAGGCCTGGAGCCACAATTTGTGGAGGCACTGGTCTGTGGGGTCAAGCTCGTTACTTATGTCACTCAGATCTTTTAGGTCACTACTGATTTGTCTTTTGGTATTTTTGATCTATCAGTTCTGAAAGAAAAGTGTTAGAATTTCTCCCATTAATGTGAATTTGTTTATTTCTCCTTGGTATTCTGAAAAATAAGTTCAGAAATAGAATATCTTCTTGACATGAATCCTTTATTGGCAGGTAATAATCATTTTTGTCTTAAAGTATATTATGTCTAAAATTATTCTAGACATAACCCACTTTCTTTGGGTTAGTGTTTGCCTGATAGATTTTTCTCTTTTTCCAAACTTTTAGTCATTCATTATATTTCAGTGTGACTCTTGTAAACAAATTTAAGAGCTATTCACTATGTCAAAACATACAGTCATCCTTTTATGACATATATCTACTATTGTCATCTATTTTATTCCCATCTTCCTTGTTTTTATAAATCTTTCTCCTCTCTCTCTCACACTCACAACTTGGCAGTTTTCATTTCTAATTGACCCCAGTCCTCCATCTTTAATCACTTCTTTGCCTGAAAAGTATTTCTTAGGATTTCCTGAAGTATGATTGTGGCATACTCCTTTAGTTTTGTATGTTAAAATGTATTTCACTTTAATTTTTGAAAGACATTTTCTTATCTATGTTTATTTCTTTATGTATTATATATCTATATTTCTCGATTGGTGTTTATTTTTTTCTAAGCACATTGAAGATAATGTTCTGACTTCTAGCTTGTCATTCCTTGGTAATAGGGTCCACACTGTCCTCTGTCTTTGGTGATCTGCACGTTCATCTCGGTAGCTAAGATGTGGGTTTTTTGTTATTATCCTGCTGGGCATATGTTAGGAGTCCTGAACTTGTGGATTGGGCTTCTTACTCATCTGGAAAATTTGTATTCGTTGTCTAAGTGTTGTCTCTACTTCATTTCATTATATATATTCAGTATCTCCTATTGAAGTGTGTTAAACTTTTTCACTCTTTTCCCCATTTCCATTAACCCTGCTTTCATATTCTTTTTGTCTCTTTGTATTGCATTCTGGATAATTTAAGTTTAACTCCCCTTTAGCAGTTCTCCTGTCATTTTGATTTTGTGGCAGTTGTAAGCCTTCTATGGAGTTTAATGTTTCACTTACACTTGAAAAAAAACTATTTTTGGGGGGTATGATTGGCATGTAAAAAGCGCTACATATTTAACGTGCACAACTCAGTGACTTTGAGGATAAGTGTATACCTGTGAAGCTGGTAGCACCATCAAAGCTTATAAACATCCATTATGCCCCAGTTTCCTCCTGGCCCTTTAGTATAATTACTAGTATTTTTTGTGATAAGAACTCTTAACATAAGGTCTACCTTCTTTGCAGATTTTAAGTGTACAATACACTCTTCAGTTATGCTTTTTGTTTCTAGAAGTCCTCTGTGTTTAATTCAAATCTTAGTCTTTCAGTTTTCTTTTCCTTCTTTGCATATTTACAGATTCTTTAGATATCTCAGAGCCCACACCTTGGGTCCTGTGGCACTGTATTCACTGGGGGACAGAGAAACAGGAGTTCATGTGATGTACTTCTCTCCCCTTGTCCATCGTCTCATGAGATATGCTCAGGGATCTAGCCTGGTGAATTGTCAAACACCAGGAGAAAGAGTACGGATCTAGGGCTGTGGAATGTTTAATCTGCAAGACTGGGTAATACGACTCCTTTCCTAACATCATAAATGAATGGAGTTCAAATCTTTGGGTTTGGGCATTATGACATACCAACACCTCGGCCCCGATCTCTGTTCTGCTGCCTCAGTGTTCACGGTCAGGGGAGCTCTAGTCCCGCCCTTAGCACTACCGGAGTTCTGATGGCCAGGCCTGGTGAATGCAGCTCAGTAGCTGACCACTGGCTCAGTACTCTACCAGGATTGATTCTGAGACGCTCTCGGCTGTTGGATTCCGTGGAGCTTTGCAGGAAGCCAGCCTTCAAGAGGCGGTCACAGACAAGATAATTCTTATTGCGCAGTTCATTTCAACATACTAACTGCTTCTCATTCTTCCTGAGATAAACATTTTTTTCCCCGTATTTTGGGATCTCTGGAATCAGAATGCATCTGACGATTGTAATGGTCAGTGTTCTTTTTTCTCTTTGTGTTAAATAAAATAGTGGTGCATTTTTTAAATCAATGTCATTTTAGATTTGATAATAAGATTCAGGAGTTTATATACTATATTTCAGAAAATTCCTAGTTACAAAGTGTTTGTGAGTCTGATTTTGGCATCTTTTTTTTTTCTGCAGGCTCTCTCATGATACTTCGTTTACCTGTGCATTTTGTGTTGACTGACTCTAAATTCTTATTTACTGGGCCTGGTTCTGTGTGAGTGTGTGGGTGCCTGGGTTGCATCATCTGCATTTGCTTCGCTTGCTTGAGGGACAGCATGAAACCTCGGGTTACTTTAAATCTCAACCAGAAGGTTTTTGTAACACCATGTTATGAATTCAAGATGTAGAAACTTTATGCTGGCCGGTTTGTGATGCTAAATTCTCAAGGGAGGTTCCCAGCCCTCTCCTGAGCCAGTGTTTGGGTCAGTTATGTTTCCTTACAGTGCTTTCACAGCGAGAGCACAAGCTTCCGGAGCACCAGCTTTAGGCAAGGGGACAGTCTTAGTGACTGTCCACTTTTGAGCGGTCACTGGACTCTTTTCTTTGCCAATGCCTGCGAGGCCACGGACGGGAAATTCGGCCGCAGCCTTGCTGAGCAAATGCTTTTGTTGCCTCTTATCTTTCGGTGTCCCACTTTCACCAACCTTTGGTCTCTGAGTTCTTACTCAGCTCATCAGTGTATTTGCAAACTGGATTTTAAAAATAGCATATCTAGCGATTTTTCTTTTCCATGCGAGGCTCTGGTTGCCGCCCCACCAGAAGAAGGAACTCCCTCTGTCTGTTGCTGACCACCGAGGTAGTTAGTATGTAGTGTGATGGAGTGTGGACTGAGCCCTGCTTATGTGACAGCTCCGTGGCTTTTAAAAAATTAATTAATTAATTATTTTATTTTTATATCATTGCTGTACAATTACATGAGCAACATTGTGGTTACTAGATTCCTCCCATGATCAGGTCCCCCCCACCAACCCCATTACAGTCACTGTCCATCAGCGTAGTGAGATGCTATAGAATCACTACTTGTCTTCTCTGAGTTGTATAGCCCTCCCCATGCCCCCCCACTATATTATGTCTGCTAATCGTAATACCCCTTTTTCCCCCTTATCCCTCCCTTCCCACCCGTCCTCCCCAGTCCCTTTCCCTTTCGTAACTGTTAGTCCGTTCTTGGGTTCTGTGAGTCTGCTGCTGTTTTGTTCCTTCAGTTTTTTCTTTGTTCTTATACTCCACAGATGAGTGAAATCATTTGATACTTGTCTTTTTCGGCTTGGCTTATTTCACTGAGCATAATACCCTCTAGCTCCATCCATGTTGTTGCAAATGGTAGGATTTGTTTTCTTCTTATGGCTGAATAATATTCCATTGTGTATATGTACCACCTCTTCTTTATCCATTCATCTACTGATGGACACTTAGGTTGCTTCCATTTCTTGGCTATTGTAAATAGTGCTAGCTCAGTGACTTTTGAGCCGCAATTACCTGTTTTAGGGAACAGTCTCATGTTGGAAATCCCATCCATAGTCTAGGAATGAACCTGCACCACAGGCTTTCGTTGTTCCTGGGGATTTCAGGCTATTGTCTGTCCCGCTGCCATTCAGCACATCCCTTACTTCCCTACTCACTTTTCTGCAGGTTGTTAAATAATCAGTATGAAGTGCCAATGTTTCAGCCACACATGGTAAGCATTTCTTTGTCAGTGAAAGTTTCTTGTTTTTGGAATAAGGTAACTGTCCAATCAAGTAATCATCTACCCCCCCACAGAAATACTATTTTTAAAGATTAACTTTGCATTACATACATATTTTTGTTTAAGAATGACAGCTTGCCCAATAAAGTATACATTGCCAAGATAAATTCTGTGGTAACAGAATGAAAATGAGTACAGGAAGAAAAATGAATTGCAAAATTTCCAACTGTTAAAGGAGATTTTTTTAAAATAGCTTTATTGGGATATAATTCACATGGCATAAAATTCCACTTTTAGTTTTCCTTTCTTAAAACACTTCGTATTTCTTTACATTTAGGAAAAGTCTTAGTGGAGCTTATATGTAGGACCATGTGGCAGGGGGCTTCCTTTTCCCAGAGCAGCAGATCATGGCCATTCTCAACTAAAACACTCGTGTACCTATTCCAATAGCTTAAATGTCTCAAGTTTAGTCAAATAAAAATAATAAAAATCATTGAACTTATTTTGCCCAGTGACAGATTGGTTTTTAAGCAGCAGAGTTTGTATTAACTCTGAATGCTTAATTAAAATACTATGTAACATTCACAACATAAATACTTACCGATTATTTATTACGTGTCAGATACTGTTCTAAGCAGTTTGGTGCTGTGCAGCTCATTTGACCTTTACAACTACACCAAATCAGGGATATTATTATTTCCATTTTCTGGATGAGAAAATGGAGGCACTTCTCCAAGGTTGCACAGTTAATGTTGACAGAGCTATGATTTGAAGCAGTTTAGGCCAGCTCAAAACTGTGCCATCAACCTTTATGCCAAGATGCTTCCCTTGTAAAATAGCACCAGGAATTAAATTGTGTCTTTTCATGATTTTTTTCTGAGTTTGTCTGTCATGCACCCTGTAAATAGAAGTCATGGTAAAGATTCAAATGCCAACTGAGCTGTCCTCCCAAATTCCAGACCACCTCTCGCTGCTGTGACTTAGCCTTGGTTTTTACCCACATATTTTCCCCTTGGTTTTGCTGACTCTACTTATCTGTGGGGTGCGACTTTTCATTATTTGTAGATTTATTAAGGTATAGTTCAATTTTGGAAACTTTCATTAGGAATGAAAAAGCAAATTCATAAGGAACGTAGCTTTTATCACACATGGAAGCACTTTTCTCCCTATTCTGAAGCTCAGTCTTATTTTTTTCTCCTATTTTTCCCTCCTTGGTTTTACTGACTTCATTTATTCTCTTTTAGGTGCTCATTTTCATTTTTTTCTAGTTTTACGAATGTATATGTTAATAACCTTTGACTATATCATTAGGCTTGAAATAGCAAATCAATTAGGAACATAGGTTTTATAATAGAAGGTACCCATTTTTTTCATTATTTAGGCTTTATAAATATTTAGTGGTGCTGACTTGCTAAATGGTATTTAGAAGTTATTGTGAAAGCTAGCCAAGGCATTCAGCCTGTTGACTCTGTTCTACACATTTCCCTTGAGAGAAGTGGCCACTCGTAACTGTGTTATTGTGTTATGGGAGAGAGACTTGTATATTCATGAAATCATTGAAGTCAGCTTCTTAGACTTACCTACTTTCCAGTGATTCCCCACTACTTGTTTTGTTTCATCATTTTAATAATAACAGTCCATTGCCTCTCTTGTCCTTTGTTTTCAGTAACAAGTCATCAGCTGTTGTCTTTTGTTCCCCTGTGTTTAATGTGCTATTTTCTTCTAGGGGTGCTCTTCTTTGCATTTATACTGTGTAGCATTTACTGAATTCCTTGAGTCTTAAACTTCTGCCTTTCACAAAACTTGGAAATATGTTGGTCATTGTTTCTTTAAAGTTTTTTTTCTATGCTATTCTTTCTCCTCTTCCCATAGGACTTCAATTCTGTGTGTATTAGAACATTTGATGCTGTTCCATATTGTCATGGATACTGTTCATTTCTCTTTTATTGTTTCTTCAGCTTAAATCAGTTTAATTCTTTTTAATTTATCTTCATGTTTAATGAACCTCTCCAATATGCCATTGAGTTCATCCAGTGAATGATTTTAGACAGGTATTTTAGTTGTAGAATTTCTGTTTAGTACTTCTTAATAAAGTTTCTATTTTATGCTGAGATTCCCTTTTTGTTCATTCATTTTGAGCATATTTTCCTTGCATAGGTACAATAACTGTTTTAAAATTCTGTCTCCCAATAACACCTAGGTTCCATAGATTGCCTTTTTTTGAAGTTTGGGTCACTCATATGTCTAGTGATTTTGCATGGTATCCTAGATACTGTGATGGTATGTTACAGAGATTCTGGATTCTTTTATATTCCTCTCAAGAGTGCTTTATTTTGTTTGTTTGTCTTTTCATTTTAGTAGGGAGTTAACTTGACTAAACTCAAACTGTAAACTGTCTCTCCTGAAATGAGATGGCAGCTGAAATTTCTGTTCCAACGTTACAGACTTCGCTGGTCTGTTTGGAGTTCCGCTTTGCGCATGTATACTGATTGTTGGAGATCTGGGAGGAGTTTTTGTGCATGATTTGGGACAGCCTTCTGTGGCTCTCCTCTTTATGGGATGCTCCCTCCCTTTACAGCTACTGTGGTTGTCCTGGACTCTTATTTTTCAATTCTTCAAGCTAGTACACTAGGAGTTTCTGATTTTAGCCGCACCACAGAATGGAGTGACTGCCCTTTTCCCAATGAAAAACCAGAAAAAAAAAAAACCAGAAAAAAATGTAAACAAAAAACAGTGCTGTTGTTTCCTTTTTCAGAGTATTGATTCCTATCTGGTTTCTGTCTGCTTTTGCTTATTCTCCCATGCCTGCAGTAGTTATTTTTAGTATTTTGTACAAAGTTTAAAGTTGTTTTTCATTGAGATGGTTGGTCCAATACAAAATACTCCATCATTGTTAGAAACAGAACCTTCTTGTACTTCTTTTAATGTTTTAACTTGGAACATGCATAGTAACCAGGAAAACAGAGTTTGAGTGGTTTAATTCATTGCAAATAATCTGCATTGTATTATAGAGTATTTCTTTTTGGTAAGTAGCTGTCATTGCTTAATCATAAATCACTTGCAAGTTCAACATGCAGGTTCCTAACTGAAGAGTAATTATCGGGCCATTAGTTTATAATGAAGGGCACATCTTTACACATGTGGGAGGAATTATAAATCCCAATATGACACAACTTCAAGAATCCCCTAATAATTACTAAATGATTATGCTGCTATCAAGTTGCATGTGAGTGTTACAGGGTAGTACATCATATCCAGTATGCAGTATTTAAAGAATATAATTGATGATTCTCTTCAAAACCTTAAAAATTGTTAAATTTATTTAGTTTTATTCAAGAACACAGGTGTGTTAAGCTTTGTACATAAATAAAGTTGTTCCTCTTATCTGTAGAAAAGATACATTTCCAATGGAACAACTATTGATAAATAAACAGCAGTGGTTGGCAACTAAGGCTGAGCCATTCTAGCTAGGTGAGTGCCACAGAGCTCACTCATTTCAGACCTGCAGATTTAAATTAATCCAATTAAGAAATGGGCAGAGGACATGAATAGACACTTCTCTAAAGAAGAAATTCAGATGGCCAACAGGCACATGAAAAGATGCTCCACATCGCTGGTCATCAGAGAAATGCAGATTAAAACCACAATGAGATATCACCTCACACCAGTGAGGATGGCCAACATCCAAAACACAAACAACAACAAATGTTGGCGAGGATGTGGAGAAAAGGGAACCCTCCTCCACTGCTGGTGGGAATGCAAATTAGTTCAACCATTGTGGAAAGCAGTATGGAGGTTCCTCAAAAAACTCAAAATAGAAATACCATTCGACCCAGGAATCCCACTCCTAGGAATTTACCCTAAGAATGCAGCAGCCCAGTTTGAAAAAGACAGATGCACCCCTATGTTTATTGCAGCACTATTTACAATAGCCAAGAAATGGAAGCAACCTAAGTGCCCATCAGTAGATGAATGGATTAAGAAGACGTGGTACATATACACAATGGAATATTATTCAGCCATAAGAAAAAAACAAATCCTACCATTTGCAACAACATGGATGGAGCTGGAGGGTATTATGCTCAGTGAAATAAGCCAGGCCGAAAAAGACAAGTACCAAATGATCTCACTCATATGTGGAATATAAGAACAAAGAACAAAACAAACAAACAAACAAAAAAAAAAACTGAAGGAACAAAACAGCAGCAGA
>JAQQAC010003801.1:25831225-25888009 GCA_029783875.1 Phataginus tricuspis | reverse complement strand
CTACCATTTGCAACAACATGGATGGAGCTGGAGGGTATTATGCTCAGTGAAATAAGCCAGGCCGAAAAAGACAAGTACCAAATGATCTCACTCATATGTGGAGTATAAGAACAAAGAACAACAACAACAAAAAAAACTGAAGGAACAAAACAGCAGCAGACTCACAGAACCCAAGAACGGACTAATAGTTACCAAAGGGAAAGGGACTGGGGAAGAAGGGCGGGAAGGGAGGGATAAGAGGGTAAAAGGGGCATTACGATTGGCAGACATAGTGTGGGGGGGCATGGGGAGGGCTGTACAACTCAGAGAAGACAAGTAGTGATTCTCATCTCACTACACTGATGGACAGTGACTGTAATAGGGTTGGTGGGGGGGACCTGATGAAGGGGGTAGTTTAATCATCACAATATTGCTCATGTAATTGTAGGTTAATGATACTAAAATAAAATAAATTGTAAAAAAAAATTTTTTTTAATTTTGGGTAAGGTTAATTTTTTTTTAATTTAAGTATCACTCATTACAATCTTATGATGGTTTCACATAACAACACTGTGGTTTCAACATTCACCCATATTATCAAGTCCTCACCCCCTCCGTTGAAGTCACTGTCTATCAGCATAGTAAGATGTTAGAGTCATTAATTGTCTTCTCTGTGCTGCACTGCCTTCCCCTTGACCTACCTATTTTGTGATTGTGAATTATAGTGCCCCTTAATCCCCGTCTCCCTTCCCACCCACCTTCTCCTTTGGTAACTACTAATCCCTTCTCAGTGTCTGACTCTGCTGCTATTTTGTTCCTTCAGTTTTGCTTTGTTGTTATACTCCACAGATGAGTGAAGTCATTTGGTGTTTTTCTTTCTCTGCCTGGCTTATTTCACTGAGCATAATACCCTCTAGCTCCATCCATGTTGTTGCAAAAGGTAGGATTTGTTTTCTTTTTATGGCTGAATAATACTCTGTTGTGTATATGTACCACATCTTCTTTATCCATTCATCTACTGATGGACACTTAGGTTGCTTCCATATCTTGGCTATTGTAAATAGTGCTGCGATAAACATAGGCGTGCATATGTCTTAGACCTGTAGATTTTAAGCCATTGCAGGAATCTTCTTTAGGCCAAGAAGATAGTTCTTGAAACGTTTCCCTCCTCTAGGACAGTACTCTTTAAATATTTTGATCCACATGCCATTAAAATTAACTTTTTAAAACTGTGGAATGCCTCTACATTTACTCTGGCATCTTAAATTTTTGTAAGTTTTCAGTCTTAGAAAGACCATAATTCCCTATACATTACATACGTTGAAAATTGAAATTTGTTACATACCTGTTTTCTCTCTTATCACTTGGAATTTTACATTATTCTTTACCACTTTGAACTCAGTATTTCCATTCTATTTGGCATATAGAACCTTATCCTAATGTAACAGTTTTATGGTTTTATTAACCATTCATATTTCTTTGCAATAAAAAACCTGCAAATAAATTATTTTTAAATTTCCATGTCCTTAGGGTCTAAGTATTAAAATTTCTTCTTGATTAGTTGTGAACATAATTATTACAAATACACAATTATCAAAATAGTATTAATATTTTAAGTAATACATTGAGGCCGCATAGTGTAGTAGTTAACAACGCTGTCTGGAGCCTGAACGCCTAGGCTCAGGGCCTAGTTCTAACTCTTGTCGCTCTGTAGCTTCATTTGCCTTTTCTGTAACGAGGAGGTTAAGGCTATTAATCCGATAGGAAGGTTGTGAAGGTTAAGTAAGCTAACATATGTGAAGTGCTTAGAATAGGATCTAGCCCATAATGAATCCTGTAGGTTTGTCTTATTATCATTCTGTTTATACTTACAAAAAATGAGAAGTAAGGTGTTACTAGAAATGCTTCTCTCTTAATAAGATGGAGGCTTCACAATTAGTTCATGTATTGAATGATGAATATTATTTACTGCCAGAATGAATCTAGGCTCTGTATCATGGCTGTCTCAATTTTTCATTTACGTGCTCACAACGAGAAAACTTTTTTAGATAGATGAGTGGTTGAAAAGGAGAGGAGTCTTTTTATGACAAAGTTTCTTAATTCTTTGACTCCTTTTGGAGTATGTGTCAAAATCACTTACTGATCTTTGATCAAATATCAAATTAAATGATCCTGCTTCAGTTGCATTGAAAGCATTCAATTGGAAATCCCCTGACTTGCAAAGTCATTTTCTTTTGCAACACCAATAGCAACATTTCTAGTTCAAGTTTTGTTGGGTGTCCTGAAGGATTTACCCCCCAGACAGTGTACCATTGTGAACAGCATGAGTAACTGATACTATTTGTTTTATAAAGTGGGGTTCAGGACATGTGAAAAGGAAGGTGGAAACAGAGAACTGGAAGTGGCTTCTGGACCATACTTCTCCTGAAGGAAATGAATTTTGCAAAATTTTTTGTGTGTGTGGTATGGTACATGTACCCCAGTTTCAAGATCACGGTTCCTGGAGCCATTCCTTTACCTTGGACAGTGTGAACCAGGAACATACCATGTGCAGTATCTGACAGCTTGATTTTCATCTTCTGGTATGTGAGCTTCTTGGGGGAGAGCAGGTCAGTTCTATGTTTTGTGGTTCTTAAAACTGTGTTCTACTGATCCACGGTAGGCCCCGGATGCTTGGGAGCTATGAGGTCTGTGAGGTCAAAACTATTCTTAAAATAACTCAAACACATTATTTGCCTTTTTTAGCTGTGTTGATATGTGCACAGCCAATGCAAAGACAGTGGTGGGTAAAGTAACTGGTTCCTTATCATGAATCAAGACATTGTCACCAAACTGTGCTGGTGGTCACTATAAATACTGCTACACTTGCAGTTCTTAAAAAGTTCCACTTTCACTTAAAACTGTCCTTGGTGAAGCAGTAAAAGTTATTTTTGTATTAAGTCCTGACAGTTGAGTGTATCCCTTTAATATTCTGTGTGATGAATTTGGCAGTATGCCCAAAACACTTTTGCACACCGAAGAACAGTGTCTTGAGAAGGGCTTACGTGATTATTTAAAGAGATTTGCAAAAATAGTTTAAAAAATTCCACTCTTTTCATTGAATTTTTTGGTTTTAGAAAATGTAGATTTTTAAAAGAAAAATTGGGTTTACTATTGTCATTTCTAATGAATTAAAAATTAATTTTTTTTCTCTTATTAGATATGACACATAAAAAAGTTTGGGTCTCTTCAGTAATTTTTGAATAAAAAGACAAGAAAATTGTTTGATAATTGCTACTTTAAAAAAAAGGAGTCTCTATATTGGGAAAAGACTAATTCCTGTTAAGACAGGCATGTGGGGGGTACACGTCCTCCTGAGGTGTGAACCAGGAGCGCCTGTGCGCTGTGCCGAGGTTCCTCCACAAACGTGCTCACCTCGCAGAGTAGCGCTGTGGTCGTTCCACCTGATGGGAGATGAATGGTGGTGGGTCCCCCTGGGGGATCCCCTTCCAGGTGGGGTGTGTTTGAGGGGAAGCCCGTGTTGTGTTGCAGAGTAGGGGCCCCTCAGGAGAACCTCCCCTACCGGAGCCTGCGGACACCGGGCTGCCTCGTGAGGGGACTCCGGGCAGCTCGCCAGAGCACATGCAGAATTCCAGCCACTCTCTGGTTCTGCCTCCGGGCCCCAGATGCCTGAATCTCTCCCGCTTCTGCTCCAGCTGTTCAGCCCTCCTCACTTGAATAGAGCAATGTTAAAAATAGTGTGCCACCTGAGGTTTATGGCTTGAGTTAAACTAATGTCACCAATAACCTAGTTCAAGGTCCTTAACTTTTGGTATTAGAGCCTAGAAGATAATGTGGCCAGTGTCAGTATGCTCAAGGGGAAAGGAAAGCACATGCTAACAGTGCTAACGCACATGTTGAACTCAGAGAAACTCATAGGTGTGTGTTAATAACCTTTATATTCCCCCTTTCCAATCATCATATAAAACTAGTTCCTGTATATATACTTTTCTTTCTTACCTTGTAAGATGATATTTCCTAATCTAAAAATGATCTTCTAAGGCTTCAGGCAGGTTTGGCCAAGGACATTGAGGGCCAGGATGATGACAAGCACTGGGCACCAGTGCCATTTAGTTTCTCGGTCGCGGGGATCCGGAGACACCCCTGAAGTAGGCGTGCGGTTCCAGCGGGTGCAGAGACAGCAGCCCGCAGCCTCGCTGGCATGAGCGGGAGCACGAGCTGCCAAGGGACTTACAAGGGACCCGCTGTGTCCTCACAGGGCTAAGGACTTTCTGCAGAGCCCGGCAAGGTGGTGCGGGCTGCCCTGGAGTAGCTCAGGCTGGAAGCCAGTCAGCAGTGCAGCAGCTGCCTGATTAAAGAACATGGTTCAGTGGAAATGAAGGAAACAAATAAGAAAAACAGAAGCGACTGTACATGCTGTTTGTTAGGGTAAAGCCGGAGACAGATCTGTTCCGTCACGGAGTGTGGGGCGATTGGGACCGCCTGTCTTTGGCTGGTCATATCCCTTTGTCAACTAAGTGTCCCTCGGTATCATTCTCTCCTCTGTACTGCCAGGGGACTCAGGTCCTGTAGTCAGAGAGCGCCTTACACTTTTCAGTGTGCTTTTTCTCCGCTCTACACCAGAATAGGGCAGCAACCTCAAGAAACCTGTGTTCCAGGCTAGTGTACAGTACTTGTAGTAAAAGTGTTTTTTAAAAATGTAAATGTACAGGTATTGTAAAAATTTTAAACACAGTTTGGAAGGCAGGTGTTTATTTGGGCAAGTTACTGCCCGCTGTGATTGGCTCCATTGCTGTCTGGCACTTAATTTCTACAAAGGGAAGCAGGGCAGAGATAAGATAATCTCAAGAAACTGAAGATTTTCTCTGATTTCTTTCTCAGTTTTTTCTCTCTTTTGAAAATCTGTGAGATTTTTCATTTATGGTTTCTCTTTTCAATGTATTCATATTTTAAAAAGTGGAACATGGAAATGTATTGTTCTGTTCTTACCTGTGTCTAATGTGGAAGTATTTTCTCCTTTCTTCCTTTCCAGTCTCTTGCCGTTCTCATTTTCTTAGGATTCCAGGCATTGCACTGAAGTTCTTTTAAGTGGACTGTAGATTTACATTTGGGTGTGTGTTTTGTGTGTTTCTAACATGGAAAACATCTTGTTTTTAGAATGTATCTTGCAAATCTAAGGTTTCAAAGTATCTGCCCCTCTGGGTATACCGCTCCACTTGGGGACGTGCAGTGCGCTCCTGTCCGGAAGTGGGCATTAGGGGTGGAGTATCCTGGAGTCTTTATCCCGCCATTCATGGGATGTAGGGAGTCCCATTGGAACTGCATGCAACAGTGGCTTGTTTTCTGATTTTTCAGAGGAATCAATGGTTAGAAATCACTTTGGGTGGTTTTGAGTGATCTCTGAAGTAGCTTCCAACCAAAATGTTTGTTTCTGTGATTTTTGGTGTCTTAATTAAAACAGGATTTTCTCTTTGCCTTTCATCTGCATTTTTTTAGTAAATAAAGTATGTTAAGTTTTTGGTAGGTTTCTTCCCTTTTATGTCTCACTCCTTCATGGCATTCAGTCATTCACTTGTTGTGGACAAGCAAAGCCATGTCCCCTCAGTGGATCAGCTCATCACCTCTTAAAAAGTCATTATTGCAATCCTGTGCCTTTCCCCTGTCACTGTTAGCCCATTTTGTAATTGTATGTTTGTTCGCTATCTGTTCCTCAGAAGACTGAAGGCTACAGATCAGGGCCTTTGTCTGGTTTCCTTGGTGATGTATCCTGCAGTGCTGGGCACACTGCCTGGCAGATAAAAGGGTCTGGGGCAGTATTTGTTGAATGAAGACATCTTTGTGTCTCTTCTGAACATCTGAAAATCAGAGTGCCCAGTATCTTAACAGGGGAAAATTTCCTATCTGTTGAGAATAAGTAATGTTCAGGAATTTCCACACCTGACTTGGTTCTGTGGGCTGTGGAGGGAGAAACCGAAATGCTGCATGATCCCCGGCCTCCAGAGCTGGAGATGCAGTAGAGGAGGAGGGAGAACTGTATCTAAAACCTCTTGGTTTTTAAGCTGTGGGCGGCTAAACCTAGGGAGAGGAGTGGACAGCAGGCAATGAAGGTTCGTTGTTGGAGATGAGACGGGAAGGACACGGGAGATGGGGGCGATGCAGAGAGGGCATTTCAGGGCCCGCTGGAGACAAGGATTGGCAAGAGAGGTGGGGGTGGCCACGTGGTGCGGCCTCAGGCCCAAGGATAACATGTCTGGGGGGGTGGACGGGAGCTTTCCTGGGTGTAGCGCTGTCTTCCATCTCCTCACTCTTAAAGTCGGGGTTTGAATGAAAAAGGGCTAACCTGGGCTTAGCTATTTGAGTTAGGACAGGGATTTTTGAAAAGGAGAAAGGGAAGCTGGGAGTCACAGTGGCCCTCTGAACCCTGGCCTTGTAGCGCAGGGTGCCTGGGTCCAGGGAGCGGCTGAAGGCCGTGCTGTGCGTGTGTGGGGGCGGGTGGGGGGAGTGAAGACAGAACAAGGCAAGATGCTGAAGGAAATTGCATGTAGGAGCTAAGCAAGCCCTTTTCTAGAATGCATGTCAGCCAAGCTACATCGTGACTGGTTTCATGAGGGCCAGAATGATGACAGCTGAGGCAGGTGTGGTCCGAGGAAGGGCCATTCCTAGGCCCTCCGCAGGGCTGTGGGTGGGCTGCAGGCACGGAGTGTCCCGCAGTAAGGTTCTGAGACCCTGGCCATCCCCAGCATACTCCAAGCCACATCTCAGCATCTGCCAAGGAGAGAACAATTCTTTCCCTGCCTAGTAACTGTTTGCTACCGGGTCTGTTTGTTGCTCAAGGCTGAACAGCTTCTCTTCTTTCCGGTCTGAATGCTGTCGCCGCCTCCTGCCATCGCCCTCACTGCCGTGTTTTCCACACACACTGAAATGTATTTTTCTGCAGGTGGTCTGCAGTCCCCTCTCTCCACTCTTCCTTTCCTGGTGCCAGCTGGTTTTTTGGGGCACACACACATACATACAAGCATCATCATCAACAAAAAGGTGTTGTGGAAAGAGAAACATCACAGAAACTAAAGTTGACAAAAAATATTTACATGGAATGTCGCCAACAGAATTAACAGTGAACCCCAGGGAACTGATGACAGCCATGCAGTGGGAAAAGAAGGACTTTTATGGATGTCTGTTCCCAAGTGGCGTAAGCTTCTTGGGGCCCGTGTCCCAGCTGAGAGCATCCGCTCGCAGTCCTGTTAAGTGCTCCCAGCATCACCCCTTCCCATCTCCGTGTGTCCACAGGGGGCCAAGACGTGGCTAGAAGTCATTATTCAGATGAAATCCGGATGCTAATGGTGCTGCCTCATTAGCACTGTGACTCATTCAGGAGCCGAGAAATAGTTTTCATTACTTCAGAGCAGAGATAAAATGAGTGTGCCGTGGTTGGGCAGAAGGAAAATGCAATTCCTTCATGGCCTAACATACAGGGACTATAAAGGGGGTTGCATTACTTTTGATCATCTCTGCCTTGAATGTTCCTGGGTGCTCAAGCTCTTGCCTTCTGGGAAATGCACACCTCCCTCCCCATTTAATCCTTTGCTTCCTGCAAGGCCCAGGTCAGATTTCACCGTCTCCAGGAAGCTCTTCATGTATACCCCACTGCAGCTTTCTGAATGCTGGTGGTGGTGTTGTGTGGACATGAAATCTGTGCTTCCCTGTGAGCCAGCGTCTCTAGAAGATTGATTTTATTTCCAGGAAGTGTTGAGAGAACTATGGGAAACATATCCTGGACTCCAGGGGAACCAGTGAAGATGGGATAAAAGATAAACTATAATGAGAAGTACAGCTCTCCGTTTTATAGCTTTTATAACTTACATGGCCCCAAAGCAGACATTTCTTGGGGATTAGAAAGCTTCAGCAAGGTGAGAAGTAGAACTCGCGGTTCTGAGGGATCGGCCTGCGTGCACCCCCTAAGGTTTCTCTAGGGCCGGCCGCACTTAGCCACCAGCTGCAGGGGAGCTCCCTGAGCTGGGTCAGGGACTGACTATAGAGCCCCAGGATTTGAAGAGACAGATGTTGCTGGGAATAGAGGTGACCCCTACCCCGCACTCTCCGGCTTGGCGCTGTCACCTGTGTTTAGCCTCTGCTTTGAATTCCAAGCAGCTCTGTGCTCACTGCTTCCTGGGGCTGCCCGTTCCTCTGCAGTGGGGCAGATAATCCTTCTTCCACCAGGAGCCCTGCAGATACTCGAAGGCGACATTTTCTCCTCCGAAATCATTTCTTTTCCGACATAAACACCTTCACAATTCTTTAGCTTTTCTTCGCATACCAGTTTGAAGTTCTCTTCTTCTGGCCGCTCTTCCTTAGGTGGGCTCTCATTCATCCACATCTCTAAGGAAGTGAGGCATCCAGAGTTGAAGTCTATTTCAGGAGGAGTAGAGCTTGGACTTCCTCTTATGGACTGCAGTTCTGTTCATGTAGCTGTAGAGGAGAAAAAACAATTTTCCCTTTACCCTTTGAGTTCTTGACTAAGATAGATGAACAAAAAGAAAACAGTCAAGTTTATTAACATGTATCCCTTGTATTCATGGGAGAAACCTAGGAAAAAATGAGTGACTCAAATCTTTAAGAGTTGAGATAAGAATGTGAGAAACGTATTACTGGTGAGGTTCCCAGTTCAAAGGTTAGGTAGTCCGCACTGATTGTTTTTGAGTTCTAGGAACATCCAGAAGTGAGGTTTAAAAAGCTGCGGGCCACTTGTATTTATTGTCATTTTTAAAACAAATATGTTATTCTTTTGTTTCCTCCCTTCTTCCCCTTTAAAGCAGTAAAACTCTGTATTCATATGAACTCAGGTCTAAAGGTGTGTGACTGGTCATATATTTTCCGGAAACACAAACTAACGCATATATAAAAGACTGAGTCAGTAGGGCTTCTGAAGGCTATGATGAAGTGGTCAAGATGAAGGGCAAAATTTCTCTTCATGTTGGTTCATGGTTAATTAAAATACTTCATTTCAGTCCAAGATGTATTCAAATATACCTCCTTTGGAAAAACCACTGGGAAGTTACGAGAACCATGGAAAACAACTGCTGTCAGTCAAAAGGAAAAATCTGGAAACAAAAAGCATGGGAGAATAATATGCAGCTGGTTCATGCTTGAGTGAATTATATTTATTTCAGTCACAGAAAAGGTTGCCTTCTATTTTCCCATTAGGCTAGAGTCAGTCCCGTCACAAAACCTATTTCTTTCTTTTAACTATTTTCCCATCAAAAGTAAATCATTGAGGTGGCAAAGCTGCTTTATTTTTACTACGGCTGCTGTCAAGCTCTATTCCCTAGGAGGGTTCTCCCTGAGAGCCTCCAGGAGTGTGGCCATGCCAACACCGTGATTTCAGGCTTCTGGCCTCCAGATGTGAGAAAGATTCAACTTCTGTGGTTTTACACCAACAAGTCTGTTGTAATTTGTTACAAAAGCCAGAGGAAGCTGATATGTAAGGATTCAACCAAGATTCATTGCGATTCTGTGTTAGTTGAGATGCAGTCATTGAGGATATCGCTGTTGCCTACAAGAAGCTTACGCAGTACAGTGAGTCGGATAGGAATGGACAATTCCATCTTTGTGATCAGATTTCTTACAAAGATACATAGATAGAAATGAACAGTGGAATGTGGAAAGAATACCATCATTTTTATGAAAAATGCCAAAGCTCAGTCATTGGCAAGCAATCCTTGGTTGTATAAATGAAAGCATTTTTGTAAAATAAGCGATTTTTAATATACCCATAATAAATATAATATTTTAATAATATAAGAAGGATGTAATCAATAACCCAAAGGCTTGAATTTGATGAATTTTTAAGCTGGAATATTCTCCATGAAGGGGATATTTCAGTCTGCTCTATAAATACTAAGAGAGCTAAAGTATAATATCCAACATGCCATGAATCTGCCTGGACATCATAACACCTTTTTCAACCCACTAATATTTATCATGACCATATAAAAAATGATATAGAGTGGTTTGAAAGCTTTATCGAGCTATAATTTACATGCTGTAAATTTTACCCATTTAAAGCATGTAACACAATGCTTTTTAATAAATATATAGAGTTGTGCAAACATTACTACAGTCCAGTTTTAGGACATTGCCACCACCCCAACCACTCATCTGCTTTTTGTGTTTGTAGATTTACCCTTTCTAGACATTTCATATAAATGTAATAATAAAATAAATATTCTTTTATATTGGACTTCTTTAACTTAGCATACTGTTTTTGAGGTTTATCTGTGTTGTAGCATAGCATCACTTCATTTATCTTTACTGCTGTATAGTATTGAATTGCATTTATAAATGTTTTGCTTATTTGTTTGCCAATTTGTGGACATTGGATGGTTTTAGTTGGGGCCATTATGAATAATCTGCTATATACATTTGCATACAGATGTTTGTGTGGACATGTTTTTATTTATTTGGAGGAGTGGATAAATATCCAGGTTTGGGGTTCATTTTTGCAAAACTTCTCCAAACTGATTATAATAATTTACATTTCCCACCAGTAATACATAAAGGTTCCGGTTACTCCACATCTTCACCAATATTTCTTATTGTCTCTCTTTTTGATGGTGTCCCTCCTCGTGTGTGTGAAGTGGAATCTCATTTTGACCAATGATGACTGTGTTCTTTGGGGCTATTCAGCTGGACTTTGGCTCTTACCTACTGTCATTGGTCTTCACAGCTCACTTGTTTATTTTTTTTCCCCCTAACTTAGAATGGCATAGAGCACACAGTAGGAAGAGAAAAAGGGTTATAAGAGGAATCGAGGAGAAAAATGAAAATAAAAATGATGGTGAGGGAAACATTAGAGGATAAAGGGGATGCATGATTATGGGAAAGAGGAGAAAGATGAACTTATTAAAAAGAAAAAATTGTGTTGTTTGGGAAGCCAAATCATATTACGATGATAACAGTGAAGATAAAAAGGACACGAGTACATTAGGAATGCTGGTAATCATTTGAAGATTCTTTATCCGGAGTAATGCCAGTGTCTATGAGATCATCGGTTTAGATCAAATTGGGCTCATGTACTGAGAGTACTTTTGAGTTATTATCCATTATATTGCACTTGTCTACTTTCTGCAAGAAGAGCGCAATCCTTCCTATTTCTAGTCTCCTTCTTTGATTTATCAAGGTCTTCTGTTATGTCCTTTCCACTAGTGATCTGCCACCTCCTGGAACAGCTTCAGGCCTGTGCGGCCACTGGTGAGCTGCGCTCCGTCCTCATAGCGTTGAGTCTTTGAGTCTGAGCGTTCCCGAATTTCCTGCCCTTTCCTCCTATTAACGTGCTGCCATCGGGGCGGCCTGCTCGCTCTTGCCCTCGCTCTGCCTCTGCCTTCTTCATTGGAGACCCAAGGGCATCCTTCTGGGGAACTGGTTGGGTGGGTTTTTTTTTCCTACTTTTGGGCTCATGAGTTGTTAACACACAGCTTCACACATAATCATAGTGTCTTATGAAGCCTCTTGAGATAGTTCCCCTGAGCTAATACCTGAATGATGGAGACTTGTTTCCTCAGTTTTGGCTTCAGGTGATAGTTGAACTGTCATGGTAAAGAATTCAAAACAGAGTTTTCATCTTAGGCCAGATATTTAATCCTGGCCTCGAGGGGTAACATAAAGATTTTTCCAAAATGCGGTAAAGTAAAACGTATATTCAAAATTGAAAGACTTCCTTGAAAAACTCACGTAGGAAAACACACATACTCTTCGGTGCTGAATTGTATTTATCACCAAATTAATATGTGTGTATATATGAGCTGTGATGATCAAGTACTTTGACTATAGTTTAATAAGAAGACCAGAGCTTATATATATAAATGAGTGTTATGTGAATGATCTTGGCTATAAACTTACACCATCCATTTTGCAATTCCTCAGTCTTATTTTGGATTTTCCATCGGTGCCAGTTTATGAACCAAGTTAAAAAACTGATCTCATTACTTTATCGTCACACCTCATATATAAGATGCAAGCGCAGTATGCCTTAGTAACTGAGATTATAAATGAAGATTTCTGTCTCATATATTGCCCAGTGCTTGGCTTAGCTCTGTTTTGAGATGTGGACATGATTTCCTTCCACCTCACCACATAAGAAAAGCAATGTGCTTAGAATAAAGGAAGCACTGATTACATCTGTTCCTTCATTACTCTTCACTAGAGTTTAGTACCAAACCCTTTTACCACCTACTGCAAAAGAATTTCTCTGAGAGGTTCTGAGATGAGCCAGTTTGCATTGTGATGATAGTCACTTTGGCAGGTTGGTTCTGGGAGGGATCTGTTTCAAAGGCTGTCCATTCGTTCCATTATGTGCTGGGTCATCAGACAGGACCAGTGGGGATATATGTAAGTGTGGATACGGGGTTGGAGGGTATAGTCTTGTTCAAGTAAAGGACTTGGTTAAACATCCAATGATGTGTCCCAACGAATCTGCATCATTTTCAAGAACATACTGTTCTTCCACGCAGTATAGATGTGAAGATTCAAGCAGAGTAATCCCACCTGCCATGACAGTTGAGCAGCTGTGGGCGAATGAATGGCTTCTGGAGGAAAGGGATCCTCTACAGAGGACAAGAGGGGACGAGTTACAGGGACACAGAGGGGGGCACATTTATGCACTCAGGTGCCATAAAAATCCTGGAAAGGAACTATTAATTAGAAGACATCCACTTGCACCATAAATTTAAGTTCTGAATGTTCAGGGAAGTAGTAAAAACTCTGTGCCTCGGTCTTCTTATCTCTGTACATGTAAAAGTTATACAAGAGAGAGAGTAGAAATAAAATTCAGAGTCTGGAGCCAGCCACATGGTGTATATTTTACTAGAAAAAGACGTATTTGGTAAAAGTTCTTCAGCTATATATATATTTTTTTTTTTGGTGTTTTTTTTTTTTTACAATTTATTTTATTTTAGTATCATTAACCTACAATTACATGAGCAATATTGTGGTGATTAAACTACCCCCTTCATCAGGTCCCCCCCACCAACCCTATTACAGTCACTGTCCATCAGTGTAGTGAGATGAGAATCACTACTTGTCTTCTCTGAGTTGTACAGTCCTCCCTGTGCCCCCCCACCTTATGTCTGCTAATCGTAATACCCCTTTTCAGCTATATTTTTAAAAAAAGAAAACAAAAAGCAATGGAGTAAGCGAGATGGTAGCTTATTTTTTTCCATGTCAATGAAGTCTAGAGGAGGACAGCCTCGCATTGGTATGGTGGCTCCACCAAGTTGTGGAATTCTTTTTGTTCTGCCAAATTTTTTCCAGTTTTCTCTTCTTCCACCCTGAGGGTATGACCCTCATCCTTATAGTCAAATAGTTGCTAACACTCTAGCCAATCTATCCAAGTTAAAGGAGGTCAGGATTCAGGTAGGCCCCGAAAGGTTTCTTCTCCACTCTAAGATGTTAGAAGGCCCACCTGACATTTTTGCTTATATCTCATTGGTCAGTTTATCCCATCACTGATGATGTTAACTTTGGTCATTTAATTAAGGTTTCTCCACTTCGAAGCTATTTTTTCCCCTTTTGTAATTAACCAAAAAAACTGGTGTTATTATTTGAGACTATTAAATATGCTACCACCTACTAGTTTTAGAATCCATTAATGTTTCCTTGCTTGATTCATTTTTGACTGTTAGGGTTGCTAGATGGTGATATTCGAATTCTCTCATTCCTTGCCACATGTATTTGTTAGCCTTCTGTTGTTAGGAAGAGTTTTCCTTTCTCCCCCATTTATTTGTTGATTTATGTAGAACAAAGTAGACTCATATATTAAAATACACTATAGTCCATATTTTAATGCTAATCATACCACATAAACACTCCAAGTTTGGTGAAAACGTATCCACTTGTTTCATGTGATGCAGCAATAAGACCCCCTCCCCCCAAAAAGAAACCAAGTAATTTATATGGAGATAAGATGGTCATACTGGGATGGGTTTTGTGGATGATGAAAAAGAAGGAATCAAAGATGGCTGTCTGCCTTCTTGGTCGGGTGTAAGAGAGTACATGAAAGGAGATTTAGAGAGGAAAGTGATGAGTTGAAATTGCAGAAAGCCTAATTCAAGAGAGATAGTTTGATATATGAAATTGATGCTCAGGGGTGGTGTCTGTCTGGCAGGAGGTGCAGCTGGAGTGCAGCTCTGTGCCCGAGTAGGCTCCCATGGCTTCAGAGCCAACTTGGGGGTCTCTCCCCATCTTCAGTGCCTTCACGTGGGTACCTTGAAATCAGTGGAGGGAGTATTTACATCACAGAAATCAGCAAGTGATGCAAACCAAGTCTTTCCCTCCACTTCTCCTCCTCTCCTCACCAGAACCTCACCTCCCAGCACATGACTGTTCAGGAGACACTGGCATATATATGACAGTTAAAATCCTGAAGGTGGATGATATCATTTAATATGAGAATCAAATATGTTCATGAAAAAATGTCATTATTAGGAGTGGGTAAAAGAAGAAAAGCCACAGATGAGCTTCAGATAGGATGAAGAAATGTCGAAGGGGAACGAGACATGAAGGTTTTCAAAAAATCCAATAGAGATTTCCAGGAAAGATTTGATAAACAGCATTGTATGTAGCTAAGATGTCCAGTAAGATAAAGGCTAAATGTGGGTTAGGGGAGTAGGTTGTTTGGTGACCTTAGCAGAAGTTTTAATTTAGTGATTGAGCAGATGGTGGATTGAGCTGAGTAAAAATTGAATAGATTTTGAGTGGTGAATGGGTAATAATGGAGTTTTCAGGGCCAAGAAAAGTGAACATTCCAGGCTCACCTTTTTTACCAGTCCTACTGTAAACATTAGACTACAGGTGTAGACTGTACTAAACATGAAATTAAAGGGTAGTTTGTTTCCACAGGTTCCCTGGCCTCTTTGCTTATAAAGCAGGGAACCCATTTAGGGAGTCTGAATTTGCTTGGTTTTTAACCTTGGTAATGTGGCTTTCCATCAGTTTGTCAGATTATATAGCATAACACTTAAAAACAATTTTCAATAAATAATTGTATTCATTTACCAAGCTCCACAGTAATCTATTACTTGTTATCTCGCATGCTGGCTTCTTCCTCTTCTCTGGTCAACAGTTATGTTTTCAATAGGAAATAATGTTTCTCGCAAGAGTACTTTGCTCTTTTGAAATCAGTGGCCAGCTTTATGAAAGTTATTTAGAACCAGAGGTAGTATAGAATGGGATTTTGTCCTTTGATTATTGTCTATTTTTAAACTAACGTAATATAGGTAGCAAAGTAAAAATGAATCATTAAGCACAGAAATCCTCATGTTAATTCATTTAATATTAATTTACTGGATATTATATGCCTTTCTGGAAAGGGTTTTTCTTTTGAAATAAATTTGGAAACAAGAGATACTATACCATTGTCTTTGAACAGAGAAGCACCTGAAAACTACATAACAATAAATAGGGCAGTTTTAAATTCTGGGGTATAGACTGGTTTGTATCATGCCTGGGACTTCGTTTTCTGAATCTTTGTGTTAACAACAAAAGCGTTAGTTTACTTAATGTTGCCTCTGCTACCTGATGTATTTGATACCCAGTTAGGAAAATCATTTCTTGGGCGTCGAAATAAATTTCATTTACCATGTCTGCGAGTACACATTAGTTACAAAAATAAAAATGTGTATTGGAAAGATAGGATCTTATCATCATCATCTGCCCAATTACTCTTTAAAAAGTTGTTGCTTGGATTGGTGATAGAAAGCACAGTTTGTAAACTGAAAGGAGACAAATTCTTGGAGTTTTATTAAAAATAGCATGGTACATCTTCTATATAACAACTGAGATGGAAAAATTCTCTGTGTTCACTATACCTAGACATTTGCAATAACAGGGTTAGAAAAGTGTGTGTGGGTGGGTGTATCCCATGCTTGTGCTACCTGCTCTCACTGTATTTTCTTGCTTAATTCTTGCTATCACAGCTCATAGAGAGGAAGTAGCAAGTTAATAATTGGAATCTGGGCCTCACTGACTCTAGGACCAGACATTTTATAACCCATTCCCACCAAGGTCTGATCAGTGTGTCTTCAGAAAAGTGAGAAATAGGGTCAAAAAAATAAGTAAAAGAAATATTTCCCAAAGACCCTAGTTCTGTATTTCTTAACAGTAGCAAATGAAGCAACGTGAATTTGTTCAAAGCAATTTAGGATTAATTTAGGATGAAAAAGAAAGATTAGGCCATCTTATTGTGGTTGTTACAATTGCTGTCCTTGGATGTAATGTGTTTAGTCAAATGAAGTAAACCACATACACTTCCTCTGGTATGAGAAAATCTGTCTGAAATTTTTTACTGCTAGTTTTTTACTCCTAGTTTTAAGCTGTTAGGAGTTGATAAATAGTTGAAGTTCAGATTTCTTTCTGGCCTTCTTTTTCTCTAACTAGTTAGTATCAATAAAACTGCTCTGGAAATCCATGTTTTACCCAGAAAAAGAGTAAAAAATGGACAACTGCCTTTTTTATTTTTTAACTGCTCTGTTCCACCCGCATGATTTTTTTCCCTATTCAAAGTGATAAATCATTTTCAGTTTATCTATAAGCTGTCCTGTTAGTGAAAACAACTCAACTCCTTAATTAGGAGAGGTTCTTTCAAACTTTGCTTCTTTCAGTCATGCTAAATTCTTTTTATTTCCCTTTTTGTGTTAGACTTTCTGCTTTCTATGAAAATTTCTGTGAAATTTTGAATTGTCTAAAAGAGAAAGTTGTACAGGTATATTTAGCACCACTTTTCAGAAATACACTGGCAAGAGAGCCCATAATTTAGTGTTTAGTGTTTGTTTATGTTGCACACCGTTGATTACAGGGTGTGTGTGTGTGTAGTGAGTATAATTGAAGTTTAGATGTTTGAGAGTATATATACTTCTCTTATTTAGAATAGCAATGTTTATCCCAATTTTACACATCTTCTTTCTTCATGTTTTTTGGGGGGATCTTCTGTTCATTTTCTTGATACTTTTTTGGGCAGAATGTTGTAAGTAAGTTTGACTGTCCTTTTTTTTTTTTTAAGTGAAGTATCATTGATATACAATCTTACAAAGGTTTCACGTGAAGACTTTGCTTCTTAAAAGTCAAGGTTCCCTCTGATTTCAGTTCTAAACTCTCTGCAGACCTAGTATATTGAAGCAAACCTGGTACATTAAAGTCAGGAGTTCTGACAATTCAGTTGCTGACCACAGTAACCAAATCCAACCCACACAGAGCTCTTTGCCAAGTAAGGTAAACTTAGTTGCTGAACTGACGAGTTTTTAACATCTGTTCGTGCTTTAAGCTTAGAGTTCCTCAGTGATGAGGCAGTGCGGCGCCGGCAGGGAGATGTGGGCTTTAGAATTAGTTTGATTTTTTGAAAAAAACTTTTCCATTTAAAATACTTAGAGATTCACAGGAAGATGGAAGGATAGTACACCCTTCACCCAGTCACCCCCAAAGATTACTTTGTACATAACTATACAACAATATCAAGTCAAGGAAATTGACATTGGTACAGGGTAGTATATAGTTCTAAGCTGTTTCATCATACCTGTAGATTCATATAAGCACCATCACAGGCAGGATACAGAATTATTCTATCAACACAAAGATGACTTTTATGCTGTCTTTTTGTAGTTATACCCACCCTTTTGCCCTGCTACCAACCCTGGACCCTGGCAACCACTAATCTGTTTTCAATCTCTATAATGTTGTCATTTCAGGAATGTTTTTAATGGAATGATACAATGTGTAGCCTTTTGATATTGGCTTTTTTCTTCAGCATGATGTCTCTGAGAGTGACCCAAGTTGTTGTGTATATCTGTAGTCTGTTCCTTTTTACTGCCATGCAGTATTAACACCCTGTAGATGTACCATATGGATATAGCACAATTTGTTTAGCCATCACCTTTTGAGGGACTTTTTGTTTTTATTTTTGTTCTTCTTTTCAGTTTTGGGCTGTTAACAAATAAAGCTACTGTGAACATTCACGTACAGGTTTGTGTGGACATAAATTTTCATTTCTCTGGCATAAATGCCCAGGAGTGCAATTGGTGCATCATTTGGTAAGTGTATGTTTAGATTTGTAAAAAACTGCCAAACTATTTTCCAGATTGGCTGTACCGTAGTAGATTGCCTCCATCAACACAGGACTGATCCAGCTTCTCTGGGCCATCTCCAGCATTTGGTATTGTCACTATTTATAATTCTAGCTGTTCTAAGAGATATGTAGTGACATCAGTGCTATCTCATTGTGGTCTTTTCATTTCCCTAATGGCTAGTGACACTGAACATCCTTCTGTGTGTTTGTTGGCCATCTATATATATTCTGTAGTGTAATGTCACTTCAGGACTTTTGCTCATTTTCTAATTGGATTGCTTGTTTGTTGTTACTGTTGAATTTTGAGAGTTCTTAATGTATTATAGGTACTAGTCCTTTGTCAAATGACTATTGTAATTTTAAATAAGTGCTATTTATTGTGGAAGATGCCAAACATGTGCAAAGTTAAATAAAACTGTAATGCATCCTCATGTACATCATCTTTCACCTTCAACAATTAGCAGCCCATTTTCCACCTTCAAATTATTTCGAAGCAATCCTAGACATCCTATAATTTCCTGTATGCAGATTTCAATAGGACCATGGAAATATAAGGGCTCTTAAACACACAGTAATAGCTCTGTTATATCTAAAAGGACAGTAATTCTTAATATCCTGAAATAGCCGATTAGTTATTACGTTTCCCCCTTTTTATATTTTTGTTTGTTCTAGACAGAGTATAAATAGTGTCTGTCTACACTGCAATTGGTTGATATGCTTCCAAAGTCCCTACTAATCCATAGGTTTCTGATGCTACTATCGCTTCCCTTTCTCTTTCCTTCCCCTTCCCTTCCTTCCTTCCATAAACGTAGCTGAACTTTAGGTAAAGTGGTGAAAACAGATTTTATTCAGTAACTACTGATGGTAGGGGAAAGAGCTGAATTTGTGCCAACGTGATTGGGCATTTTAAAGGGAGAATGAGGTAGTGGGGAAGGGGAGAGAGTGGAGACGCAAGTGAGAAGTTACACAGGGCTGGTCATTGTGTGATTAGGCTGGCTGTATTAGCTCGCTGGCAGTTACTGAAGTGAGGATACATCCCCCTGCAGAGACTGGGAGACACAGGCCCTAGGCTTCCGATGATTACATTCCAAAGGGTTGGTTTTCAGATCCTTGAGGGAGAGACTCCTGGGATACAGGAGATACATATACATCTCAAAAGCACTGAGGAGGGACTCACAGTGGTAAGCCTATTTTTGGTAAATGCTTTCAGGTGTTGACTAGAACAGTCTACTCTACCTGAGCTTTTCTAGTCAAGAGTTCAGAGAGGGGGTCATTCCTGGAACTAGGATTCAGGCTGCGAGAAGCCATGTTCAGGTTTGGTCAGGTCTCTCAGCGCACGGTTGGAGGGCAGTGTTCATGCTGAGTTTTTGTAACTCTCACTTTTGCCTTGTTTTTTTTTGTTTTTTTTTTGTTTATTTGTTTTCTTTTTTTCTTTTCGTCCTGTGATGCTTCCCAGTCTGCATTTTGCTGATTGCATTTCCACGATGTCAGCTGATGAGTTCTTCTGTCCACTGTATTTCCTATAAATTGGTAGCTAGATCTAGAGCTTCTTTTATTTTTGCTTAATATATAATGAGCATTTACATCTATCTTTATTCTAATAAACATAACAAGTTAAAAATGATTAAATGGTATTTTTCCATTGTATGGTTATGCTAAAATTTATTTAACTATTCTCCTATGGATACTTGGTTTGTCTCTAGTTTTTCACTATTATGGACATAATTCTTTCTGTGCATTTTTGGTATGAGTGTGATTACTCAAGATTGAGGACATGCTTTAGCTTTTGATACGTGATGCCAAAGTGCTATTCAGAAAAAAATCCCCAGAGTCATGCAGATTTTCACTCCGATGAGAAGACCATGATTTTGTCTGTCTCATGGAACCCATGCTGACATTGTATTCGGTTCTGGTGCAGAAATTAGTATTTGTGAATAGGAAACGGTAATGTTCCTTACTTAAATTCTTTCGAGTGTCTCAGATTTGTTTCCAAAAGGTGAATGCGGAGATCTCTTCTTGCCTTTACATACCACTTCTTGGTATTGCTGGCATCTCCGTTAATTCAGGGACCATCAGCCAGGAACAGTGGCTCACACGTGATAGAAGTTTATTTCTTGGTCACAAAGTGTGAAATAAATGTTGCTGATTGGTAGGCCACTCGCCTCCACACCGTGATTCAGGAGCCCAGGTTGCCTCTATCTCGTGGCTCGAGTAGCTTTAGGTTGCTGTTGTCTCCATCAAACAGGAAAAGGAAAATGCTTTATGTTCATGTGTTACAGGAAGATTATAGGCACCAGGCCGGGAAGTGGGCCTGTTACTTCCACTCACCTTCCCTTGACTAGAACTCAGCCATGTGGTCTGTCTAAATGTAAGCAAAGCAGAGAAGTTGTGCACTCAGGATAAAGAGGAAACGGTCTGGGGACCAGCAAGCCAGTCTCTGCCACAGCATACTTTTCTATAGCAGCACTTCTGTGTGGTTTAATTTTGCATTAAGGATGAAAACTGGATAACTGTGAGTTAGAAACATTGTTTTGTTGCTCAGAAGCAGTTTTTGTTCATCTCTGATTTTTGTATTTATAGCCAAATAGATGAAGTTGTATAGTAGATGAATTTCTTAAGTATTGCGGAAATATTGGTTCATTAAATTTCTAGAATAGTGCAATGATAGAAGTGGTTGTCTTTGGCAAATGAAAAAAAACCATCTAGTTGCATGAAAATGGCTCATCCACTGTGGATTAATCCACATAAATTATTTGGACTGCTTGTGTGCCTAGGCATACTTTATGTATGGGTAGAGCTGCAGGGTAAGTGCCAGCGAATAGGCTCATTGGTGTTGTTTAGGTGTAGCAAAAACAAACAAAATCACAGTGCACAAAACAGACATGAAGAAAAAAGGTTATTCATGCTACAGATTTGATTTGACTGTTATTTGCAATACCATCCATCCTGAAATCCACTAGAATGACTAGTTAAGAAAGAGGAACATAGCAAAATTAGAGTCTAGTTCATATATTCATGCTGTTTTCTTGAATGTAGACCTGAAATCCTAAAGGCTCAGAATGGTAAATGTTTACCTCTGTTCCCACAAAAGGACCAGATTTGTACCTTCGTGCAAGGGCCTCACATGAACTGTATTATTTTGGGTCTCAACCGAATCATCCTATACGAGGGCAAGATGTTCCTCTTCTTCACACAATGTAGCGTGCCAGCCAGCTGCCAGGGGTTACCGATTCCCTAGCTGTCCACACTGGTGAGGCCCCGTGTCAGGCATCCTTCCAGCACCAGGACATGCTTCATTTGGCCTTTGAGGTACCCACCTTCTATCAGTTTCTCTGAAAGTGCTCGTTTGGGGGTTTGTGATCAAGCGTGATTCTTAATCACCTGCCTGATGAGATTAGCACTAGTTGTCAGGTCCTCACACCTTGTGGTGTCTGTCACTCCCAGAGATGTTTCTTTGGTTTGAAGGCGGAGTGCAGATGGGAACCCTGAAAACCGACGGCTGACTGACAGTGGCAGAATCAGGTTCCATACTTGGGTAAAGGGCCGATCAAAAGAGATTCTTCTGGATTGGTTTTCCTCATGATCATCTATTGTTTTTATCAATCTAAAGTATTCACTTAACTTTTCTAATGTAGGTCTTCTGAGTAGGATCACTGAACAATGGAAAAAAGATGCTTTTGCTTTATTTAGTGTGATATTTACAGTAATAGGGCCCAGGGAATTGGAACTTTGGTGTTTGAAAAGATTGGAAATGGTTTTACATAATCCTGTAGTCACTAAACCTTGAAGTAAAACACAATAGAAGAAAGAGTGTCATATAAGGAGGAAAACTTACAGAAACTCTTAAACTAAGTACTACCAATATTTAAAAATAAAAAAAGAATCGATGATATTTACATATGGCTGAGTATAAACAGATAACAGGTATTAAAATTACAGGTTGTGAAGCTTTAGAACTTTATTTTTGTTTAAATGTTTAGTTTTGTTTGCTTACAGTTAAGATTGAACATTTTAGGCCCATTATGTCCATCATTTACAGATAGGATGTATTTTTAAATCAAGACAGTCAAATTCCTTTTAATTACTGGTATAAGCCTGATATAAATTTACTTTTAGAATACCAACTTCTACTATGATCAACCAGGTAGCTTTATATTCTAGTAAATAAAGTCATTACAGTTCCATTGATTGCATGCATAGAGGACTCTACAGTCTTAGTGGTTATTAAACCTTTGTTTCTTCCTGCCCTCCTTTGCTTTTTGTTACTTTAATAAAGTGATGCCATGAAGAATACCTGATATTGGCTTATCCAAGTAGAAAAAATTTGTCTGACAGCTGGAGAGTGTAGGTGAGAAAATTCTAGTTCTCATATGTTTTCACAATTAACAAGCTCAGCCAATGGGTAAATATTTTCTACCAGGGAAACACTTGTTTTTGATTAAACCCTTATTCATAAGAAGTAACAAGTCATGGATACCAGGGTGCGTGGATGTGTGTGGGTGCCTAGGACAAGAAAAAGAAACTTTTTTTCTTTGAATTTTGCAGAAGTATGGTTTCGTTGACAGCACTTTGTTTTACTATACCACAGTTGCTAGAGGACAGCATACAGGGTGATGGGCTTTTTCTGGTTTTCCCAAGACTTTCCCAGTTTTGGCCCTGAAAGTCCCATGTCCCAGCCAGCTCCTCTGTACTAGGCAGACTGTACTGAATAGTCACCCTTGTGGGGAATCCAGTCTCTTGTATGAAAAGTTCTAGGATCTGGGTTAGACTGGGACATTTCAGAGGACTTTTAGTTGGGCTTGAGTTCAGTTTAGGAAAAATACTTGACATCTCGAATTAGGCTGTGATATCAGTGAGGTTTGTAAAGGTACTGTTAAGACTCGTAGGATTAGGATTTTTAAAGATTCCGTTTGATGAACTAAATGCCTCCTGTACCAAACACCCAGCTGAATCTGCCAGGGGAGCTCAGCTGAGAGGACAGAAACAAGCCCTCAGTCGGTTGAACACTAAGTTACTTCGCACATGGTTTGGTGATGGGAAGTACAGGAACACTGTATCAGTGAGAAAATGATACTGGCTGCAAAGAAAAAGGAAACTTCAGGTTGAACAGGTTGCTGTGAAAGTCATCAGGGCCTTGAAGCTGTCCAGTGGGTATTAAATAACATCAGCGCTGCTGATGAGTAGCGGACATGTATACAAAGTAAAAGCAGCCGTAGGCATGTGGTGTGGTGGGTGCATGATGTCTGAGTTGAGGGTACCTTTTGTGCTTTGGGGTGAATTGGAAAAGGCCCCGATTCCTCAGGGCAGGGGCACAGGCTGGATTTCAGCCCTCACCAGTCACCTCTTGGCAGGTGCAGAGACTCTCTGACTCTGACTTGAGCAGCCACACTGAGTTACGGGGGTCCAGTGGACAAGAAGAATGTCGACAGCCAAATGAAAGCTTTGTCTTCTAGGGAGATATTTGTTCTCTTTTCCGCCTCCTTCCAGGAAGGTGGAGCTGGTGGAACTTGAGAGAGATGAACTCCTCTTCCTGTACTTATCCAGGCTGAATCCCTTTACGCATATGTTCCTTTCTTTGTGGCATGAAGGACAGGCCACAGGGTTTTCATATTTTCATTTGAGTTGCGCTCACCCTTCTTAGTAACAGCTACTTTGGGTACCTGTATGCACTGGAGCACTTTCTGTGCGGAGCCACTACACATGCCTCATCTCATTGAAATGAACAACCTTGTAAGGTAGAAATGGCCAAGAGCATTTTGTGGCTGGAGCACTGGGATCTCAGGGGAGTTAAAGGGGTTGCCTAGTCTCCCAGTTTGGAACTGGGTGAACTGGGATTCTGAGGGATTGTGGCTGTCTGACCTGCCGGCCGTCCCTGTGCTATCAGCGGCGCCATCTTTTGAGGGCTTTTACAGAGCCCCTTTAGCAGCCAAAGCATCGTATACAAAGATAATTAAAACTTATCAAACTGATATTATAACATTATTTTCTGAATGTTTTCTTTAGAAAATACAAGTAAAATATAATTAAATGTGTGAAAAAATATATGTGTGTGTGAAGAATCTGACCGGACCTGGAATTTCTAGTTCCTTTAGTAACTTTCCTACTTAGGCTTTTTGTATTACGTTATATAAATGAAACTCTTAGGTCTTCAAAGAAATTAGGAGAAAGTTTTAAAAATTATGCAACCAAAAAAAAGCATGCATTTGAAGAAAATACATAGACTTAATTATTATGGATTCCTGCCGTCCGCAGTACCGGTAGACATTTTATGCAAACATTAGAACCCTGGCAATAGAATATACCTAACAGTTTATATGTATATTGTGATTCTTAATTCTACTCTGCAATCTTAATTATAGCTTTCTCCTTAGGAAATTACAGTGTGCATGAGCATTGGGATTTAAAAATAAAACCAAATCGCCTGGAGCTGAAACCTCGTGAAAACATCACCATTTCAAAAACATGTAGCGTATTTGTCCGCAACCTAAAAAGAGCTCCAGGTGAAACAAGACCCTAATTCTCCCCAAAGTACGATTCTTACAGGAAACGCGAATGTAAAGGTGGTTGCTGAGATCGTGCTGTGTGGTCCCTTGCGCACCGACAATCAGACCCCTGACTGTGACAGGAGGGGCGCTGGGGGCCGGGGCCTGGGAAGTGGGCTGTTGTTTGGACCAAGAAAAGGTTTCTCTTCTTGCACATCGACACCGCTTATGTCCCTGTCAGTGATGGTGTCATTTTAGGCCACCAACTTTACGGCAGGCCTTTAAGCACCACGTGGCCGCGCGGGTGGGGGGTGATGCCTTTCGGGAGCAGCCAGGGCCTGCCTGAAGTCCAGGCTGCCGAATGTCCTGCTTGGCCTCTGCGTGAACTCAGTGCCTTAAGCCATGTGTGCCTGAGAGCTTCCGATTTTACTCTCTGCTGTTAGGAGTTGTGTCAGAGCATATGCATGAGGACGGGGGGCTGGGCAGGGCTCTAGACTGAAAGCTCGATTGGAGAAAGTGGCTCTGTAAAGGTTTGGTGGGATTTATCCTCTCCGTGCCCTAAATCTAAGCTGTCTGGGTCTGTAGCGCAGATCCCTGTTCAAGGTACTCAGCCAGTGACAAGCATAAAAGTGGGATCGAGAGAGACCCAGCGGGGCCAGCCTGGCCTGTGTCTTCATGCATGCAGCACGTGGAGGAGAGACTGAGAAAGGGCACCGAACTGTATTGCGACCCAGGATGACCCAGAGCCCAACACTGGCAGTGGTGGCCCAGCCTGTGTCCTGGCTACCGACTGTAAGGGGTGAGACCCCTAGGCAGCAGGTCAGAGTTGGGACCATGGGGAGAGACAGTCTTGTTCCACGGACCTATAAAGCCCTAGTGACAAGGGAGATGTCAGCTAGGACTGGGTCAGGCCCAGAGGACAGGGAGCTGCCTGGGTAACATCACTTTTGTGGCTGAGCCAAAGGGAGGTGGGGTCCACATCAGTCAGATTTAGGGATATTCTACTGCTGTTCCATCATCAGGGTTTTGAAGGTCCGGTTTAACATTTCCTCATGCGGATTTCAGGCCCTTGACTTTGAAATACTGAGGAGAGCGCCACACCCAGGAGGTGCCCCATCCCAGCAGGCCGTGCTCACTCCAGGGCTCTGTGCGGCCCCCTGGGCGCCTCTCAGGCCCTCGGGCCTTCCTCTGCTCTCCCATCTTCTCTGCACTCCAGGGTCAGGTCCGGGCTGCCATCTTCTCTGCAGCTTCCCCTCCTTGGGACGGTGCAGTAAGTGCTGAAAGCCAGCCGCGTGGTGTGGCCTTGAGAGTGTGGGCCTGGGAACCAGAATGTGTATGTTCAAGTCCCAGTTCTGGTAACTGCCGGCTTTGTGATCCCAGGCAAGTCCATTCACTTCTGTACATCTCTGTTTCCCCGTCTATAAAAGGAGAATAGAAGTAATACCTGCTTCGGAGGTTATTGGTGTTGGTGTGCATGTCGGCAGAGTTGATACATGTGTTTAGAACAGTTCCTGGCTCACGGCGTGCACTCAGTCAATGTTAGCTGTTGTTTAAATGTTAAACGTGTGCTTCCATTCCTCTCAAATATTGCTTATCAGACCTAACAGCGCCTGATACTTTGCCAGTGAAATCAATCTTGCTGTTGGAATTGCTTGTCATTTTCCAGAGATGAAGTTAGCAGGCTTTTTATTAATTTTCTAAATTGATCAGGTATATATTGGTGTCTTGAATTATCACCCTTTTAAACATATGTTATTGATGTGTTTACTTCTGAGAGTAGTATTTAAAGTTCAAGCATCCTTCCGGGAAGGTGAAGACAAGAGATTTTGCTGGTGATAATGTGAGCAGTAGCAGAGCATGTGAATCAAGGGCACAGGCTGGACCTATGTTCTCACTCCCCTTCCTACCTACCTGTGGGCCCATGAATGTCTGGGCTTCCCATTTGTAAAATGAAGATATTAATAGCCCACATCCTCTAGGAATGTGCCAAGGATTATAAACATAAGACCCATGCGAGGGGCACAGTGGACACACACTCAGTGGCAGCCGTTATATTGTCTTTGCTGTTGTTGTTAACAGAAAACGTTTGCCCAATTTACCGAGACTGTCCCAATATCAAATACTCTTTTTCACTAGCTTAATTGTGCTTGAATTTATCAGCCCATACAGCCCAATCAGAGGTTCAGAAAATATGATATAGTATCATTGGCTGGTTTTAATCTTTTTCCTAGTGTAGAAGTTTCCTTGTGACCTGCACAAATGTGTATTGCAGGTAGCAGAACTTCCTTTGGGGAGTTCCTTAGGGCTTCTGGTTTGCAACAAGTTTGAACTGATTGAATGAAGGAAAACCTGCAGAAAATGCTGTTTCACATCGTGGCCAGAGAGGAGACGAGGTGGTGCAGCTAAAGGCATGGGATCGGCCATCGGGAGTCTCAGTTCTGCCTCAGGATCTGTGGTTCACTAGGTCAGAACCTGTGATGTGAGGACAGCGCACTCTGTTCTGCCAAGCCCATGAATCTCTCAGGGAGTAAATGTTAGACGGGATTGAAAAGCCTTTGATGTAGAAAATGCCATATAAATACTTAATATGTATCATGTTGTAATGGGTTCTTATTCTGGAAAATTATTCTGGTTAGTAGGAAGTTTTTATATATATCAGATTAGTGATCAATTAACACAGAATTCAAGTACATTAAGAAAAGACAGCACTGAATCATGGTGTAAATAAACATAACAACACCTGCTTTCCTCACTTATCCTTACAATAACGTCTCTCCGCCTGCTTGGATTGGAACCTCTCATTTATTTCTGAATCCGGTATCTCAGAAACTTCCAGAATAACTGCTATCTACCATCTTGTACTGGGGCGGCTGGGCCCTCTGCGGTTTGTTACGGACCTCAATGTGGTGGCGGTGATAAGCTCATACAGTGCTGAAATCCAGCTCTGCCAGGCATCAGCTGGCGCATCTCTAAGTGAAGCCCTTCACTGACTGTTGCTGCTGTCAAAGTTCAAACCCCACAGTGGGACGTGAAGGGGCCCTGCCTGCCTCTCCAGCCTCCCTGCGCACCACTCTGCCGTGTAATCCTGCAGGTAGCGTTGACTTCTCCCACCCTCTTCATCCTGCTGCTCTCCTGCAGTCCTCGGACCCTGTATGTACGTGCGTTTTATTTTTTCTCCTCATCTTCCTCGGATGTGAGCTTCATTGTCATCCCTGTGGGGCAGCCTTGTCTGTCCTGCTCTCTCTTGTGGGCCTTGCTGCTTCTCTCTCTGGAGCTGGCCGGTCACTTCTTGGAGCACTGATACCCTCTCAGCTCTGCTCACATGCTCCTTCCGGCCACCTTCTTTCACTTAGAATTTCCAAATCAGCTCCTCTACATGGAACTTACATTTCAACCTGCAGTAGCCACTCCATACATGAACCTTTAAAAGGATTCTTCTTGAAAGACCCTTCAAGGACTGTGCACAGCCTCCATTCATTCCTTTGTGTGAAAAACCTGTATTAAAGGTTTTACTGCAGACCTGTGCAAACTGATAAAGATATCAAAGACAAACTGTATCATTTTCAATGAAATAGAAGACACTATGTTGTCAACATGCAGAAATGCCACTTAGTAAATAAAATATGTCAGAAGCGTGCTGAGGAAGCCAGCTCTGTTTTACTTCGGTGCTGTATAGCAGCAAATGCCTTGGACTTGGATTTGGGTCTCTGCTGTTTGCCACCACTGGGCATTGCGATAATCTCCTTCAGCCTCATTCACAAGACGGGGACAAGCATGGACGCACAGAGCTGGTATGAGGATTGAAGGACATAAAAAGAGCGGAGTGCTTATCCCAGTGACTGGCACAGCTTGAATGCTTTAAGTGTGCTCTATAGTTATGATCTGAAACTTCCCTGGGACTGTTAATGACAGACAAGGGTGAAACCACCGAAAATGAATTTTTGCTATGGCGCATAGAAGAAATAAAAATTGGGGCTTCTGGGTTCATTTTAGAAGAACTATAAATTAAATGTTATGACTAAATTATTGAAGCCTGATAAACTCATTGACCTTGGACACTGAAGGACCCAGACTTTTGCCAGTCGGTGAACATTTCCTGGCTTCGTTTTTTTCCCCCCCCCCCACCACCTGTGAAACTACCTGAGCTATTTTGATCCCTTCCAGTTCTGGCTTTAATTTTCAGAATGATTAAGAGAACTGAAATGATATATTCCTATGCCTTCTCTGTCTTTATTTCCACCATTCTAAGTGTGATCATCTAAGTCAATGTTTCTTTGTCAGTAACGTGCTGAGTTAAGAGTTAAAAATTTCTGGGAGAAAAAGATCCCCCGGCCACAGAGAATGAAGATCAGTGTGGGACTTCGAGTAGGTAGATGGAGGAATGCGTCCTTGCCTTCTTAGAACAGTTAGAGTCTTCCCTTTAGGATCTGCGTTTGGATATCAAAGGTTGGTCTGCTGCTCTGTAGAATGCCTTTGGTTATTGAGATTTAGAGGAAGCACTTTCTGGGTTCAAGGAGAGTGCATAGAGAGAGGGTCTTAGTGTTCTTAAAAGACACTTGAGTTTCTTCTGTGGTATTTTAGTTTATAATCTTTTCTAAGGTGAACTGTATACTGAAAAATCTTTTTCCTTGTGTTTCAAAGATTTCTGAATTCCTCTACTAAAACCCTCTGAACTCAAAGAAGAAACGTTTTTTTCCTTGGTCATACATATGACTCTGTTAATCTTTACTATCTAAGAAGAGCAAGGGAAATTAAATTTGTATGACTGGTATTCTAGAAGGAATTTTGTATAAAGCTTGTAGGGAAGGAAAATTTTTCCTTCTACCTTTCTAGGCACTAGTTGGTCTAATAATTAAATTGATGTAAGACAGATTAACAGGTAAAAAATGTAATTTTGTATGTTCAGGAGCCTCATAAAAGTATGAGCCCCCTTCCAGGGCAAGTTGGGTGGTTGTATGCCATCCAGGTTAAGGGATGGATGGGGGCCTGAGGCTTCAAAGGAGAGGAAGGTAATTCGCAGGATCTTAAGAAGAGTAGATGCTTTCCCTGCCTTACAGATAGGTAGGTCATAGATAAACATTATCTCTGGGAAGGTCAGACTAGGGAAATAGCCAGATATGCACAGGGAGGGGGAATGGGGACTTTGTTGTTCACATTTGATTGGTGTTTATATTGGCTGGACGCTTGTGTATGAGGTAGAGCAGGGATATGGCACAAGCATTATGATTCATTTTTCTTGCCTATGATGAAAAATGCCAAGATATAAATAGTATAGTGAAAGCAGGAGGGCCTCCGTCTTAAGGCTAAGATTACATTTTAAAAACCAGGGAGTGAGGAGGTGAGATTCCTAACACATTTTATGGTGATTAAAACAACCCTATCTTAAGGCAGGGCAATGAGTTCTAAATGATGTTTCAACTGCTTGAGGGTCACCATTCATTATCTTAGAGAAGCATAGGACCAATAAATTCCTTGTGTTAAGTTTATCTTACAGAATGCCTGGAGGACCGACTGTGGATGGTGACGTAGCTCTCAGCGTAGACCTCAGGACACCATGCAGCAGTGTACTCTCCCCTGGCCCTTTACCTCATTCTTGAAATCCTTAAAAACCCAAATCTTAAACCTTTAAGTATGCCTCCTCTCTGAGGTTGCCCGCACTCCCATTTGAGTGTGTACTGCCCCATCAGGTAAACTCTCTTGTTGCATAAACCTCTTGCACTTTGCCTGTGAACTCTTTTTCATGATAAAGACAAGAACTCCCGGACCCCCACCTCCAGTGGTAAATGTCTTTGTCGCTTTGCTATTTCATTAAATTTTCTAGCCTTAAGCACAAGACTTCTCTCTCTCTCCCTATTCTACTTCAGACAAATAGGAAAGGCGTACTGAGAACTCTGATGTGGATTTGCAAGTTCCGCTTGCCTAGGTGACCTAGTTGGGATTGCAGCTGTATCGTCTTGTTCTTTAGCAGTCTGCCTGAAAAAAATCTCCTTTTTATGCTTTGGAAACTTCTCAGAACATCATCTCACTCCATCCAGTGCTCTGTGTCCCTGCCAAATCCTGCGGTGTAGGGGTTTAGTTCCCACACGGTGCGGATCAAGGGAACACTGGGTGCCAGGTGACCCTGGCCTTAGGAATTGGCAAGGGGTTTTCCTGCACCGCGCGGGAGTTCAGTGGACTTCCCTTTCCTCCCTCTGCTCTCCCTGCTCTCTGCTGCCTGCACGGCTGCTGCTATCCACTACTACTCCCGCTTTAATGAATTACTTCCTTACCTACCCTTGTCTGGCCTGTTCGCGAATTCTTTCTTGACCGGAGTCTAGAACCCTTTATCAGGTTGAGGTTTCACCTACCATGCAGGGAGATCTCCACAGATTGGGTTACCCAACATTTAAATTTTAAGCATTCCATGTAAACTGTTCTCGCGGGATGTGGGGAGAGAGGGTCTATATACCAGACCTGCCAAACTGGCTGGTTCCAACATGGAGGGAATTGACCCTGGCTTCACCTCAGAATACATTATTCCATGCGTTAGCATAGTAAAAGTCACACCCCTTGGCATGGTGACAGTTCTAGGGCCGACCATCTAAGGACAAAAAGAGGCTGTCACCCTATTTCCTGGAAATCCCTTCCCTCTTTTGACAAAATGTCGCCTACCCCATGACTATTCCTCCCTGCACAAAGCCCAGCTGCAAGGCCGCCCAGCCCGAACCGCGCCCGCTGCTCGCCCCTGGGGCCCGCCCGCACCCCCTCCTCCAGTGTGTATTCTGCTTTATTAAACTACTCTTTGCTCAAACCCCTATCTGCCCTTGAATTCTTTCTCCTTTCTCCTTCAGAGTCAAGAAACCCTCTCCTGGGCTGAGGTCTCACCTAGCTAACACGGAGATTTCCCTGGATTGGATTTCCCGACAACAGTAATAGCCCTCTCTTAGGTTATTAAGGAAGAGTTGAAAGTTTTTCTTGAGTCAGCTGAGTCTTGATTGCCTTCAGCTCCAAATAATTCACATGCCAAAGTGGTGTATTTTGCCATCACACATTATGTTCCCCGTCAAGCTTATTATAATGCATTAGCATAATGTTAAATAGTAACAACTTATTGGATCTGAGATGTTTGCCACTAGAGCTCGTATTAAGGCAAACATTTTCAGGTTTTCATAGATGAAGAGAAGGGCTAGAGAGCATAACATAATATCTTCATTTAACTCACCAGGATTTAAGGTAAGGGAAATAGTACCATCAAGTGGTTTTCCTCCTCCAACTTGCTGTCTGCATCCCCAACTGCGAGCATTCGTGTTTTGTACCCTGCTCTAGCACTGGAGGGTAAGGAAAACACGAGAAAGAAAAGGAATTGAGTGGAGGCAGGTAAACATTTTTAAGATTCTGCTTGAGTCTATAAGCATTTATTGTGTTATCATCTTTCTATATATGTATCAGTTATCCATTGACACAATGATTCTTTGTTAACAAAGTTCAGTGATTTAAAATACTAAGCACTCATGTTCATGTAACCTTCAAGGTCATGGGTAGGTGACTCAGGTGGCAGATTGTCCTGGTCGCAGCTGAGATTTCTCAACGGGGTTTGAAGACTGAGTGGCTACAGAGGGTGAACTTAGGAATAAGTCACATTTAGCTCTGAATGCTTGAACATGACCAACTGAGAAGGTGAACTTAGGAATAAGTCACATTTAGCTCTGTATGCTTGAACATGACCGACTGAGAAGGTGAATGTTAATAGGAAAAATTGGAGGGTCAGCAAAATAGAAAATTTAGGGTATGGAGGAGCACAGGTTAGGGAATTTACTTTAGATAATCTTGATCTTTTGCTCTTACTTGTCTAAAATCATAAATTGTTTAAAAAAATACTTGGAATTTGGTCACAAAATCATAAATTGTTTTAAAAAATACTGGAATTTGGTCGTTCCAGTACCCCAAACTAATGTTAAAATATTTTTTTCATAGGCACCTGCCAGTGGGGATTCCAGTCAGCTGGAGGATCAACTAACACTTGCTTCCTCCCAATCCCTTGGCATTCCTTTTTAGAATTTGTGGTAGGATCCTCACAGTTTTCCTTCACTGGTCATTTATGATCCCCTCAGTTGGTGAGAACCGCCGAGGATCACAGAGTTTTAGTAGTCCGTCAAAGGAGCCCTGAAGGTACTTAGTCCAACTCTCCTGGACAAAAGGAGACTAATGGAGCTCCTGTAGACCTGTCCCAAGCCATGTAAAAGATGAGTCAGAAGCACGAGACTAGATCCCTGGGCCCTTAGTTCCATTCCAGTGGTTTGGTTTTGTCGCTGGGATGTTCTCTGACATTGTAGAGAAAACAGTAGAGACTCCGATGGGAAGTGAAAATGATCCCTGAAAGCATTTGCATAGTGCTTTGTATTTATAAGGCACTCTCAGGCACTTCAGCTTGTGACCGAAATGAATGGCTGCAAGAACCTAAGGGTTAAGTACTCCTTTTAGATTTTTGGTCTCTTCCTCTGTAAAAAAAGGAATTCTATTGTTCTTCCTCATAGAATTGTTGGAGGTGTTCAATACATTTCTACAATTTAACCACTTAGATTTGTGTCTGGCACGTATTATTTGCAATTTTATTATTGTTATTATTGTTATTGTTGTCTGGATCATCTCCACAGATCGTACGTACATTGTAGACTAATGAGGAGAATTCCAGTCCAATTTTATTGTGACCTGGGGAGAAGGAAGGAGTGCAGAGACTTCAGCCCTTGCAGCGCTTCCCTGTATGAGCTGAGGACCTTAGCATCTGACCTAGTGTTTACCAAATAAGGGGCTTTACCATTTTGGCTTAATTTCTCAATTAATATTGGTTAACAACTAGAACTAGAAGGCTTGAGAGGGGCCATTCCTCAACGACCGCTCTATGTATCATTGTAGGCTTTCATTGTCTCGCTATATTACATTTTAAGAGTAAATTATTTGGTGCCTATAGGAGCTTAACTTCTTGAGGAAATGGCATTTCTTATGGAGGAAGAACAGGGACACTTTATAAATATAACTCGCTGGAATAACCACTGTAGTGAGCTCCCATTGAAACAAAATATGAACTTTCCTAAGTTTAGCATTGAGAAAAATGCTAAACCCTGTGGTTTGCCGTGTTACAGAAAGGAAACCACATCTACTTTTTCCACGGGGTTAAAATAAACCAGCAACAGAAGGAACCTAAGAAATGAAGCTTCCCAAAGCAGATGAACCCAGGAAGCACTTCTTCGCTCAGATGTGCTGCGGCTTGCAGCCACCCCAGCACCTTCTCCTTCCCACCGTGCCGGACCCCCTTCCTGCTGCCGTCTATCCCACATCCTGTAAAGACGGAGCTGACACATCCAGACTGGTCTTTGTTGAGTTGCCCTGAACATGATAGTCGTACTCGAGGCAGAGCTGAGCTAAGACACTTGGGAGCCTTCACCCTTGTGGAATCACAGACTCAGTGGATGCTGGGATCAAAGCCGAGGATGTTGCCTCACAGAAATACACAGATGCAAACACGCAAGCTTGGTGTACTCTCTGGAAGGGCTGGACTCCCTTACGCCTAATCTGGGACATGAGTGATGTACCTGTGTCGTGAGAGCTGCCAGAGTCCCTGGCCTTTCTCTCTGAGAGCTAAGGGAGGAGAAAGGACCTAAACGGAGGCTTGGGGATGGATTTGGTGCAGAACTGGCTAGAAGCTGGCTCCTTTTAGTGTGTCTGGGGCTCGCCTCATTTTCTCCACTCATTAAACACTTGAAAGGTCAGATCCACAGCCGTTCATGAACCCAGGAAAGAAGCAGGGAGGCAGGAGGGCGGAGACCTGCCTCTGAGGGGCACTGTCGCCACCTTGCAGTGCCGTTTGGATCCACTTAACTGCGGGAAAGCAGAGGAGCTGTTACCAGACACAGAGGGGTCAGTCCTCTTGGTGAGCGTCAGCCAGAGGCACACCAAGGAAGGCTCAGCTAGGAACCAGCTCTATTCCTTGGCACAAGTAAGACTGGGGGCGGCGCCCGGAGCAGCGTCTCCCCATGGCAGGGTGCCATCTGGGTCTTAGGGGCTGCAGAGCTTAAGCAAGGGGCTGTAGTGGTGTCGTGAGCGAAGAGGCGGGTGAAGTTAGTGCGGGCGCAGGGCCGACGACGCTGCTCGTACCCTGCGTGTTCATCCAGGGACATCTGCTCGCTAGCTGAGTGAGCGGGGTCACGAGGAGGTATTTTGGGAATCTTAATCATCAATCTTCTGGCTCCAACTGGTCTGCGGTCTCCATGCTTTGGGAGCGTGGGGTCCATCTGCTGGGGTCTCAGCTCCTGTGAACCAGCTCAAGGACAAGGGACAAGACTTTATCTATAGCTTTCGAGGGGAACTGAAGTCCTGCAACGCTGATTTACATCTCAGCTAAGCTAGTGCTGCTCTTGCCTAACCTGCCCTTCCTCTGCCCCCGGCGCACATCCACTGCCCCGGTCAGCTGGACTGTCGAGCCCCATGCCCACCCTCCGGCTTGGAGGGCTGGGAGCCTGTAGTGGGAGGAATGTCCGAGAGACTTCATCCAGGAGGGGGTGCGTGCTCACAAAAGCAGGTTGTCAGGAGCTGTGATATACGCCTGTCCTTTACAAAGGGTTACTAGGAAGGCCTCACTTTTGCCTTTCGGGTAACAAAACCACGTTTTGTGAGCATTCATCAAGATGGACATTTCTTTGTGATACTAACCCACTCAGGTCTCAAAAAAGGTTCTCGCTCCCACAGAATATTCCCTTTGTGTAAAGAGATCTCATTCAAATGCAGATTTTAAGAGATTCTGGGGAGAAATCCTTTGAGGAAAAATTGGGTAAAAAAGAGTAAAAGAAAAATGAAAAAGTAGGGGAAATAAGAATGAGGTGGGACATGCTTGTTGGATTATGTGATTTGATGGCTTTTCCCCTCCACTCTACTTTAAAATCTAGAAATTTACATGTAGGTAAAAGTGACTTGCTGGAGGTTTTTGCTTGGGGTTTGTTAATCACGTCCTCTCGCTTCCCTTTCATTGTCTGTCTTAAGGCCAGCCGATCACATCTTGTATGTTGCATGTGGAGCCCCCACTCTGTGTATCTGAGTGAGCTCTGTAGTTGGAGGGTCCACACAAGTTCCTGACCCACTAGAAGTTGACATTCTGGTACTATAGTTTGGTTCTGTAGGGGAGGTAAAATTTTTCCTCTATCCTTCTAAGGTTCTTTTGACTGATCTATTAATTAAATTGATGTAAGAGATTGTTGGGACAAAAACAGACTTCATTTCATATACACAGGAGCCTCACACAGACATGAGAGGCCCCAAGATAGTCAGGCATTTGAGGTTTATATGCTATTCTGAGCTAAGGAGATGGGGGTAGGGGTCTGGGACTTCAAATGGGAGGAAGACAATTTAGAGGAAGGTGGAAAGAGCAAATGTTTGGTAAACAAATGCTCCCATGCCTTGCAGATAACTCTTTCTGATTTATTAAAAAGTTATCTCTCTTCCTGGTATAGACCTGGTATCTAAATTCTTTTAGGTAGTTAAAGACCTGGTATCTAAATTCTTTTAGGTAGTTAAAGGAGAGGCAAAAAGCTTTTCTTGAGTGTTCTGGGCCCTGATTGTATTCTACTTGAAATTATTCACATGCCAAAGTGGCACATTTTGCAGAGGTTCATTCCAAGCCTCTTCGGTTCCAACGACCATAGGTGGCTGGGAACATATCCACCGTACATGGGTGAGCTCTGCTACCGACTTTGTTACCTTGAATCCATTTCTTAACCTCACACAACCTTGGGGTCCTCTTTTTTCGGGGTTAAGACATTTGTGAGATATTTTGTGGGTTGAAGACATGGTACTTTTCAAGTTAAATTAAGTAGGTAAATTAACCCTTATACTTTTAAAAATCATCTCTGTGATGAGTGTAACCATATAGTTGCCACAATACCTGGGTTATTGGGGTAGTAAAATCTATAGCTAGCAGCCCTAGGTCCTGTTCTGTATATTGCGTTTATTCCTCCCAACTTTCCTGTGAAGTTGATAACACTATTATCCCCTCTTTTATAAGTGAGAAAAACAGATGTGCACAGAGATAAAGAAACTTGCCCTAGGTCTTCTAGTCAGTAAGCAGCAGAGCTGGGGATTTAAAGCCAGGTGGTTTGGTTCTAGAAGCCGTATTCTTAGTTATAGTCCTTCCCATCTCATTTTGAGCTACCACATCTTCACATTCAAAGAAGATTATTATGCGTGGTGGAGAAAATTATGAGTGGTGGTCTCTGGCATGTATTTAAGATTTTTCTTTTTTCTTTCCTGTTTCAGGTATCTGACAGCAAGCAACAGTAGAAATTTCCTGCTTACCATGAGGCCATTCTTAAAAAGGGCCATTTTGGTCATAAGTTATGTAAGTATAAATATGCTTTTGAAATATCGGATAAGGAACATTTCAATTTAACTTGGTTCAGAGAAATGATCCAGATTATTTAGTAGAATCAGCAGTAGATTCTAAGAACATGAGCATAGGACCCGAGAACGTACATGCTGTCAATGTACAGAGCTTTGGCAGGTATATACGAATGCATTCCAGGGGTCCGCGTGCTCACTGGCAACGGGCAATGTGAACCATGATATTTTATGAGCCCCTGTCGGGGTGCTGGTGGTGACAGTAACACAAACCTGGCTGTATCTATTGCTGTGTAACGAACAACCCAAAATGTAGCGGCTTAAAACAACCACCGCCATATATTTGCCCTGAACGCTCTAGTTTGGGCAGTCTCCAGCAGTGGTTCTGTTCATTGTGATTTTTGCTTGGGGTTACACGAGCAGGTTCGCCCAGCCGTGGTGAGGCCATCCCTCTGTGGTGTCTCATCCTTCCAGGGCCCCTCCCTGTGGCCTGTCTCTCCAGCAGGAAAGCCAGGACTTCTTTACAGCAGCAGCTGGTTCTAAAAGAATGACCCACAAGTTGCAGGATCTCTCAATGGTTAGGTCCAGAACTGATACAGGGTACCTTCTGCCACATTCTGTTGGGTGATGCAAGTTACAAAACCAACCCAGATTTAAGGGGAGGGGTAGCTGGCTCCATTCCTGATAGGAAGAGCAGAACGCATACGCAGAGACGGTAGGCATTCTCGGTGGCCATCTTTGGTGACTGTCACATTAATCATTTTTTTATGTTGCTGGATGTTTCTATTCAAGGAGAGTAGGAGGCCAGTTTCTTATGCTGTTGCAATTTATTTCTCACAAACTCAAAAGTGATGATAAATTTTGATAGGAAACTTAGGAAAATATCTTCAAATTGTAATGTTAACAATCAATGTAATTTTTTTTTTCTCAACCCTAAACGTGTTTATGGAAGAAGAGTATGTAAAAACAGAATGAGGTGGAGAGCCTTGACTGGACAATTTCAGCAAAAGGGCAGAACGTTTCTCTAAAGCATTCCCCAGGATCTCTGCATAGAATTAGGATGATTCAATGCTTGTTTCAGAATTGATTTATTTTCTCAGAATTGTATGGGAATGCAGGTAGTCTGATATAATTGCTATGATAAAAGTTGTCAAATACTAATCTGTCTGTTCTTTTTAAAATTTATTTTCAAGGCAGTTTCCGCTATTTGTCTTTTTATTCTTTTTGTTTTGATTAATCAGTTTTTTTCCCTCTTTGTATTTTAGGGAATTCATATTTTTTCAGGATATTTTTTCCTGTTATTTTTATATTGACATTCCTATTTGCAATATCTTTAAGAATTTAAGTTCAGTTGAATAAGCCATTGTGTGTTGGTTAAGATGATTTTTAATTGCTGTTCTGGGTGCTATTTGATAGTGCTTTTTGCTGACATCATACATTTATTTTAGGTTTTTTTTAATTGAGGTCATTTATATAGAGGGTGTACATGAAAGAAGTCAGTGATATTCATGGGAAAAAACACAGCCTTAACTGCCTCTGAAATTAATCCTTTAGCTTTCTAAACTAAAGATTCCAAGCAAAGATTTCCCTCTGACTTTAACAGAAACAATGTAATTGGTCCTCAAATGAGAATAACATCTAGAAGGTCTGTGCGTGTGGAATCTCGTTTAAGCAAAACCCATCCCCACAGAAATGTCTCTGGGCCTCTAGTTTTCTTACCCATCTTAGCAAACAGACTAGTGTCATTCCATGATAAAATTCCACTGGGTGACACAAAAGGTGTTTCCTGGGATGTGTTGAAATAACCTTCATGAGTGTCCTGTTGTAAGGCATTTAAGGGTTGGAATACTTGGTATTCATTCAGGATGTAGCAGTGTTTGTTACCCTGTTTTAAATGAACTTTCACGGGGTGTGTAAGTGAAATGGTTAAGAAACTGGGCACTGGACAGTGGCACGTTCAACTCCTGGATCTTTCCCTTTATTAGCTCTGGCATCTGGGTAAATGGGCTGTGAGCCTCAGCTTCCTCATCTACCACTAGGGTTGTCAGGAGGCGTCGGGCGAGATGGAAAGCCTTGGCATAGGGGCCGACTGCTTGTGAGTGCCTGGTGCTGACAGCTGTGACTGAGGGTTTGCCTCTTCCTCATCACCTTTACTGTGTATATTCTTATCCCCACTCAGCTATTGCCATCTTTCCTACTCATCTTGAATGTTAGGATTTTATAGAAATACCCACTATAAAAAGTGTTTGCGAAACAATATATCTGTAGCACGTCCAGAAGGATCCTGCGGAAAGGTGAGGCTTAGCCCCAACAAGCAATGGTTTTCTTACCAAATCTTCTTTCCTTTGAAGGTGGTGGTGGTTTTGTACTTCCGTTTGTGGATAATGGGCGGATCTATGCCCCTCTTTTCAGAGCAGGATAATCCAGCTTCATTTTCGCCTTACATTCTTACAAGGTCAGTAGAAATAAACAATTTTTAAACTTGGTATTTATTAGACTATTTTAAATTATAGGTTGGCTCTGCATGTAAGGAAAGAAGGTTTGTGTTCTTTTCCAGGTGTGGCGAGCAAAGAAAATACTATCCATACATTTAGCATTCTTTTCAACAAATAGTGCCTTTGTCAGTATTATTGCTGTTGTCCTCATATTGGTACATAGTTGTTTCTTAAAAAGTACTTTATTGAGTACTTCTCATCAATAATAAATATCTATTATTGGTGGCCCATATGGCACATGTTTCAGAACAATGCACAGAGAGGTATTTAGAGGTTGGTCAGACATTGCAACTATTTGTAAAATCAGCAGAGATGTTGAAAGTGACAAGTGGAAATGAACAGCCATTTTTGCTAAGATATAGTTAATTATGTCTTACTCTTTGTCCTTAAGAGAGTTAGAGATACTGGATCAAGAAGTGAGGTTGATCGGTGGATCTGGCCCATTGTGGTTTTTAAATCCTATCTATTCAGTCTGTTGTGATGTGTTGCCGAGGCTTTCCCGTAGAAGTATATTTGACAGTTTCATAACTTTTCTTCAGGATATATTATTGCTATAACCTCTAAACGTTAGGGAGCACTGTTCTTAAATGTTCAGTTTTCTGTATCCTTTTAAACATTTAATATAGTTTCATAACAGTAAACCTTCACCTTGTTGTGTTTGCAAAGACATGCTAAAGTCTGGCTTACTGGTATCTTAGGGACCATAGACTGGTTTTGTTTTTATGCCAGGCAGTGATCTTTGCTCCGCTTCTTTCACTTACCTTGTATGTTTTCACAAATTTCAACTTTCTTTGCCTTGTACATTTTCCTTTGTGGTTTCTAGCCTTTTCTTCCTTTTTTAAAGACTATTTCCCCCTTAAAAAATATACCTTCCAATTTGAATAACCTTTTTATACTAAATATTATGTCACAATAGTTTTCATTGCTTACAACACGTATTTATATTATAAAGGTCTTCATACACCTTCAGAAATCATTTAGTACTCAGCCTCTAGTGCTTAAATTTTCAGTTTATGAATTATTGTTTATATCTTGTATTTTTCAAAATAATTTTTTTTAATTCAAGTATAGTTGACATAATGTTATAATACAAAGTGTTGTTTGATCTTGTAGTTAAGCTTAACATCTCTATCCTAGCATTTTGTTAATGTTGCAATCTGCTGTCCTTTTTAGGATCTCTCACTGGCTTTCAAGATCTCCAGGGCTCTTGTATGGATACTTTGAAGCTCATGGATAGATTGTTACAGGTTCTGTAGCTCCTAATTTAGCTCCTCTCTGCCTTTAAGAGGAGAAAAACCAAACAGCGGGATCTTGTTCTGCTTGTGTCTCCATTAGTTAGCTTTGGGTTGGTTTCCCTCTAAGCTCTCGTGTCTCCCGAATTTGAGTATCCATTCTTAGGTCTGCAGTTAGATGCAGCCTGTTCCCTGAGCTTACCGGTTTCCGGAAGCTGAGATGCCCAGTCAGAAGAGAGAGGTGGATGAGAGCAAGAACAGACTGCCCTCAGCTCCCTGACCAAGCATTCCACTCGTATCTTTGTCATCAGTGAGCAAGTGCGGGTCCCACGTCCTTGGGGTCAGGACCGGGAGCCTTCTGTCTGTGGCTCACTGCCCACCTGTCTAGACCCTCTTAGCCGCAAGGGGGAAGGTGCGTTTTTCTCTCTTCTGGTGACCGAAAAAAATTCTTTGGTGGAACCTCTGGCAAAATTAGGACCTTGGGCCAGTCATTTTTCAGGTTCTGCCTTTTACTTACAGGACCCCTTTCTCGGAGGGGTCTGATACACATTTCTGTTAGGACTTTCTGTCTCTGAATCCATCTAAGTAGCTTGTCCCAGTCAGTTCAGTCAATAAAAAGTAACAGAACAGAATATCCTAACGCCTTTATATTTTTCCTCTCCTTCCTTTGACAAAACCTATCTTTCTATTGCTGTGTTTCATAACTTAAAATAAATAGGTACCCAGAGACATTTGGGTCACAGTTGCTATAAATGGCTTTTCACATTCCTCTAAGATAAGTGCATTATAATTGGCTCTTCTGAGCATCCAGAAAATTGCCTTCATTTCCTTTCTGGAGTGAGGTTTCCCCTCTGCTTGCATAACTGTGTGACCTCTGTTACACAGATGGTTCTTAAATTGGATTACCTTAGTCTGTTAGCTACTTTTGTTGGTTTTTCTTCCCTTCTCATTAGCTGTGCAATTTAATTACTCTCTGCCCGGCTCTTTGAGTCTGTCTACACTAATCACAGATCGGTCATTCAGCTATGTCAGTCTGTCTTATTAATGCTTCACCTCTTTTACTGGACTCAGAGATTCTGAGCAACTTTTATAGAATGGCTGCTTCCATCTTGCAAGTCATACCTTCTTTTAAAGGAGGTTTAATAACTTTATTATCAGATGAGAGTTTTCAGACTAACTGTCTCTTGCTTTAATGATTGCTATAGTTATTAGTAACATTCAGTTTTTAAAAACCTTCGTGACTTTAAAGGGTTGCTTGGTCAAGTTTTCCCTGCTTCAGATGATTTCTTGTGACTTTAGTTCAGAGATTCCATCCTTCTTTTTTAGATGATCTCTTTCCATGTGTTTAGCTGGAAGGAAATACCCTGTCATTTTTTTACTTAACAAAACTGATATGCAAAGGCACTGTGGTATGCTCATGAGAACCCTTGTTAGGAAAACTGATCTAAGATGTGGGAATAAGACAAATGATGTGTGGTATTCACTGAAATGTATAGCATTTCTAACAAACTTAGGAGAACACAACTTTGATTAAGTTATCATTTACATTTATTGTATCTTACAACTCTGTCACCTTATAATTTAACAAAGAGAAATTTGATAGTTGTGATTATTTTTTTCTAGTAGAAAGTAAAACTTCAAAATTTTTTTTATTGAACTGTCATTGATTTCCAGTCGTATATTGGTTTCAAATATACACCACAGTGGTTCAACAGTTACCTATATTATTAAATCCTCACCCCCTCATAGATAGTATGTGTCAGCATAGAAAGATGTTACAGAATCATTGGTTGTATTCTTCATGCTGCACTATTATCCCCATTACCAACTTATATTATGATTGAGAATATATTTGTGCCCCCTTATTCCCCTCACCCTCACCATCCACACCCCCCTCAGCCCCTCCCCCATGGTAACCACCAGTCCCTTCTCAGTGTCTGTGAGTATAGCCAAGATTTGGAAGCCAAAATCCTATAAGAAAAAAGAATGTGAAATATCCCCTTAATAATTTTTCATGTTGCTTATATGTTAAAGTGATATTTTGAATACATGAAACAAAATATATTATTACAATTAATTTATCATGTTTCATTATATTCGTTTTAATGTACTAGAAAATGTGAGATTATGTTTCTGTTGGACAGCACTGGCCCAGAACAAGCACTGGGGTTCTTGGCCGGCCTCAGGACTGGAGGAGGGAGAAGGATGGGTGGGTGGGTGGGGAGTAAGTGGTCGGGGGCGGGCGCTGTGTACTGTGCGGCCCTCCTCTGCCTCTGGTTTGGCTGACTTCTTCTAATCTGCCAGTTCTGTGCTATTCAGCTGGTTCTGAGTGGTGGGAGGGTTTTTACTGCACTCCACCTTTTGGTGTAAAGACTTAGAATTTAAGTTCCAACTGAAAATAAAAGTCCATGATGGTCCAAGACCGTGAGAGCTTCTGACACTACATGTAAATTACACCCCGAATTGTGCCCTGACTGCAACCATCCAGGGCTTCATGCTTCTGCTCCAGCTGGGTTACCAAACCTGTCCTTGTCTCAGAAACACTTGGGAATCATGTGGAAGTATCGGTTCTGGGGGCCAGGGCCCAAAGGTTCTGCTTCCAGGCTTTTGACAGACTTGCATTTGAAAAGTGATAGAATAGGTTTATGTTCAACTTGTCCCGTCAGAGATTTGGCATTTAGCCCACGATTTACTCATCTGTTTATGTAAATCTCTTGAGAAATGTGATACTTACACATTCAATCTTGTGAATCCTGGATTAAAAATAAAAACAAAAGCTTAAGTTAAGTGTGGCTTCTGCATAGGGCTGGAGCCTGCCTAAGAGATAACATTGTTTCCACTATTAAGGCCCTTCTCTGCTGCCTAGTAATTGGTTTTCTGACGACCAGATTTGAAGGTGACAGATTGTAAAGCAGTATATATTTGATGGGAGAAGTATTGCTTTTATAATATTGAAAATGTCTTTCAAATCCAGGAAATAGATAAAATAGGATTTTTAGCAAAAGAATATAAAGGCCCCCTACCAGCATCATGTTTTTTTCATGAGATGTGGTCTTGAATAGCAGATAGACTCTACCTGTTTAAGGTGTAGATTTGTTTCTGTTCAGAAATGATAGACAAATGCTTAGGAAAACATCAAGATATGAAATAATAAGATTAAGACAGAACTCACCATCTTCCTTCTAAAGAAGCTTGTTTTTCTGTCTTTCCTTTTCAGTTGATAGTTTCAAATAGGCACAGTCCCTTAGGTTTTCATTGTTACAGCCTTAGGATACTCTGTCTTCCTAATATTTTTAGTCCTTGAAGCCCCTAACATGAGGCTGTCTCATAACAAACTGAACAAATTGAATTAAAATTAAAATTATTATTTTAAAAATGCACTGTGTGCTTAAAGAGAGCTATGTGAAATGAGTTGCTTGGTTCCTGCTTTAGCACTTAGCAGGGCCTTGGGTTAGGAGGGCCTCCGTATGTGTGTTTTTTGAAATGAAACTGAAGTTATTTCGATCATTAAAGCAATGATTACCAAACTAAAGGGAATATCAGAGTCACCCAGGGAAGCATGTTAATAATGAAGATTTACTGGTTCATGTCCCAGAAATTCTGGCTGAATAGGTCACAAGGTTGGGTGAGTCTTTCTTTGACCAGCAGCCTAAGTGTATCTGGAGAGGGGCGCATCACCCTTTTTGAAGCACAAACCATGTCCTCTGTGGCTGAAGAACTCTCTACAGGAGGGCTGTTGGCCCCATTGCATATTTTGTATTATGTTCATAAAAAATAGCTTGGGGAAGAAAGAGATTATCAAGGTCATTGGGTGTAGTTTTCCCAACTGAAATGTCTCTGTTTCATAATTACTTAATTTGTCTCGGACCTGGGAATGAAGGGGACAAATACGAGGACGAGGAAAGAGGAGGGAGTCGGAAGCAGCAGCTCGTGAGGTCACAAACTTTACCTCCAGGCTAGGGACCGGGCGTTGGACAGTGCTGGTGTGCATCACTTATTGATACTTCTACTTCTGGCAGAAAACTGTATAGTCCTTTAAATCTACATACTGTGTTTCCACTATAATCCTAAATCCCTGAGAAGCTGATAAAAATGAAAGAAGCCATTGTTTACATTTTTGCTAACGGTGGAACATAAAGGCAAAAAATGCTTTTTGTGATGAATAAAATGCCAAGCCCAGGCTTTTATTTAAGGATCCCATTTCTTGCCGTGTGATGCTCCGACAAGCGTTTCCGTCAGTGCGGTCGTCTGCTTCCTGTGCTGCAGAGATTGCACGCAGGATTTTAGGGCAGCCCTGCTTTGACTACAAGCTGAAGTTTGCTTTTTTTCCTTCCCTTCTCTCCCCTCCCCTCTCCTTTTCTTTCCTTTCCTTTTCTTTTCCTTTCTTTTCTTTTTTCTCTTCTTTTCTTATAAAAGCTCAAGTTCATCTGGGCTGCATTGTTCAAGAAATAAGTCAGGGTCTCCAGCAGACGCTTCTCCATGATATAACAATATGGATCCATCACATTTCCTTCCAGTTCTTTACAGTTATGAAGAAATGCTAGTGGAAGCCTGTAGGAGGCAGTGGAGAATTGTACGTGGAGCCAGAAAGCTCTGTTCTGTGTGCGGGTTCCGCCGTGGGCTGCGGGCCGCAGACCCAGTCACAGCCTCCGCAAGGCTGTTTCCGTACTGCAGAAGTAGGAGTGATGCTTCATAGAGATGGTGTTGGGATCAGGTGACCCTCATATTTTGTGAACCAGGTGAGGCTGTGCATGTTTAAGGGACTTGTAATGGTAGGGGATGGAGTTTGTTAACCCACCAACAGGATTCTCGGGTGGAAATGAGCACCTGGGCCTGATGTGTGGCGAGCAGGCAGTGATACTCGCTCAGCGGAAGCCCAGTCTGTGCTCCATGAGAGAAAGGATGTTGTTTTGACATAAGATGTTGTGAAATGCTATACAGAGAGAAGCAGACCTTAGGTAAATGAACCAAATATTTATTTTGCAGGAGGCATTGTTTACTTTTTTATTAATATCTGGGGAAGAAGTTGTGGCTGACAGGCTAAATTGCTACAATTCATTTTTTTCTACTCTGATGAGGCTGCCTCTGTTAATGTAACTATTAATGGCATGTTAAAAAGGTCAGGGAGACTTAATGACATTTCAGCTTCACTTTATAGTTTATCCATGGTAACAAGAATTCTCATTTAAACTATATTCATTGCAGTTTAATATAAAATAAGAAAAATTAAGCCTGGCATGGCTTTATAATGATGCTTCTGTGACGTGGGAGGGGGTGTCTTTACTTGTACCTTCTTCACTCTTAATGGTATGTTCATGCTTATGGATAGTTTGAAACTTTTTTTACTTGGTGACGCTGCTTGGACTCTCTCCCATCTTTCCACCTGTTTAAATTCTGCATAGATTCTAGGATGTCATCCCTGAGTCCTCTATTTTTCATTGATCTGTGAAATCTTAGAATTCCATTAAGATTTGATGTTTATGTTTTGCTAATATAAACCACATAACGTGTATATGTGTTTTCACCACGAATGCTGTGAAAATGCCCTTTCGGAGGGTACGAGACTAGATCTCATTACCAGTCAGCACCTAGAAAAGCACACTGAGTGATCACTCAGCATTTACTGAGTTCCATGAGGCTCTCCTGTCTAGGGAGAAGGGTAGGGCAGGAAGTGGCCTTCTCTGGCTCGTCCTGGAGAAAGGAGTTGGCAGAAGACGCTAAAGATGCTGATCAGCAGGTTATGCTTGGAAAAGGCCTGTCATTATTGCTGGGGCACCGTGAGGCTGTGGAGACCCTTTGGAAGCTTCAGTAATAATTCAGGAATCGAAAACAGGACAGCCTGGGGGGGGGGGGGCAGGACAGATGGCCCAAGCCTAGTGGGGAGAGTAGGGTCTGGGGAGGACTGGGTGCTCGCTGTGGTGGTGAAGGTGGTTCACACTGAGGCTGGTGTACTGACGGTGTCAGCCGGTGCCCACCCCAAGAGGGCACAGATGGGTGTACAGTCAGCCCAATGTCGTGTATTTATGAAACAATGAAGGATTTTTTTCTTTTTGGTGAATTACAAGAAGGATCCTTTGAGCACTAACATTTTCATATCAAACAAGCAAGTGTTGTATATTTCTGTTTGCAGTGCATGATTCTTTCATGTGTACCTGCTATAGACATCTTTCTAGGACAAGGAAATATGTTAGGCTCGTGTTATTTCCTAGCCAAAAAGGGGTTTTCATAGGCAAATAAAAGAACCTGTGTGTGATTTTGCACTTAACGCATGCTGATATTTTTCTTGATGAAAGTGGAGATTGAGATTTGAAAGCCACACTTTCATTAGGTGCTATTTGATGTGTGCCAGTTCCCCCACGGTCCCCTCTCCCCTCTCCCTTCCATGTATTTCCTGGCTTATCAGCGGGAATACACGACTGCATTGTTTAAGCTGGACTCCTGGCCCCTGTGCTGTATATTCCATTCTGTTGGCAAGATACTCTGTTCGGCTTTCCTCCTGTTAGTGCAATTCATGGTCAAAAATTGGTTAAGTGATTCATTTTGTTTCTGCTCCTGCTTTAAAAAAAGAGAAAACCAACAAGGCAGAGGTATTCCACAGATTATTTCATTTCTGAAATTTTAGCAGAAATAAACAAGATGATTAGCTTGAAATGTAATTCATGGTCAATGAGACAAAAAGAAATACTTTAGTTGCTGATTACAGCTAGCTCAACTAGCCTCCTAAAATGTAATTAGCTTTTGGCATGCTTCCATGCGGCTTTATGCTTAAATTTGCAAAAAATTTCCAATACTATCTCAGTATTTAAAAGAGTTACTGGCAACACTGATCTGAATTCATATGCACTAGAAGGTAGATAATGTCTCTTGAGTTTCTGGAGAAAATACGTTAAGTATTAAAAAGGGTAACTTAATAGTCTTGACACTTGGAATGTTTTAGGAAGGGGAAATTGCTTTTTGTTCTGTGGTTTATTTTGTAACTTATTTGGGTTACAATGTATGTAAAAAGTCACAGTTTTGTTTTTTTTAATCTATAAAACTAAGTTGGGATTGTAACTTTAAAAAAATTCTTTGCAAGGGGGTAGTTTAATAACCATAATATTGCACATGTAATTGTAGATTAATGATACCAAAATAAATTATAAAAAAAAATTCTTTACATTTGCTTTTTGTCAATATAGTTTTGCAAATCTAGAAAATATAAGAAACTGAGGACAGCTTTCAGGGAAAGGCCAGAATGTGAACTTAGCATTAAAGTAACTTCCGCAGTGTTTGTAGTTATTCCAGGGTAAGCTGCAGCCAGGCATAAAGAAGGCATTCCTGTCATAATTGGGTTGCCTTTTCACACTAGGTTTTTATGGGAAATATGAGAAAATGCCCATAAATTGAGAAATGCATAAAGAACGTCTTTCTGAAACATACCCATTATCCATTTTCAACAATTACAAGTCATGGCCTACCTTGTTTCCCTCATATTCCACCACCTCTTCCCCCTTGTCCCAGTCCATCATTTTTAACCAAATTCCAGACATTATCTAATTTCATATGCATATATTTTAGTATGTACTTCTAAAAGAAAGACCCTTTAAAAATATAACCACAACACCATTACCACACTTTAAAAATTAACAGTGATTCTCTAGTATCATACCCAGTGTTTCAGTTTTTTCTCATCAGTGGTTATTTTTAGTAGTGGTTTGTTTAAATTCAAATCTGCACTTTGATATGTCTTTTAAGCTTTTTTAATTTATAGGTGCCCTTTTCTCTCCCCGCTCCACCCGGCATCTCCCCAGGCACCCAATACAATGTATCTGTTGAAGAAACTGCCTTCATTTTTTCTGTGGTATTTGCAACATACTTGATTTGACAGTCTGTATCTCAGTGGTGTCATTTAACACATTCCAGTGTGTTTTATATCTGATGTAAACTGGTAATAAAGGGCTTGATCAGATTCAAGTTTAATTTTCTTTTTTTGACAAGGCTCCTTTGGGTGGTGTGTATGTCCGTCAGACATCTGGCTGCTGGCCTCCCTTTCTGTGATGTTAAGGTTGATTACTCAGTTCAAAGCACCTGATTTAGCCTGACCCCTCCATTAAAAAATGCCCTATCAGCTTTTCACCTAATTATTTGAGCAGCCATTTATAATCATTGCTTATAACTATTATATCAGGAAGAAGAGATACTGTTTTTTTAATGTGAATTTTTAAGGCCTGGAGTGTAACTGAGTGACAGGTCTGCATGATTGTCTTGCTAAGTTTGATAGTTCAGCATTTGCCTTGAAAGCCAAGTTAGAAAATCCTTACTAAGAAACAGCATCAGCTTAGAAGCTCTGCAGTAAAAATAAGTCTAACTTGGCCCAATCATCTTTCTAGGGAGTTGGCATTCTTAAGAGATGTTTTCTCACACCAAGACCTAAAAGGGATAAGGCAATTTCTTTTGTTTTGTCTTTATTTTTGCCAAGTACCAAAGCTTGGACTTCATCAGACTTTTAGTGTCTGCACTATTTATACATTAACAAAGTGTTGGAAAACACTACTGAAATATCTCCATTCCTTTAACCCACTTCTCCGTTGGGGTTTGGAGTCAGAGCAGCAAACAGTCCCCATCCTGGAGCCTTGCCTGGTGTTTGTTGATGGTTCTCCATCACCAGCCTCGGAGGAATGGAGGAAAGGGAAAGAGATCAGCTGGGAAGGCCTGGGAAGGGTGTCCCCAGCCAGTGGCCACTTGTTGAGAGGAATCCAAGGTGGACAGACTCTTCACATTGGAAGGTAACTTAGAAATTATCTGATTTGACCTCTTTGTCAATTCGGAGAACCCCCTGCAAAAGAATCTGACCAAAAATGAGGTCCTTCTCCTGACATTTTGTACCCACGTGGTCCTCCTCTCATCCTGCCTCTTTCATTCTGTAGAGCCTCTTTTCACTGTTGGATTATACATTCGATGGGGATAAGGAATTTATCTAATTATTCTGTTTAATGCCACATAGGGTGTCAAAAATAAACACAGCTGGACATTAGTTAAAACAGTGAAAATAGATTCTGTCTAATAACTACTGATTATAAGGAAAAGCTGAGTGCCATTCAGATTTGTGCAGAGGTGACTAGCATTTTAAAGAGAGAATGGGAGTTGGGGGACAAGCTGGGGCTCAGAAGAGTCAGAGAAGTGAAACATTACAAAGGGTTGGTCATTAAGTGCAGCCATGGGGCTATGTCTGCTGGCTGGCAGTTGTGAAGTTAGGATTCTGTCCTCCCAGAGACTGAGAAGATGGGCCCTATGCTTCCTGACGGTGACACCTCAAAGGAATGGCTCTTAGGTCCTCGAGAAAGACTTCTGAGTTATAAAAGATGCATGTTCACAATTGTAGGCCCTTTGTGGTTGATGCTGTATGAAAGCGTGTTCAGGGGCCTTTGTCAGGTGTTGGCCAGAAAACAGACAGTAGGTTCTCCCGGCAGCACTCACCTTTCTCAGGTAGGCGAGTCAGTGCGGGGGTGCGGTCATCCTGGGGATGTGTCTTCAGGCTTCCAGCAGCTGTGCTAGAGTTTAGTCATTTCCTAGTGCAGAGGTTTGGATGGAATTTGTTATGAGTTCTCCAGCTCTCAGGGGTCTAGAGCACTACTTCATGAATTTGTGTTGACTGAACAAATTTAAGTAAATTCAGTTCCTCTATCGAAAAAGGAAGGGGGTCGGCTAGAATGCCTTCCACTTTACCTTAGTGCCTAGACACAGCCAGGACATAGCAGTCACACTTCCACTCCTTCCTCCCTGAGTCCACCTTGCTGTTCTTGTTAGTGGGACAGCTGTTGTCCCTCTTCTTGAAGGCCAGACCCTCCACTTGTGAGTAAGAGACTTGATCTCCTTACCACAGATGCTCTGATTTTTAAAAATAATTCAGTATGGCTCAATCTGTTATAGAAATGATTAAATATATGCACATCTATTGCAGGATTCTGGGCACTATTAAAAAGGGACACTTCAAATGCCTCTTACCCAGAGAATCACCCCCCACAGGGCAATGTTTCTGTAACATACTTTGATCAAGCTTTTCCTTCATAGCATTTATCCCAGATTGCAATGTGTTGATCTGTATGATAATTTCTAAATACATGTCATGGAAACTCTGTCTTTACTTGTTCACCATGGGAAGGCCAACAACCTCCCAGAGTGCTAGAACTACTAGATATATTCCAAAATGACCAATGTCATGATCAAATGAAGGAATGGCTTTCCATTCGACCTCGCTTTGCCCTGTAAGGTAACACTGACATTCTAGAAGTGCTACTCAGTAAAAAATGGTGCATGAATGTTTGCAAAACAACTTGTGTCTCAATGATCGTTCTTCCCTTTGTAGATTCCTTACCTATTCCTACCTCTTGGCCTTCAACATGTGGCTGCTTCTTGCACCTATTACCTTGTGCTACGACTGGCAGGTTGGCAGTATCCCTCTGGTGGAGACCATCTGGGACATGCGGAACTTGGCCACCATCCTTCTGGCAGTTGTGATGGCCTTACTGAGCCTGCATTGTTTGGCTGCTTTCAAGGTAATTTTCTTAAAATTCACAAGAACTCTGCCTTTAAAGATAGTCTATACTCGGAAATGCTCTTTTCCCTACTACAGGGGGTCTGGGTCAAAATTGGATCTACTCTTTTGTCTAAAAGACTTCGTGTATATTTAAGATTTTCCAGGTAGGCAATACGTATTTTAAACAAACCATGGCCACTTCAGTCATATGATTTCTTTTGCTGTTTCTACCAACTCTGTAAAAATTGTACCTGAAGTTTCATGTTTGCAAGCAGTAAATATTTTTCTTGCTGTGCTTGATGAATTTTTTAACTCATTTGTTTGATGTCATGTAATGATAAATGAGAAAATGATAGCAAATTCCTAAGTGTTTAGAATATGGTTAAGACTCACCTCCACTAACGGCTGCCTGCCCGAGTGGGTTGGGTGAGTCTCGCTTCAAAAAAAAAAATGGTATGAAACTGGAAAAAACGATCAAAGGTAGCAAAGCACTTAAAATATTTACTAGTGCATTGGGTCAGGTGCCTCTTGCTTGAGCGTATTCCTGTCCCATGGATCTGATGTTAAATACCCGCAGGTTTATTGGGAAGAAGAGGCTGATTTTCTTTAGGAGAATAGCAGAGCACCTGGAAATTTAAGGGGGAGATTTTGGAAGCAAGAGAGCTGAAGAAGGGCTGAGATAATATGCTCTCCATGCACTCATGGCTGACTGCTAAACATGTGCATGTGGGACCCCTAGGGAACACAGGCAAGGCTGAAAGCTTGGGGAGACTTGCCTATTTGCTATAAATGTAAGTGAACTCTTCAACCCACACACAGACTGGGCAGCAGAGAGTGGGCGCTTCCCTGGCTGTGTTGTCTGTGTATGACTCTATTGAGATCATTAGCTGATCACCAAGCTTTGCAGGCACGGAGAGATCCCCCAGAGATGCAGGCAAAAGGGGGAAAAACTGAGCAAATTTTCGGCTCTCTACAGAGAAACAGATTTTCCATTTTGAGCTCAAGCAAGTTGCACCATCTATTAAAACAGGAAAACCAACAAATTCCAAAAGAACAAAATAGAATATAGAGTCACTACAATGTTATGACCTACAATGTGTAGTTTTTAAGCAGATTACTGGACATGTAAAGCAACAGGAGAGTGTGACCCAAACTCAGAGGGAAAAATAGTCCATAGAAAAAGGAATAGAATTGAGATTCCAAAGGTAAACTGGCTCTTACATGCTCAATTGATTTTTAGCAAAGTTACCAAAGTAATTCAATAGGGAAAGGAAAAGATAGTCTTTTACATAAAAAGTACTTACCTCTTACTGTACACTTAGAAATTAATTCCTAAACAAAATATTCCTAAATAAGAAAATGAAATAACACCAAGAATTCTAAAAGAACACAGGAGAAAACCCTTGTGAACACAAAGATTTCTTAGGACACATAAAGTACAGACTATAAAAGAAAAAGTTGATAAATTAGACATCAAATTAAAAATTTTGCTCATCAAAAGATAATGTTAATTAAATCAAAGCATCACAGCATCATTACAAAGGGCTTGTATCTGGGATTTAAAGAGCTCTTAAAACTCAATAATAAGAAAATAACATTAAAAATGAATGAAAAGTTCAGATAGAGACTTTACAAATGTGTATTAAAGGTTATCATACACATGAGTTAATAAACACAAGTAACGAAGGTCATCATTAGTCATTAGGGAAATCCAGCATAAAGCTCCAAAGTGGTACCTCCGCACACACACAAGAATGACTAAGAAGGTTCACCACCAAGTACTGGCCAGGATGTGGGGCAGCTGGAACCCTCATACGTTGCTGGTGGCAATGAAAAATAGCTTAGCCACTTTGGGAAAATTAGGCAGTTACTTAAAAAGTTAAATATAAAAATAAGCACTTCTACCCCTCAAGAATAGAAGAAAACTGAGGAGAGATGACAACTTCTATCTGCACAAAAGTCTTACAAGTAAATATTCATAGCAGCTTTATTAGAATAGCTGAGAAGTGGAAACACCCTAGCAGCAGCGCTCTGTAAATGGGTAAACTTAATGTGGTGACTTATTCAGAAATTTGAAGGAACAAATAATTTATGATACATAAAAAACAATATAGAATAATTGCAAACACATCTTGCTAAGTGAAAGAAGCCACACATACACAACTACATACTGTATGATTCCCTTCATAGGAAATTCTGTCGTTATAATTCTGCCTTTAGACACAGGAAAGTCTAGAAAAAGCAGAATCGTAATGACAGAAAACATGGGGATGGAGATCGATCGTTAAAAGATTTGAGGGTACATTTTGGGGTGTGGAATGCTTTTTAAAATTTGATTGTGGTGATTGTTGCCAAGCTGCATTAATTTACCAAAAATCACCCAAATAAGCCCATAAATGTGTGATCTGTATCATAAGCTGTATTAAAAAAATTAAATGTTACAAAGGCTGGAATGGATACAGAACTGAAGTTTGAATATAAGACACAATATATAATACTGAAATATTTGATGAAAAAATTTTGTTCTTTGACGTGAAATTCACATAACGTACAATTAACTATTTTAAAGTGTGCAAGGCAGTGGTATTTAGTGTGTCTCCAGTGTAGTGAGACTGCCAGTTCTTCCGAATTTCAAAGCTTTTCCATCACCTCATTGAAAACCACCATACCGATAAAGTGATCACATCTCACTCTCCCCTGCCCAGCCCCTGGGAACTTCTCATCTGTTTTCAGTCTGTATGGGTTTGCCTATTTTGGATATATTATATGAAAGGAATTATACTATATGTGACCTTTTGTGTCTGACTTTTTCACTTTACATAACATTTTTGAAGTTCATCCAAAATACAGTTGTAGTGTGTATCAATAATTGTCCCGTTTTATGGTTGAATGATATCCCATTTGATATATATATACCACAATTTGTTTATTCATTCATGTGTTGAACATTTGGGTTGTTTTCACCTTTTGGCTATTAAGACTGTTGCTGCTGTACCCATTCATGTACAGGTCTCTGCTTGGACATAGGTTTTCATTTCTCTAGGGCATACACCTAGGTGCCCGGTCGTGGTTTAACTTTTTGAGGAACTATTCTCCACAGTGGTTGCACCATTTGATATTCTCACCAGGAATATACAAGGGTTCCTATTTGTCTACATCTTTGCCAATATTTATTATTTTTCATTGTTTTCTTTAAAGCCATCCTATTGAGTGTGAAGAGGTATCTCATTTTTGATTTGCGTTTCTTTAATGGTCTCTGAAGGATATCTTTTCATGTGCTTATTGATCATTTGTGTATCTTTGTAGAAATGTCTATTCAAGCCTTTTGCTCAATTTTTAATTGAAGGGTCTTTTTGTTATTGCATTGTAAGCTTTCTTTATATATTCAGGACATTAAATCTCCAACAGATGGATGATTTGCAAGTACTTTCTCCCATTCTTTAGGTTCTCTTTTCACATTCTTAATAATGTCCTTTAATGCATGAAAGTTTTCAGTGTAATGAAGTCCAACTTATTTTCTCCTTTTGTTATTCACTGGCCTTTGGTGTCAAATCGAATGCATTGTCAAAACCAAAATTGTGAAGATTTATGCCTCTGAGCTAAATGTAAATAGGAACTACATAAAAATAAAGTATAACGTGAACTAAAATTTCACCTTCTTGGTACAGCCTAGCATAAGTAACCTATTTAAAATATATCACATAGCCTCCACTCAACTTCTGAACTCCCTTTCACTTTTCAGCTTTTCTTCACTATACATCCAGTTTCTAAAGTGCTTTATAATTTTGTGATTTTATGTAATGCCTTTTTCCTCCAGTGGAATGTAAGCCCCATGAGGATAGAGATTTTTTATTTTTTTCCTGTTTCATTCCCATCCTTCCAGCGTCAAGAGTTTGCCACATCCAATATTCACTACCTAAATCTTACTGTTTGCCACTCAGTGTCTATTATCTAGATGAATAAAACTATAAAAAGTTGGCAACTCTGTTCAATTACATTTTGGTATGCAGACCTCCCCCCTCCCCGCCCCCTTTTTTTTTTAATGAACTGCCTCTAAAACCTATAAAAGCACCCTAGTCAATACCAGTATGAAATATCTGGGGGTCAGTAAGAAGTTTGTTATTAGAATCCAGCCTCAGCTCATGAGTGGCACGCCTGCTATATTGTTACAGATCTGCAGGAGCAAATTTACAAGAGTGCTGGATTGGTACGTCGGTAAGGGCTTTCCTCGACTCCCTCCGGGCTGATTAAAGGGAGTGCTGAGTCCCCACAGGCTGTGGTCTTGGTCAGGCGTGTTGAATATGGGCCTTCATGTGGCGGTGGGGCCCACACACGGCCACGCCTTGGCTCTCCCCAGAGTGTCTTTGATAGTAAGATGAATGAATGGAAACTTCCTCCATGGAAGGCTGTTAATCCTGTTCTTTTCACAGACTTTCTTCCAAAATCACTTTAATGCATCAGGAAAAATATTAGCAAAGCATTCCAGCAGTGGAATTCAGTAAGCTTTAGCCCTTCTGTGGTGACTTTCATCTCGAAAATCTTTACAAACACTTAGTAAAGCCTTCAGCAATTCTAGGAGTCCACTTGCACTTTATACATTTCTTTTCTTTTAGACTTTGGAGACACGTTTTTCATCTAGCTCCTGTTTATGTGGCCTCACTCTCCATTCTTGATCTGCTCATATACTAGAAATTTGTACAAGACAGATTCTCCAGCCAGTTAGTAACTTCTTATAGTGGGGGAAATCCTTGTTTTTTCTGTGTGATGATTAGTTACAAAGGACACAACCTTAAGGACTTTTGACTCCAGGGCAATAAACAGTAGAATAAAGTTTTTGTGAAACTGGTGGTCCTGCTCTATGGACTTTTCTTCTGTGTTGAAAAGGAACAATGGATGAAATGTTTGTAATCGTTTCAGCAACATAAACACAGTTTTGTCCAGTTAAACTATTTCCAAATGATATGGGTACTATATTGATAAGTGTTGGATTGAAATTATTTCATAATTCCTGACTATGTCTTTACATTTTGACATAGTGAGGCCACACAGTACATTATCAGGAAGAAATATTACTGGATAAACAAGCATAGCTATTGAGTCCAGGGAGTCATGGAAAATACTTCTTTTATTTTCACCTCTGATTGATTCTCAATCTTACATCATCAGCTCTGGTTTATATTCAGGGGAGAATATGTTCTCTTCAGCCTCACCACTTCTTCCTCTTAATACTCTTAGTATTGATTGAGTGCCTTAGTATTGATTAGTCACTGGGATTAGAATAGTGAATTAAACTAAGGTCTTACCTGCCTGGAGCCTAAACACTTAAAATATTTCCTTATATGCGAAGTAAAGAGGTCACTGCTAGCTTCACAGGTAAGGGGCTATCTGAGCAGAGACATCAAGTGCAAAGGTGAACTGTGTGGCTGTTTGGGGAAGAGCAGTCCAAGTAGAGGTCAAGAGTACTGGAGTGTTCATGGGACAGGAAGGAGACTGCCGTGGCTGCAGCCGTGTACCGCCGGCAAAATGGGCCGAGAGCGCAGAGAGAGAGAGAGAGAGAGAGAGAGAGAGAGAGAGAGAGAGAGAGAGAGAGAGAGAGAGAGAGAGAGAG
>JAQQAC010003801.1:25794496-25831215 GCA_029783875.1 Phataginus tricuspis | reverse complement strand
GAGAGAGAGAGAGAGAGAGAGAGAGAGAGAGAGAGAGAGAGAGAGAGTGTGTGTGTGTGTGTGTGTGTGTATGTACGTGATAAAGCCTTGATCTTTTAAACATCTGCCTACATTCCCCTCTCCTGCCCAGCTTCTACTTGGCCTCTGGCTCTGTTGACAGGTGGTTCTGTCTGGTTTTCTTGTTGATAAGGCCAGGCCTTGGAGGGCAAGGAGTTTGGGGAAGGATTTCAGGTCCTTTAAAGAATTTAGATGCTTCTGTGAGTTTGTGGAGGAGGCGGGAATTGAAGGAAAAGGGCAGCTTAGAGTCAATTAAGGGATCTGTAAGACACACAAATCTTTCTTTGGTAATATTATTGGCTTTTTGGGGGGAACGTAATTTGAGGCCAGTAGATATGGTCTTTGTTTCCTCGCCGATGTACAAAAACTTTCTACCTTTGTATCAGTCAGGGCTCTGGAGAAGGGGTGAACTGTATAGTCTACCCTTTTAAAATTGTATTTACACTTACTTGACTTTTTTTTCTACTAATATTTTAATAATTGACTTAGCAAAGCTATAAATTAGCACATGTAATTCACACATGTAATCACTAAAACAGCAGATGTTATTTCCCAGTCCCCACCCTATGCCTCCTTTGAACGCTTGTTCTTGTACATTTTTCACACTTAACTGAAAATAAAGACAAATTCTATCCTTATACAAGTCAGTTAAGTTAGACACCGTTACACACGGCAGGCCTTTGCAGGCCATGTCCACATGCAGCTGGAGTATTCCTGTAGGCAAGTAACTCGTAGGGAGATGTTTGCCGTTTGATAAGCTCCTGTCCACCATTGAGTGAAAGAACTGGGGCACAGGATCTGAGTTTTCTTTCTCTGGAAACAACTGCAGGATGAATTTAGAGATTGTTTCTACTTTGTCCTATTTTCATGGCATAACAAATTGAAGACCTCAAGGAGTAGTTTATTATTTATAGAAGAGCTCTCTTGGTGCCTCTGAGAATTTAAATGTAGGATTTGTCTTTTTCTGTCCCTTCCTTCATCCCCTCTTCTTATTCAAAACTCATTCACTAGGAGTATGTTTGAGCTTATAGAACATAATGTACGGACCAACCTAGACATTCATTATTCAATTGAGTTCTTTTAACAGTGAATTTTAAAGTGAACTAATTTGCTCTTATTCTTTGTGACGAGGAAAATCACTGTTGGAATGTGCATACAGCAGAGATAAAGAATATTTAAGCCATGAAGACTAATTATTCTATTCTTTTCTATGAATAGTGAATGTTTATACACAAGGAAAACGATAGGCTGAAAATGCACTTTGCTGCATCTCGTTTTAGTTCTTATATCCTGCAGCTCAGACTGTTGACTTGCAGTACATAGTGATCTGTATCAGAAGAGTAGCCAGTCCAGTTTAGATTCTTCAGAGGAGGTAATGCTACGGGTCCTATTCTCCATAACTGCCCTTTCCCCACCTCTAATGTGATTTCCCTGCACTACATAGGAAGCACCACTAAATTATGTTTTAGAGTAATTTATTTGTTATTGATTCTTCATTACATTCTCAAAGAGTCTCTTGAGATTTTAAGGTAAATACCTTTTATAATCCATGGCATATTTGTAAAAGTAAAACCTGAGGAAAGAGGGGGTTAATGATACCTGACTTCCTAACAGTGAGCTCAGTAGAGAGATGACTCGTGAGAAAGGCCATTAGGCAGTGGAGGGATGCCCCAAGCGTGGGGCTTTCAGGGTTGTGTTTTGTTTGTTTGACTTTCAGTAGGGGACACAGTTTCATTCTAATCTATCTATTCACGGTCTTCCACTTTGTTCCCTTGAAACCAACATGGATCATAGGCCACAACTCTGGGCCCTGGGAAACAAGTCAAATTCTCAGGTCTGCACAGGAATGAATCTGTAGCCTGAGCAGTGGAAGTGACCACCAGTGACCGCTTAGTGGCGATGGAGGGCGAGCTGGGGGTGAACTTATGTATCTGCTCACGTAGGGAGGCGGCTGCATTCATCTCAGGGGTCTCCTTCGGGCCTTTCCCAGCCTGGCCCTTGGTTAGCCTCCAGGCTAGTCTGTATCACAACCCCTATCAATACACTCCTAAAGAACAAATACTTGATGGACAAACAGAATTTCAGCCTTAGGTCTCTTTCATTAAAACCCACATACGTCTCTACAGGAGATTAAGTTAGAATGAGAGTCATTATTGGGAAGTATTATTTGCTTATTAACATTCTTTCCTCATTCCATAAAGGACTTGGAGCAGCTTATGGGAATAAGTACAGTGCAGTGGGATAGACCCGGAGATGGAAAAACTGTTTTTAGCAAAGAAGCAGATCTTAATTATTTGAGGCCTCGCTGGTCACACAGTCTGTCACAATTATTCAACTCCACCACTGTAGTATAAATTAGCTGACTGCTAGTATAGAACATTGTACTACGCAGACCCATCCATAATTTCTTTAAATTATTTTGCATTTAGCTCAGCCAGTAATCGGTTAAAGTATTATTGTGGTGTATAGATCACTGTGGAATAACTCTTTAAATTCCAGAATAGCCATTATGAAACCTGGTAAAATAAGCATCTTGTTTTAATATACCAAGCGGTAAAATAAAATAGAACTTGAGGAACAAAACTGCATTTAATAGTGAATGGCTCTGTGCCAGTGTTTTTTTTTCTGACCTATATTTCTCTTTTCGGCCCCCATTCTGCAAACTCCATATTCTCCATTATTTTTTTATCCTCAGCTCAGGAAAATCCTCTTTGTGCTACTATGGGACCAACCCTTTTAGACCATTCACAACCCATCCAGTGTGCTATGCCTTGGGACCGCTGCAGTCACTGGTAGAGGTCCTTGTGTACCTTGACATGGTCCGTCTGCTCCATGATGACCACCAATGTCGTGGGAGTATCAGCTGACCAGCCCAGTTGGTCCAGCCTCTTATCACTGCTCTCAGCTGGCTTCTCCCACCTGCTTTTTTACCTGTGGGGATAATGTCCTGCTACTTTGGTCATAGTTTTCCAGGCCAGTAGCTGTGGTCAACATTGGCCCTTAGGCTATGCTCCAAAGCTGAGATTTTTGTTCCCATCATTTCTCTGATGAGGGTTTGAAAGTGAGCTCACCGCTTCATCAGATGCAGGGTTGGAAACTAGAGAACATACCGGAAGATCCGCTGTGACTATGTCACTGCTTCGCTGTATATTATACAAGTTGTGACTTAGGTTCTGTCACTCTGTTTCATTTGGTAGTCTAACTTTCAGTTCATGACCACCCGTCTCAAGTGGGAGTCAGTCCCCTCCGAGGTGGAGGCAGCCCAGGTGTGCACATGGAGGGGCATTACTCTCACTTCCAGATCGGAAGTCCTGAGGCCGGGACAGGGGAGGCTGTAGAGCAGGGGTGTTAGCCCGGGCCTGAGTCTGAGTCAGCTCTGCCGCTCGCCAGCATGAGCTCAGCACGTCGGCCGTGCTCCTGCAGCCCAGCGTAGAGTCGTTGTGTGGGGGGCCAGGGGAACCACCTGGACCCTCGGCCCAGTGCCTGGGCCTGTGGGAAGCACTGGGTGCCTGTTTTCATAGTGTTTATCACCATCACCGTCATCACTGTCATCATGGAATTGTCACAGCCTAGTGAGGAGCACAGTGAGGCTCCCGTTTCCATTTTGTAGGAGTAAACAGACTTGAAAAACATCATCCACTTGACTGCCTCTTAAATTCCATGTACTTCAATATACAGTCGTGCTTTATATGATCACAAATATTTGTAATGCTGCTGGAGATTAATCCTGCCCCACCCTCCCAGAACTCCTTTTATCCCCCATCCTGCCTAAAAGAGGTCAAATTCTTAACCCAAAAGTTAATGATAATCACATACTTTCATGTTTTTAATGCTAAAGCATGTTTTAGAATTTGGAAGTAGATATTTTCAAATGCATGTAACACAAGGGCAAAATCCTAACATAAAATTACTCTTTCAGTAGGAAAGTGGATGGTTATCAAGAGAAAGAAAACAGTGGCAAATATCACTGACTGACTTATAAATGATTATTGGGATTATCACCTAAACCTCTAAACTATAGAAATAGTACAATTGTGTTTAAAGGCATTTGAAAGTTTAGCAAAAACAGGATGCAAGAAAAGAATACTTTTAGTTAGTATTGTTCTTAAAACCTCTTCCTGTCATTACTGGGTATCTCTCTTCCACTCAGTGGTGAGTATTGGAACAAAATAGACTAGAAAGGCAACTTTTCAGTGGCTACCTGAATATCAGAGGCCCTGTGTGACGTCTTCCCAAGGCATTTTTGAAATCCGTGGTTAATATGTCACCTGTGAAGTTATTCTCCTTGTGCGGGGCCTGAACTTTCTACAAGTCCCCCTTGCTCATGTCCTGTGTGATACACAGTTCAGTTGTATCTGGGGCGCTCTGCCTGGCTTTTTATCTCGGCCTGCCAGGAGTTTTTCCACATCATTAAATAATTTGTTTTATACTTTGACTTCATAGGGCAATTACATTTTCACAAGTCATATTCTTATGAAGAAAATGAGTTATGTTTATACTTTAGTTGGAAGGCTCACTGGATTTATTAATGGAAGATTTAGATAGTTGGAATATGGAAAAAGGAGTTTTCAGACATCAGTAACAGCCTTGTTTCTTTTTCTTTGACTGTTTGCTTTATGATTCTAAGCAAGATTTCATAGTCGATACTATTATTTTGCTTTTACTCAGTAATTGCCACCTTTTGAGTGAAACCTTAATTTTAACACTTTTCATTTCTCTTAATGATTCATACTCTAATAGAAGCAACTCATTTCCTCTTAGCCTTACATTGCTTCTGATTGTTTTTAAACTCTTAGGTCACAGAGACATTTCTGTAGCTCTTAGAGTCATTTTGTCTTTCTATTTCCATGCAGACCATGAAATTTCTATTTAAAGGAGCACACTTTTTTTCCCATCTTGTTCTAAGAAAACCATGGAATATGTAATTAGGGCTCCCAGAGATAAAAGCAGCTCAAACAATTCCCTCTAAACAGAAAGCCTTTTGGTAATTGCTTATTGTATTAGGAAACACAAAGGAAACTGAAATGGCTGATTACCAGATTCTTTAAGTGGTTCACTGTAAGTACAATGCCCAACAAACCTATAGGGATGGCAGTTATAGTAAATACAAAGTGGGGAGAATCACCCCCATGCCCCCATAAAATACCCTAAAATTGCTTATTTTTATACATGCTTTGCCTAAAGAGGTAGTATAGAGTATTAGAAAGAAAGGAAGTTTGTAATATGAGTTTTAGTGTTCATATCTTCATTATTACACATTAAAATATTGACAATAAGGTTTTCAAACTTCTTTCTCAATATTATAAGAATAAATGAAATGGTATCTCTGGTTCCTGGGGTTGTTCAGGCAGGCAAGTGTTATATGAATGCATCTCCACATGGATGTCTCAAAGTCAGCATTCCAGACTTTAACTCCTGAATGTACCCATTTGTTTTCCCCAACCCTGTGTTCCATCTCAGTGCACTCTGCTAGTTTCCCACACCAAAATTCTTGGGGTTTCCTTGTTTCCTCTCTGTCTGTCTCTCTCCAGTCCATCAGTATATCCTGTCAACTCTACTTTCAACATACATCGAAAATGTGACCCCTACTCTCCACCTTCACCACTGTCAGCCTGGGCCAAGCCGCCCCCACCTCTCACCTGGATTATCGCCATAGCCATATACCTAGTCTCCCTGTTTCTACCCTTGTTCCAGTGGTCCATTCTGTTCTCAACACAGGGACCAGATGATTTATTTAAAATGTAAGTCAGCTCCTGTCCCTGTTGCACTTAAAACCTACCAGTGGCTCCTTATTTCTCTCAAAGTAAACAGGATTACCTTTATAAAGGCCTGAGAGTGTCTCCATGCTCTGGCCCCACTCCATTATGTCTCATTCCTTCCTAAACTCATTGCCTACTGTAAAATGGGTTCTGTGGCTGAACCCTTCATCTCCTGCAGGTCTTTGCTTAACTGCACCTTCTCTGGGAGGCCCACCCTGACTACCATGGTCATAATTGCAGCCATTTCTGGCACCCCACCCCATACCCATACACTGTGGATACCCCTTATCAGGCTTTTTTTTTCCTCTCTAGAAGGGCAGGGAATTTTTGTGTATATTTGTTTTGATAACAGATGTGTTCCAAAGAACCTAGAATAGTGTGCCTGGGAAACACAAAAGAGATGAAAGTGATATTGCTAAATTCTTTAAGTGTTTGCCTATAAGCACAGTGCCCAAGGAGACTCTATAAAGAGACACCAAGAATAAATATTTGAATGAATGAATGATCAGTGACCATGTTTCACCAGGAGAACTATTGCTGAGGTTGGGGAGGTTTTCAGAGATGCCTTGATAAGGCAAATGCATTGGGGAAAGTGTCCAACAGTACCCTGGGTGCTCCTGTACTTTCTGTGTGTCTCATGGGGAGGCCGGGGCTCTGAGCAGCATGACCAGACGCAGTTAGCCCCCACATATGGAGCTGTGTGGCAGAAATGGAAACTGCTTCAAAGCTTTCAGAGTATTTAGAGACGAGCAGAATAAATTTGTAGGGAGTGTGTAGGTGCAGGACAGCGCATGTGGAGAAGAAAAGCCTAGAGGAAAACATAAAGATAAAATATTAGATATTTCACTTCTTGACCCCTCACTGGTCCCAAATGATATGCTGAGTATGGAGAATAAAAACAATAAAACCCAGTAGCTACCCTGAAGAACCGGGTTCTCTTCACTTCCATTCCATCCCCCTAGAGAATTATCCTTCTGAACACAGACATGCTCTGACTTGCCAAGAAACCCTCTGGCTCTCAGGCCTTATCCTGGCTAGAGTGGAAGCTGTGCAGATGGAAGCTTAATAAAGTTCTCTAAATTTATAGTGATTTTTTTTTTTTTACCTGGAAAATGGCGATCAGCTCTTCTACATCTACCACGGATGAATAACAGAAAATGTGTTTCCACTGTAGTATGAAGGCTACAGTTGAATGTTCAATCTGCAGAGAGCAATATTTTGAGGACTAGTTATAGAAACACCGAAGGTAGAAACTTTTCTTTTTAACTTCATTCTGCTTGAGCAGTTTACACCAGCACTTCTCAAAATACATTCTAGCATCATACAGGTCATTAAATAAGGCTGCTGTGGATAAAGATTCTGCATTTCAGAGGTACTAAGTTTTGAATATTTCTAGCAACACCAGCTGAAAAAGGATTCCTTTGACACCGTTTCTTTTAGAGTTTATAACCAGTCAATAGCAAGTGAAAGACAAGACATCTAAACAGATTTGTGGCATGTTGGTTTTCATTGTATGGAAGCTATAATCTGAAATGCATATGTGGGTATTCGACACAGTCACAATGACTTGTGACTTCTAAAACCAATGAGGGATGAGAGACACTGCAAGGCTATCCATAAAATGGTCCCATTTGGGGAAGCAGCTATCACCCAGAATGACTGGGTCATCAGTATAGTAAGTGGCAGTTTCCAAAGTGACACAGCATGTATCTCTTCATGTAAGTGTTCCTTGTGACTGGAGAAAGTTAAGAATTCTATCTTCACCTGCTTAGCTGTTGATTTAAAAGAAGGTACTTTGTCAACAGAGTGCTCTGTGTCTTACCCTAGTAGAAGGTGAACTGTTTCTGCCTCGGAAGATAGCTCCTTTCCAGGGAGGTTCTTGCAGGGGAGCTGGAGGGCAGAGAAAGAGAAGGCAGCCCCTCGAGCTTCAGGGTAAGTCAGCGAGTGAGTGCTGAGAAATGGTTTGCACTTTTGGCAGAATTTTATCTAAAATTTGCTTTCATTTTTGTATCCTATTCTGCCTGTTAATTATCAGAGGCCACCAGTATTTACAAAAGGACCTGGTAAATTTAAATGGCCAAATTGGCTTCGTCAGTTTGGGACCCACGACTCTAGCATTTGGTATTAAAAAATGATTAACTGGGAAGAACATTTATTAATGTCAGCCTGGCATTACCTTGGAAATTCTTTCTATCCCAGTGAGCCACAGTCCTCTTTGACTTGGGTGACTTTAGCAGTGAACTCTTAAGTTTTCTGCTTATTAGAGACTTAGGTCCTCGCTTTGGAAGTGTCTTCACTTGGAAATAATTCAATGCCAAGGCTTTTTGGAGAAATACTTTTACTCTTCTTTTTTCTGTGTAAGACATTGTTTTCTAATACCCTGTAAGGATCTCCCAGCGGAAAAATAACTCACAATTAGGGATTATGTGGTTTGAATTCTTTCATCTTTATGTCAAGCCTCATATGTTAACCGGCTTCTTTCTCACAAACACTTTAGAGATGTATGTTGTTGCTCTTTAGTGGAGAGCAGTCCTAATGAAACAATGATGATAGGCATTTGGATTCTGAACTTGGGAAACTACAAGTGTAGATTTTCCTTGACTTAAGACGAGTTTACATACAGATAAACCCATCATAAGTTGAAAATATTGTAAGTCAAAAATGCATTTAATACACCTAACCTACTAAACATCATAGCTCAGCCTAGCCTACCTTACACTTGCTCAGAACACTTACCTTAGCTTACAGGGGGGGCAGAATCATCTAAGACAAAGCCTATTTTATAACAAAGTATTGATATCTCATGCATTTATCGAATACGGTGAAAAAACAGAGTGGTTGTATGGGAATGGAATGGCTGTAAGTCTATCAACTGTTTATCCTCATGGTTGTGAGGCTGGCTGACTGGGAGCTGGGGCTCACTGCCCACGCGTCGGGAAAAAATCGTAATTCAAAATTCAAAGTAGTGCTGCATGGTATCACTTTCACAGCATGGTAAAATTGAAAAATGGTGAAGTTGAAAACTCGTAATTCGAACCATTGTTAAGTATACGACTGTGTATTTTGATACTATTTTAAAACAGAGAACCTTTGTTTCATCCTTTGCTACATTCATTGGTCCATTAAATTTGCCTTTTAAGCTGAGGTAGGTAGGCTGTTTGAATGCGCAGTTAAACGTAAGGGAAGAGCATTATTTCATCATATCAGTTATGGAAAAATCTTTTTAAACAACTTCCAGTGAAACAAATGATCCATCAGACTTTTATCACCACATGTTTCAGAAATAGGGAAGTGGGTCTTACCCACTGAGAGGCAACGTATTTTGATTATAGGAGGTATTTTCATTTTGGATGAGTACATTGATGGATAACAGGAATCAAATCCCCTGTTAATAGTAGTTGCTCCAGAAACCCAATTGTACAAATAAATCTTGCTTTTTTTAAAGCAGTTTAGAGAGAAGCTTACTATATTTATTATTACTTTCATATATTCAAATTTGAAGTAAGCCAAACATTTCTCAGTAATTTGTTTGATAAAATACGGTGCATTATTGTCTTGAAGAAACACTGCCCTAAAATATTTGGACCTCTAATGTGCAAAACCATGGGCTGCTTTGTGACTCTCTCCTTATTCATTTTAGATTACTGAGGGGAGGGACTGTCTTCTAGTGTGACAATCCCAAGCGGGTAGATGAATCATACTTCTTAGTGAATATGACTCACTGTGTGAAGAAGTAAAACACATTGTCTCTTTTTTAATAAAAAACAAGTTTATAGAGCCCTGCATTAGAAGGTTCTGGCAGAGGGACATCTCCTTGACAGAAATATCTGAGCAGTGCTTACAGGCAGGAAACTGCTTCTGCCCACATGTGCACTGCCACAGAACCAAGATGATGTATGAAAATGCAAGCGATTTATCCTCTGCCTCTGTTTCATCTACTTCATCAAAGCTAAATTCATTCACAACGTTATTTGCTTGGTTAAATCCATGCTGGTTCCTAACTGAGTCCGCACAGAGGGTAAAACCAAAGAACTGCTCCTGCCCCCCTCCTGTACTGGGCCACTTTATTGAGTTACAGTTCTTGACCGAGGATTCTGCGCTGTTGCTTGCGTCATGCCCATTTTGCCAGCCAGAGCCGGCTGTGGTAGCAGGGTAACACAGGGCCTGGTCCCTGAGCAGTGGGCTCTCTCTCCCACCCTCTCGGCTCTGGACAAACTCCAGGCACAAGACTGAGCTTCTGCTGACATTTTCTCTCCTTGTGTCTCATGAGTACCTTATCTGTGCACCCCTGACCCTCCTCCGGACAGGGTCTCCTCTGAAACCAGGGACTTCTGGTGGAGGTTCTTGTTCCCGTCCCAGCTGTCCTCTCTCCTGAGTTCACCCAGCTAGCTGGATGTCAGGCTCTGATCTTAACACATACAGACTTAGAGCAACACCACTTTTTAAATTTCCCAATCCACTCTCCTGAATGAATGAATACCTGATATAGATATATATATATACACACACACACACACATATGAATATGACAGATATGTTACAAGAGTAAGTAGTTGTCACTGTTATCATTCTGGAAGATTTACGCATAAACAGTTCATAGATAAACACTTGTATATTAAAAGTGGCAGCTTAGAGCAATAACAAGTTACAGAGCATGCGGAGATTTAAAGTGTAGAAGACCTTTGTTCCGCTTAGCTGTCCACTTAGCTTATTCATTGTGCCTCTGTGGTCGGTGGAATATGAACGTCCTCTTATTTTTCTTATTAAGAAGGGCAGTTTCATAACAGTATTTGATTTCTTAAGTCAGAAATCATCATCATCCTTCCCTTGAGACTTCTCAAATACAATTTTGACTTACAATTCAGTAACTGAGATCAGTCAGATGAATTATGTCTTACCCTGCGGTGGCCAGTGGAGGCAGGTATGTCCGTTCTTCTGGAGGCTGATTGTCAGAGGGAGTAGGTGGGCCGTATGAAACCATTCTCACAGAACACTCGACAAGGAGCACATCTGTGTCACACACCCTGTGGTCCCTGTAGATCATAGAACGCTTGTGTCTGCGTTTATCTGGTGCACAGTCAGGCCTCAGGGCTGAGATCTCCTGGACCACCTCCCACTGCCTGCCTTGGCGACCTCCAGAGGGCTGCCTGTTTCTGCTGCAAAACCAAGAGGCCGTGAAGGGCAGACACCCTGCCCTTCCCCTCCGTTCCCCCGACCACCACCACACACACGCACTTGTTACTAGCTTTAGATTCCAAAGCCATGTGGACTTGGGGAAAAGACAGGCTTCGGAATGAGCCAGACCTCAGTTTGAAACCCTTGTTTCTCACTCATTGGATCAACTTAGATATAATCTGAAGTCCTCTGAGTCTCCATTGCCTCATCTATAAAACTGGGGATATTTACTGACATTGTAATATTATCATGGAATTTTAGTGGGACAGTCTAAATCAAATGTCTAGCATATGGTTCGTGCTTAACAGATATTTGTTTTTCTTACATCCCCTAGCATTTGCAACTTGCTAGGTGGCTTCTATTGCCTCCTCCACGCCTACCCTCCCCCAGTAATGCACATATAATAATTTACAACTTGAACACGACCTTAGGGGAGATTGAGTCTTGCCCCTTCCTTCCATCCCTCTAGTCTTCCTCACTCTTTCATTTTTTAATGCACAGCTTTCTAGTACCTTTTCCATTTTTGTTCAGAGCCACAGGTAGAGATGAATGAAAAGTCCACATCTCCGATTTCTCCCATGTCTCCAAAAATTCCTATAATGATTTCATTCTAATCAGGAAATGGTTTCTTGAACATTTTTCTGATTTACTTAATTCCCTTAACTCCTTACTTAGTGCTTGATTAACTAAGTGGATGGTGGTTTTTGCACTAGACTGTTATTTTCCCATCATCCCCCTTCTAAAGAGCCTTTTAAAAGAGGTTTGCTTTTATTTTTCTTTAAACATTTAAAGCACACTCAGGCAGAATATACCATACATTTCCAAATAAAATCACGAATTAACAAGTTTATTCTCCATTAGAGTAAAGCCGTCCAAGAGCTGCGCTCTTCCACCTGATTTAACCCTGAAACATCATTGGGTGCTCTTGTGAGATACGAAGTTTCGATCTCAGGGGCTGGTGTTGGCAAGAAAATTCAGAGTGTTGATTAAAAACAAATCAAACAAAAAAACTGCAAAAAAGTGAAGTCCAGAACCAAAGACCAGAATTGGAGAATGGCAGTTTATGGCTGCTCCGCTTTTAGTCTGCCTCCAGCTTGCTGTTCATGCGTGCATTTGGCTGTGCTTCGTGGTGGAGAAAGCTCAGCGTGGGGAAAAGCAGTGTTTAAATTGGCCCTGAGAAGATGTGTACAAGTCTCCTTTTGTCTCTGTGAGGATATAATTTCTTATTCACTTCCCTTTTTAAAATTGTTCTCCTCCTGGATTTATGAGCACATTTTAGAGCCCCTGAGAGTGAGGAAGTATCACCGGCTTAAGCCAAATAGAGCGGGTTGGCAGCTATGCTGTTGAGATGCTGAACCGAAGCCACTTTCTGTCCTAACTCAGCTTCTCCCATTGATTTCAGACTAGGGAGAAAAAAATAGCCATTGATATCATTCCATTGCTTACATTTGAGATGTGAACTGTGTTCCCTCCCTGGGGGGAATGTCCTTCAACTCTCGCCGTGTGGCACTGTCACACTGGGCCCAACTCAGGGTCCCAGTGGAATTAGATAATCACTGAGGAATGTGACCGAGGCTTGAGAACCAGCTTTCAATTTTTCTTATTCCGTCTACCCTAAAGACTTCCCCAGGACTCCTCTTGCTTCCTGCATCACTGTCGTGGGATTCATATTCTAGATCTTGTCTGAGTCATATGAAGAGGCCTTCGTATTCAATACCACAGTAACTATAAAAATTCAAGACTTTCTCTTCTCCTGCTAATAGAGAGATTGGTCTCAATCTCATTTGCCAGATTAAAAAGCTCTTTCAGATTGGTATTTGTCTTTACTGTTTCTATACAACATTTATAGACGATGATAGTGTAGTAACCTGGTATGGTGACAGATGGTAACTATGCTTATCGTAGTTAGCATTTTGAAATGTATATAATTGTCTAATCACTGTGATGGTGTACACCTGACACTTATAATACGTCAGTATACTTCAACAAGAAATAATTCATTAAAATAAAAATTTCTATAACCTCAGTTCATGCAAGGGCTGAAAACATAGTGGAAATCCAACAAAGTAAGAATGGGACCATGTCAGGTGTGGGCCAGGCCAGCTCCAGTCAACTCCCAAAGCCAGAGTTCTGACCCTTCTTTGGAATCCACCTCCCTGCTTCCTTCCCCATGCTCTTTCACCCTGACCTGACCTGCCAGAGTCCTGGCCGGAAACAGGTGGCATGGCCAGTGGGGTGATGGAAGAGTTGATGGAGGGACCGGTCGCACTGATGTGGGCAAGGTTAGTGGAGCCAGTATACAAGGTGACACCTGCCAGATGGCCTGCAGGGGCAAAGGAGGTGACTGTCCTCAGCACCAGGAGAGAGCTTTAAACAGGCAGAGTCCCAGACAGGCGCAGCACCTGTAGATAACGGAACTGAGCCACTGCCAGAAGCGTCGGGAAGGGCCTGTAAAATTGTAAAATTGTAAAATTGTCTGAAACACAGACAACAAGGAAGATCAGGTAGACAAGTGGGCAGCCTGGAGGGGGGCACATTTGAGATAGATTTGCAGAGCTGAGCTCCTACTGCCCCAAACAGCCAAGCTCTTTCTGCCTTTCCTCTCGTGACTCAGCGATGCATTTCCTGTGGACAGCAACAGGGGGTGCTGAGCCACAGAAAATTCTTAAAATGTACAAAAGCAGCACATGGAGAGCCCGGGTCCCCAAGGTTTGCAGGAAGGAGACCTGAAGGCCTGTGCAGCCTTGAGAAGCATTTTCTCACAGAAATAACATGATAAACCCCTGGAGTGTTTGCTGACTGTAGTCAGAGCTATGAGTGAAAGACCAGAGTTCTAAGGCATATGGGAATTTGCAGCTGGGGTAGGAAGACGTCCAGAGTTGCTGTGATGACTAAATTAGAATTTATTTAAACCTGCACAGATTTGGACTGCCTGCTGCTGGGTTGCAATGGGGAGTCACTTAGCCAGGGAATGAGGCAGGTCCCTGCTCAGCTCAGTAACTGGAATTCGGAACCAGCCCCTCATAAGCAATATGGCAGGACTATGCAGTCAGATAAAACAACAGGGAGTCCTGTTGATTAAATAACTTGTCTTCCTCAATTAAAAAAACTTCTATAAAAATAGTAGTAATAAATTAGTGGATACTTTAATACACTGAATTATTAAAAAAATTAAAATTTAATTTCAATAAAGTGAAAGATACCACTTTTCCTGAGCGTGAAAGCCATGTGGCTGTCTGTGCAAGATCAAGTAGTAGCAATAGATGGAATTGAGAGGTGCAGAGGTAGGCATATGTCCTGATTAAAAGTATGTGTGCCTTTGGTCAACTCTGCCAGACCCTTACAACATGCTTTGGAGGCTCAAGAACTGAGGGCTTTCCACCCCAGTCAATGCTGCAAATACCGTGTCAGAGGGTTACCAAGAACACAAGATTTCCGCAGTGGAAAGTCCCTAAAATGGCTGTTGGGGTGTTCAGAACCCCAGTGAGATATATGCAGCTTTCTTACTGACTTTTACTATCGCAACATATGTACTTGTTGAATGCCAATTATGTATGTGCCAGGTATCTAGATAACAAATGTAAGCGGGAGGATGACTGCCATTGAGGCATTCATAGTCTAGTAGGGGAAAGTAGACCCATAAACAGATAAGAAAAGGAGAGCCTATTAAGTGTTCAGCCATGCCAGTTGTCAGCTCTGCAAATGCCTTACTCCTAGGACTGAAGAGGGGAGCTTTACTGTCATCAGTCTCCATGAAGACTGATAAATTAGATACAGACAGCTGGAGCCTAGAGCTGCCAAATAAATCCTCAGGACTGAAATATATAACCGTGCTACATGTACAACTATGTCAGGCCATGTCACACCCTCAATGCACTCTGCCATTTTTCTGAAACCTGTTTAGAGGTGAGAAAAATACGTTAATAGTAATGAGGATAATTACTATGATGGGGCCTGGTCTCTGCCTCTCCGGAAGGGAACAGCCTGCCATAGATGTTGTCTGTGCTGAATAAGGAAGGAGGACTCCATTTCTCCTGACCAGTCATCCACACACTGCGGTCCATGGTGCCCATGTGGATCTGTGTGCATGTGTCTGTGTGTATGTGTCCTTATCTGTGATCTGTGCTTTGAAAAGTGAACTGAGAGTAAGAACAGGTGGGAATAAAGCAGGCAGTCCCAGGCTAGACTGGGATTCTGGAGCTGGATTTCCTCTGAGGTCATTCATGATTCCTCCGAGGTCATTTATGGTTCCTCTGAGGTCATTTGTGGTTCTGAGAAACCACTGCTCTTCCATTAGCTACTCGGTTGGGTATATGGCTGTGCCCGTGACAGTCACTCACTGGGCATCCCAGACGGATCTTAAGAGATTTTTACCTCTTTGCAGCTCAGGGGTATGCCTCTCTCTATGCTCCTGAGGAAAATCAGAAAAGAAAATCAAATCTAACACCTGTCATAGTGAATCTATCACACATTTTTCCTTCACATAGAATAGGTGTCACTGCACCTACTTTTGTTTTACTGATCATCCAATTGAAGTTCAGAGAAGTAAATTAACTTGTCTGAAGTTACACAGGTAATGAGACAAAGAACATGTATTATTACTGGCGATATTATTAGCTCTTTTAATACTCATGTCTTTTCAAGTAAGTTTCCATTTGCCTTTTTTCCTAGAAATTGAATGTACTTTGTGAATTTTGGAAAGTGCCATACATTTCTCTTTCCCCCACTCATATTTTGCGTTTCATCTGAGTCTGTTAGGTTGAAATAAGCTTTAAATTACTTAGCCAATTTTGTCACATCTGTGATCCATAGGATACAAAATTGAATTCCCTCCCAGTCTTTCTCATTCTAGGAAATTCAGCCATGTCTGTGGCATATTGTTTCCTAACTCTACAACTTTCTGCTTGGCTGATCAACTTGCAGCTTAAATAAATATGTTCTTGAGTATTTTTTTTCTATCTTGACTGAATGGGGAGGAGGGAAGACAAAAGGTATTATCATCAGTTTAATTTGAGAATAAAGAACTTTTTCATGGATATTATTTTTCTCGAGGTAAAATAAAATAATAACATTTATTGCATTTGGGCTCTGGGCCTCTCTCTTCAGCTGAATGTTTGGCAACAAAGAAGAACACCCTGTAAGACCAGCCCCACTGGTAGCAGTAAGGAGCAGTGGCCTCTAATCTCGTGACTCACAGTTCCAATAACGTGGCCTTGGGCTGATGGAGAAATCTTCGTGGTCATCCAACGCCACGGAGCCCTGAGCCTCACTTGTCCCATTTCTGTAGCTGGGGCATGAAAGGGCTGACAGGCCTGCTGAAGGTGACTCATGGTGTGTGCGTTCACACTGTGCAGGGCCACAGCTTGCATCTGGGCATCAACTCCTGGACTCTGACTTGCTTTTCTTTCTGTACACATGGGATTCTTTAGTAACTCCCTGTTGCCTCTGGGAAAGATCAGATCCATACAAGACATACAAGACCCTCATGATTTGTTACCTGCCAACATGGACAGTCTATTCCCTACTTTGCGCATTCTGTATATTCTCCCTAGAATGCATCTAGCTGTGGCCCCCAGGCTCCCCCAGCCCCTTCAAATCTGTCTGCTTTGTAAACATTCATTTTTTTCAATCCCAGATTGTCACCTCCACCAGAAAGCCCTCTCTGCCTTCTCCTTTTCTTGCACCCAGTTTTCTCTCTTGCCTGGTATATTCACTCAACAAATATTTCTAAGCATCCACTAAGTACCAGGCACTGAGCTAAGCACAAATCATGTACCAGTGAACACAAATAACCAGATCCCTGCCCTCACAGACCCCACAGTCTAGTTGTGATATTAAAGATGGTAAGCACACAGGTCAGCATGTAATTGCAGCTGGGAGGATTGCCTTGAAGGAAGGAGGGATGTGCTCAGAGCCCAAGGAGCCCATCTCCACGTGCGCAGCAGTGGTGAGTGCTGGGGGGCCCTGCCACCCGCCCTCCCCCAACCTAGCGGCTCCTGAAGCACTCATCATTCTCATGAGTGAAGGACATAAGCACAGAGCCCCCCTAGTGAGGAAGGTGACCTTTAGTCAGGCATGATGGCATGTGAAGACGACGCCTCTTCGCAGTGAGGGCCGTTCTCTGCTGCCCTCGATGAGGCGCCAGGAGACGGCTCAGTAGACATGGATAATGTGACACAGCCCGATCACAGTGCTGTTTATACTTTTATTCTTCTTAATTCTATGGGATTAATACACAAGGCGTATTAAATTCTCTTAAGAATTTCTATGGAAAGATACATGAATACTTTTGTGAAAAGTATTTCAGCTTTTGAAAAGACTTAAAGAAGTATTCAACTATGGCAAAAAATAAACGTGCACCTATAAAAAGAGAACTTCAACCCTGTACTCGGTAATAGGCTCGGAATTCATGAGGGATGCTTGACGAGATACTCCTTCTGTGGGATTTATTTTCCATTTGAGCAAGAAATACTTGATCTTGATGTCACAGGATTCTTAGGAAGTTGTTTATTCTATTTTAAATTATGTAGATTTAAGTTCTTGAACTGAAATGTACTTTGTAAACTCAAAGGATAATCTAAATTGATAAGCGAGCTTGCAGCTTTTAAATATAATGAACTTGCTGTATTTCTCACCTATATTTTTAGTGCATCATAGAAAATGTAACAGTTTTAGTGCATCATAGAAAATATCCTATTGTATCCATTTGAGTTGAGGGCCTGTAATGGCAGTTTTTTTCTTTTTCTTTTATCTTTTAATTCTAAAGAGTATGGTTCCTGTAGGTAAGAAATTGAGATCATTACCTATAGAGCCGTTAATTATTTAAGGGAAATTGTCCAAATTCACATTTATTCATATGGAATTGCTCCCAGAAGTTTTATTGCTCTATATGTGGCAGTCAGCAAAACAAAAGCTGTAATAAAATCCAGATGACAAGTATCTCAAGATGTTTAAGATCTTTTACTTAGCTACCTAAAGTAGTGGTAGTTTGTATTAGGGAATCTTATGTATATTACTGAAGTTATTTTGTTTAGTTTTTACAATTATTTAAAGTAATAGGCCCTTTAAAATGTTTTCAAGAAATAATACGCAAAGTTCTATTTGGTTTTCTTTGCATTCTGTATATTCTCCCTAGAATGCATCTAGCTGTGGCTAGATAGAATTGGCATTGGAATTCCATTTATTGGTCATTCGGAACACAATTGGTTAAACGGAAGTGGAATTCAACCAGAGTTAATGAGTCCTTCACTGCGGTGTGTTTCAGAGACTGGAGCACAAGGAAGTGTTGGTGGGCCTGTCGTTCCTGGTCTTCCCGTTCGTCCCAGCCAGCAATCTCTTCTTCACCGTGGGTTTTGTGGTGGCGGAGAGGGTCCTTTACATGCCGAGGTAATTACTGCTCATGATTTCCTCCCTCCAAGACGCGCCCTCTGTCCCCAGCATGTGTAGCTCCCCACACAGTCCTGGGCACCTATGACAACCACGTGTGGAGCCAAGGCGTTTCCTACCTGGGCTTTAGAAACAGCGGCAGAGAGGTCGGGAGGAGCTCAGGTTTGCCTGCGCCCCCCGGTTTGCAGGGGCTCCCCTCCAGTAGAGAGCATCACAGCTAAATGTGAAATACCAACTCGAGTATGTTGAGGATGTTAGCAGCAATCGTTTACCACAATATCTGTTTTATTAACCATAATGGTAGTAATTTTCTGGAAATATCTGTTGATTGCATAAATTATTAATTACATTAAGTAGCATGATTAAAATGAACAAGTATCTTGTTCCTTCTTTATTCTTTAATTTGAAAATAGGAACAATCTCAAGAAAATTTGTTCTTGAGAAATAAAATAATTAAAAATTATAAAGGACAGGAGACTATAATGGGGTAGGTGGGGGGGACCTGATGAAGTGGGGAGTTTAGTAACCATAATGTTGCACATGTAACTGTAGATTAGTGATAACAAAAAAAAAATTAGAAAGGACATTCAGCCAGGTATGATTACATATTTGCCACTTAATCTCTGAATATTTGAACTGTGCTGAAGCTTGTCTGTTCTCTTGTCTTACTCAACTGTCAGTGTTCCAAGGCCAAATCCCTTTTCAAATGCCTGGAAATGTCCCTGAAATGGTTCTGCCATTTGTCTATTGTGTGACCTGGAGCACGATCTGAAGCTTTTTGTACTCAAGTTTTCTTATTTTTAAAATAGGGATTTTTGTAAAGTTCCTAAAATTAAGTAATTTTATGAATGCGACCAAAGAGTGAACTCTTCTAAAAGCCAGTATCCTAAACCAAAATATCATAAGAAAAATATTCTTCTATTTATTGATAATGGGTCAGAAATTTAATTTTAAATTTAATTAAAATTAATTAATTTTTGATATGGAGTTAGAAATTTAAAAATATGTATAATTATAAATGCATTTCATTGCCTTTGATTCACCCCAAACCAAGTATTTAACAGCTTTAAGACTTTGTGCTTTTTATTTTGATTTAGTTAAGGAGAGGGCAGCCCTTAATTTTCTTTATGTGTCTACAGCCCAATATGGGAAGGCGATTATGTCTTGATCAATATTTTCGATAAGGACACAAATACAACACAAATTCTTTATATTCTATACTGCCTTAAGGGAACAGGTGCAGGAGGCCCTGCCAGTAATAGAGGCTATGAAGAGCCAAGAGGACGTCAGTGGCTGTTCGAGACACGTTTTTGCCGACAGCTGTTGAAAGTGGCTTCAGTCAGATTTTCTCTGTAGAACTGATGATTCCAAGTAGAATCTATATTCAATCTTCACTCCACAGATATTCACAGAGCACCTGTGTCAGGCTGGCTGTACTAGAATCTGAGGCTGCAAAAATAAGTGAACCTCAGTTTCTGCCCTCAAAGAGTTTATTAACTGCTGATAAACACTAACATTAATTGTATCAAAACTTTTATTGAACCTCTATTGTATGTCAGCTATGCTAAGCATATTTCTTTATCAATTAATTCACACTGTTTATGCGGCAGTTCACAGAGGGCCTGTGTTTACTAAATTCTGGCTTAAACGTGAGTATTGTATCTCCAGCCTCACTTCCCTCATCTATATAAAAGGAAAGTAATAGCACCCGACTCAATGAGCTATTGTGAGCACTAAATGAGACGGTCGTTTAAAAAACCTAGGAATTATTTTGCATTGTACGTAGCCAATAGATATTTACATGGTCAGTAAATTTCTTCTTATTTTTATTGATATTGGCTCCCTGGGGTGACTGATAGCATTATCCCTATTTTCCCCAAGCAAACCCCAGGCTCTGAGAAGTGGATGGACTTGCGGCGCAGTAACCCAGCTGGGCGGAGCTGGCGCGTGACCCTTGTGTACCGACAGGGCTCTCACCTTAGGATTGCGCTGCCTCTGCCCCAGTAACGCCTTAGTATCCTTCTCAGTTGAAAAAGAAGGAGAAACTCTGAACCTAGTCAAGTACTTTTAGCTCACCTCCATTTGGTGATCAGGCCCTGATACTCCCAGCAGCCTGGAGATGAGGTCCTCAGGAGTCTGGGGTTCTGAGCCACAAAGACCTGCATGTTCAGCAAACTTTTCTAATCCAGTTAAAAGAGAACAATTTGTGAGGAAATAAAGGGCTGGGGTTTTAAACAAGAGGTTAAATTGAATTCTTCTGGATGAGACCATTAGGTAAACATCATAGAAGCCCGTAATATTGTCATCAACCATTTGTGGGGCATCTTATTTAAAGGAAGGCGTTCCCTTCGCGCGGGTAGGCATGTCCTCCCGCAGGCGTTGACCCAAAGGACCTTCCCAGCTCTGGCTCTTCCTATGCTGCCATATCCGAAGCAGAACTTCCTCTGACTCCTTTCTTTTCTCTAAAATAGACAAAGTAATACCCCTGCCCTTTTTCCACTAGGAATAAGCTGATTTGTATTAAAATAAAAGTTCTGAACATGAACAAAACATCTGTACTATCAAGAGAGGGTGCCTGCCTCTCAGAACCAATTTGGATTTTGCTGCATTTGGCAAACTTGGTGCAGAGTCATTCAAAATCACTTCCAGTAAATTGGTCTTCATTAAAAAGATGACTGTCCTTTTCTCTCCAAGTTCCTGCGTCTGTCCATTGCAGTGCTGACGCTAAGGCATCGTCTTCAAGGGTTTCTCTTTGCCGCCAGCACCTCCTCGATTGATATGCATCTCATCACTGTGCCAAGCCAGGCCACTTTCCCCTCTAGAGCTTTGTCCCCACGGATGCCAAAGCCATGTGACAGGGAGGTGGAGGCACTCTCCTGCCCCTTAAGGATGGTCTTGGGGGCAGGTGAAAGGTCAGGTCGCTAGGCCAGGGCCACAACTGTGAGCAGAAACCAGATCTGGGGAGGCTAGGGAAGAAGTCTAGGGGTTTTTGAGTGAGACGTTGTACCTCGAATGAATCCCAATCTTTCTTCACGGTCATCAGTGTAACTAACAGCACAGGGAGCTGCTTTACTCACGGCCCTGGATTCCACTGTTTTCTAGAATGGACCAGCTGAGGTGGTCCAGGGTAGAGGCAGAAATGAAAGCCTATGTGGGGAAACTTCTGTGCTGTGGCTTTAGAGAGTTCACAGACAGCCCAACAGTTGGGCTCTCTACCACTTTCCACCACAACAGGAAGGCTGGTCACTGCTGGGTAAAATCTTTTCTGGAGGAAGTCCCTGTTTTCACAGAAAACAGCCAGTATTTATAACCTGGCTCTGATGAAATCCTTAGAGCTGCTGAAATCTTTTTCAGGGCCAGAGAATTTGTAGATGCCACAGGCACCCCATGGAAGGTGTTAGAGCACCAGATGGTGCCTGTGGCCTGAAATAAACCTACACGTAGGCTTTGATGATGGTGAAGAACACGTCCCAAGCCTTTTATACACGAAGGCATCTTCTCCGCGTGACTATCCTTCCATTAGAGACCTTAATAAGAAAGAGCCATTTTCTGCAGCATTAGTACTCAGATGCTTTGAGGGAAGCTGTACACAGCATACTCTGTGGCATTCCTAAAAAGACACATTGTCCTCTTTATCCAGAAATTTTGTGTTGCATCAAAAAACTTTAGCAACCAGTAGGAAAATGAAGTAAAAAGCTTAATTGGTAATTCTTTTCAGGAAGTTGAACTTGCTACTCATTAAATGCTTAAGTTATTACAGAGCCAAGTCCTGGCCTCATGAACACCCTAGAAGTCATGTCCACCCACTCTGAGGCCTGGGTGAGTCCCGTCAAGCCCAAGGGCTGAACCGGCCATCCTATAAGAAAAGCCCAGAGTGAGTCAGGCCAACAGTGCTCTTTTATCTTCTGCCTTTATACCCAGTGATGAACAAGTTACTTGCCTTCTGGCTGTGGTTCTCCCTCCACTCCTAATTTAGAAAAGACCCAAAATACCACCTTTTTCTCATTTGCACTTTGAAATCTACTGACAAAAGAGACAGAAATAGGCTCTCTTATCATTGCATGGCTTTAGGGTCAGTGTTTTACCACCAAAAAAAATTGGAATAATCTTTTCTTCTGGTGATAAATGCCAATTTTGTGCATATCCTTTTTGAATGGGCAGGAGAGTTTGGGGCTTAAATCATTCTTTTACAGAAATTTTGATCTCTTATTCTCATCTCAAGAGAAGCATATAATATTATGGCTACTCTTTGCATTTTATAAAAACCACATTAGCATGCTTCAAAGAACTAGAATTGATGAAGCAGAAATAGTTGAGAACTCTCAAATAAAGTCATGGAATGTGATCAGATATCCACTGATATGTCACATTAAAGGTGATTTATTCACTTCAGTGGCAAGAGCAAATTTATAAGCTACTTTATACTTTAATGAGTGGAGAGGGGAAAAGAATAGTCAGGAATAAGTGAAGGCAGAAACAATATTGTGAATAGAACTGATCAAGAATAATTGAGACCATGGAAAGGGAAGTTAAGGAACATGTATTGGAGGGAAGAAAAGAAACATTAAACACTGCCTTATTCTTAGGAAGATGCCGTTTGTATCTCATAGTTCCTAAGGCTTATGGACACAGCAAGCATGGAAACATGGAAAATAAATGATTCTCATTCCTTTCCAGTTTTGAGAAATACTTCCAAATCCTATCTGTCAATTTGCAATGGAATTTTTAATCTTACATGGGTCGCTGTTGAAACCGTACTGCACTATTTATTTATCAGGATGCAAAATGATACATGTTATCTCCAGCAACACCACTTCTGTGATCTGATATTGGGGACCCCTTTGGAGGAACCATCTGTGCATAGACTTCTTCAGAGTTGCGGGAGGAGGGTGATGGTTATTTGAGAGTGAATCAAAGTTCTGCCAAATAATGAAACCAGCGCAGAAACCATCTGCTATCAACACACATTTACTTCAGCAAATCCAGTAGGAAGAAGACTGAACTGGGGATCGACATGGCTCAGTCGGTCCCACACATCCTGACAGTCTTGGAGGAATCATTTTCAGTGTGTGAAGCCAGAGGGTGGGTCTTGCCCAGTAGTTTCCAAGCGATGCTCGAATGCCCATGGTGGAAGTTCCCTCATCTGCCGCCAAGTTGCGGACTGAGGGAAGAGAGTGAGTTTTCATTAAGTTTAAATATATGCATTTTAAAATTATGAAATGATACCTTTCCTATATTGTTGGTATTAAAATATCCTTTCTCTATGACCAGATGATGAGAGCAGCAGATCCAGAACCCTCTGTCAGTTCCTCCTCCCCTTACTGGTCTTTGGAAATTCTTTCAGTCTGGGAAATCTAAACTTCCAGTAACCGCTGTGCAACATGATTTCTAAGGTCCCTTTCAGCTCCCAAGTTGTACTGTTTTGTGATTCAGAATAACCTTGTGGAGTGTATGGGTTTTTTTCCCCTTAAGATTTTAAACTAGGGTTTTTGTCCTGCCTTGGAATGCGACCACCTACGTCTGCTCAGTTTCAGTGGGGTGGACCCAGTATGGAAAGGGAGATTTGTCCCTTGCAGGGAGGTGGGGAAGGAAGAACTGACATCTTCCCTGGGGACAGGCTCTCTGGGCCTGGAAGCAGACATCAGAGAATGGTCAGGAAGCACTGGTGTGGGGCCTCTACTGAGAGATAATGGTGTGTCCTCATAACCAGCAGGAACAGGTGATGCTTAGAGATTCATGTAGGCAACAAGCAGGAGTGTGTGTCAGGAGGAAAGGAGGCCCTGGGGCAGTTCCAGACCCCCTCTGTCAAGGGCTGACAGTGCTGGCAGCTCATTAGGAGAGGTTGCTGTCCAAGAGAACGGGTCAGCACTTTGACCCTCCACGTGAAGTCATGGAGACTCACAAATCGAGCTGCAGCCTATCTAACAGAGGCTCAAGGCCCAGATGAAGTTGCCTCTAGGTAAGGGTGATGGGTTCTGCATCCAGGGGTTGACTCCCTCTGCCTTAGGTAATAGCTGGTGGGGATGGGACAAGGTTGAGCTACCTAAGAGGACACAGGTAACAAGATTTTGAGGGCCCATGTAACAGCAATAGTGGAAAGCCCAGGAACCGGGAAGAGCCTGATAATCACTGTCTTTACTTCTCAGCTTGATTCTTTGTTTGAAATTCCCATCCTGTAATACATTAGAGAGGCGGGATGGGCAACTTGGGTTTGGCCAAGAGCCACTCAGCTAAAACCTAGGAAGCAGATTGATGGGAATTTTCACAATTACAGGATCCAGTGCCCTGGCTCTCTGAGAAGATGTGTGTGTGTGGATTGGCTGGATCTCCCAGGTGTGCTCCATTACTTAATTTTGGCTCCAAATCTATTTTTTATGCATTTTTATCCTGGTCATTTTAAAACAGCAAGTGGATGGCAGAAGGAGAAGGAGAGATGCTGTGCGCGTCCCACCAGGGAGCAGTAAAGCGAGTCCCATGACCCAAAGAGAGAGAGCAAAGCAAGGCTGGCGATACCCCTTCAGAGGAAACAGTGGGGAAATCCCAGATTTGAGTCATGAAAGGGCGTAAAGAAGTCTTTTTACTTTAGAGAGACTCTCTGATGCTTCTCTGTAGAGTGCCTTCCACGTTATGCACTATATTTTAAAAGAAAACTGAGTCTCTCAAGCTTTCCCGCTCCTCCCATGTCTCTCCATCCTCGGTGGGACTAACTCCCACAGCTGTGCAGTCGGAGGCTTCTTGCTGGTTTATTGACCTGCTGCGGGGTTTCAGAAGTCGAGTCAGGCCATTCGGGGTCCGACAGGGTAGGGAGGGCAGTATGTGCTGTCGGGGCGTCTGCTCGTGTCTGTGCTCTCGCTGTGCCGGCATGAATGGTGCCCTCCAGCCCTTTGGGACCTGAGCTCAGAAGAGGGTGTGAGCTCGAGGAGCTGGGCTTCTGGCGAGGCTGCTCTCGAGGGTGGTGCCCCAGTAGGGAGGGTGCCGGGGATGCCCAACTGGTGGTCTGTGGCCAGGACATCATGGGGGCGAGTACTGTGTGAAGGCCGGGGCCAGGAAGGGAAGCAGAAGGACTCAACTCACTGTGCCCTAAGACTATAGAGTGTAAAGGTCAAGGGCAAATGCAACCGAGGACCGAGCAACAGTGGGAAGGGACTGAGCCGCGAGGAGGTCGGGGTGCTCACGCGCTGATGGTCAGTTGGCCACTCCCCTGTACTCAATGAATTGATGGCCCAGGGCACAAGGTGAGGGTAAGTTTGAGCTGTTACTCACTGGGTTGGACTCGTGGCCTTAATATTACAGAAGCCTGTTATTTATACAAGATGAATGTTTATGTCTGTGAAGTCCTAACTGGTGAACAGCAGATGTTTTGGAAACCAGGATTTGAAGTGAGATTGAGAGAGTATAATTTGGATTCAGATGAGACTAAATGGAATAATACGTGTGAAAGTTATTTTAAGCTGGGCTAGGTCCGTGAAAGTCATTATTTCAGTCTACCTGTGCAAATGAGAAGATTAGATGAATCACAGTCAAAGGAAATCAAAGCAGCAAAAATACAGGCCTCTCCTTCCCCAGCCCTTTCCTGCCAACACCTTTGGTGCTAGAAAGCTTTTCATTTCTTTTCTAACCCCGTGCGCTCAAAAGAGAACAACCGTAGCTTAGCAGGTTAGCACTCTGCAACAGTACTGAGGGAGGCTATGAAGTGTGCCTTTGCGAGTGGAGGGGAGCGACTGAAATGTAGATGTTACTCACCAGGCGTCCTGCGCTGGCCGTGGCTTTGCCTGGCGAACGTGCATGGACCGAAGTGTTGCTGTACCCCCACCTCCCTTCCATCCAGACCCCTTGTCATTATAAGTGAATCCATTTCTTTCCTTTTCTCTAGATTCTGTTCAGGGAACTGTATCTCAAAGCAATGACTTCTTAAACAAGTCTTAGTCATGTTAAAATGTGGGTTGTTTTGCTTTTGTGAGGGTCAGGCTCCCTGTTTTGTATGTCTTGTGTTTTCTCATAGTACCTGGCACAATGGATGCATCTTTTGTAAAAGAATATTGTAGGGAATTACAGGACCCTGGATATAGGACAAGCCTGTGCCTATACAGCCAGGTCTGTGTTAGTCCAGGGCACGGGGAGAACAGCAACAACCAGGGCTTGTCTGCAATGCCTTTGCCTGACAAATGAAGATGCTTTGCTTTAGAATATGGTGGTTTGTGGAAGAAGAAACGACAGAATTCAGGTGCTAGAGATGAGTAGAGGATGGAGAAGGTAGTTTCACTAACTTCTAAGCAGTAGATTTAGAGTTACTTGAGATGTGGTGGTAAAAGGGCCTGTCGGGTCCAGATGACTGCCTGCACCGGGCCGGGAGCAGAGGAAGCCAGGCCTGCGAAACCCACAAGCCCTGAGCCATGACGGTTTTCCTAGTGATAAGTAGGCCTGACTCAGTTGATTCATTTTTAAGTTTCATGTTAGTCTGACATGCAATGTTCAGCCTCACTTAGAGAATGCTACATTTCATAGCAAAGTTGAACACAAAGCTTCTTCTTTGTAAATCAGTTCACCAAAGAGATTATACTTCGAGTTTCTTTCCTTCTACACAGATGGACAGAGTGGAGACTTGGAACGGGTATAAGATTTGCTTAATGCTTTTTGTGTTGGAGGTCTGTGAATGCACACTAACAAATACATGGCTGCGTGTTTTTTTCGTACTATGAATATATCTTAGTCTCTGCATTTTGTTCTATAGAAGTGATGTGTGAATCAAACCTGTCTGAAGCAAACGATATTGTACAAGGAAGCCTGCAGGTTTAAGGGCATTTTTGGTGAGTGCTCTTAAAAGACTTAGAGTTGTCCTGGAAATGAGACAGTTTGGGTCTGTCCAGACTTTGATAAACTGGATTTCTTCAGCAATACCTACTGATTGAATTGTGTATTTTATTGACATATAGAGTACATTTTATTGATGTAATAGAGTATAGCATACTAAATACACACATGAAACATAAACACTGCACTTGAAAACATTGTTACCTTGTATTCAGATCACAGAACATGACCACATACATTATTCCATTTACTCCAAACAACAGCTCTTTTAAGGTAGTTGTACTTCAAGCGGCCTTTAAGGCATGCAGTACCAAGCCATTTGTATAAACAACTTATAAACAACTAAGGTTTCACGAGGTTCAGCAAATCCTCTGTTGCCACAGAATTCACGTAGTGTCAGAAGAACCCAGCTTTCTTGACATAGTGCCCGACCTTTTCTCCAGTGAATTCCTTTTCCTCACTGTGAACCCCAAACTTAAATTTGTCCTAGAACACTTTTGTTCCCCTATAGATCTGTAGATATAAAAAATAACAGTTTCTGGGGACTTTAGGAAGTTACTGACTTACAGGAGCCTGGTATAGGGGCATCTCTTTCTACAAACTTCACATATTTCTTGCCTCCTGTTATTTTAGCAGAAGATAATTCCTTATCCTAATGGTATTATAATATCAATTTATCGTTTATTATTTATGTGTATCAGGCATTGTGCACAGGGTAGAATGTTTATTTCCTTTTACACAATAAGAAAATTAAGAACTAGAGAATTTAAATTTGTTTGAGACCAAACAGCAGTGTCAGAATTGAGATGCACCCTTAGATTTTCTGAGTCCAAGCCCTGCCTTCGGACTCCTGGAAGTCTCAGAAATTATAGAGCTGCAGGTGAGCCATGAGGTTGAGAAGCAGCATCTCATCTCCAGAGACGTAAGGGGGAATTAGATGGGTTCTCAGAAGCTGAGAGCAGGGGCATTTTTTTCTCCCAGTTGTTGCATAGATACACTGTGAAAAGACAGAAGAAACCTATTTCCTGGAGAAGTAAATATAATGAAGCTTTTCCCACCTGCCCCCAGAGCCCAGCACCCAGGATGGGGAGCAAGGGAAATGTGCAGTGAATGCCTTAGGGAGTCTTTTTCTTGGAATATGAGTAAATTTTCACATCCAAATGCATTCAGTCTTCTGAGAAATCTTCCCATCCATCAAATATTAAAATAAAAAAAAGAACAAGCAGGGAATGAGGAGACCAATGCGTCTTGGTTCACAGCAGCTGGCTTCCAGGTCAAGTCTGATCTGAGGCGTCCCCACTGACCTCCTGGTGCCCTCTGGCTGCAGCGTCAAAGATCCATTCTGGGCTCAGTGATGCAGGGCTTTATCGGGTAACCGTTTGGGGTCAACACCCATGAGCCTGGAATAAGACCTTACTGTCGGATAATTTGCCAAGTGGGGATTCAACAATCAGAATGAAGTTAAGTAGGGATGTTTCATGTAAACTGTCTCAAGTTGGGAATTTTTTAAAGTAATGAAATGGTAAGATTGTGTCTGTCTTGTATCATGAATATTATTTCTAGATACTCTCAGTGGCTTGCTTGAGTTTAAGTTAAAAGGTAGAATTTCCTTTCAACTTAATACCAAAATGATTCTCTTTGCTGCATATGATTAAACAAAATGTGAAGCCACAGCAAACATCCTAAAATGCTTGGCCCAGAGGTGGAAAATGGTTATCTTTTCAGGTTGATGTAAATGGGAAGGAAAGTGTTGTACTTTCTATCACTTACGAGCTGTTGGGCAAGGATCGTGAAAGTACTTCTGTACTATTTGCACAACGGTTAACTGCTCACAAAGTTCTCAGACAACGGGTTTAAATGTGTTTTATTCTAACCTGAAAGGGCAAACACTGTTGATCTGCATTTCCTGTGCAGCTCCCTGCAGACGTGCACAGTATAAGGGAGAGCTGTGATACCTTTGGTTGTTACAAGCCCTGTATGCGGAGCAGCTTGTCGATAAAATCATGTTCAAATTTAGAGATACCTTCCAAGAATGAGAAATCCTGTGTGTGTGTGAGTCGCCAGCACCGGTCTCCGAGACAGCAGTGGTGCTTCTTTGCCAAGACAGCTCAGTGCTGGTCCAAACCAGGCAGTCAGCAGCCAGAGCTGGGCGCCTGGGTCTCCAGGTTATGATTTCGTCAAGTGTCAGTGGTTTGCACTGGCTCCTCCGTGCTCTGCGCAGAGGTCTCTGATCAGAGCAGGTTTCCCTTAACCAGGTTAACCAGGGCAAACTGGGGTCTGGGTTCGTCTCCCTGGAGGCCGGAAAGGCATGTAGTTTCTCATTTGCTTGATTTTCCACTTTGAAAATGAGCACTTGCCCTGCCCCTCGCAATGGAGAGCAAGCAGTTCTCTCCCTTGCTGCTGAGGTCTGCATTAAAGCAGATGTTGAAAGATGAAATGTCATAAAAGAGAAGCATCCTAATCTTTGTGATACTGTGTTCAAGCTTTTCAGAATGTGATACTCTCTAAGAAATTTGCCAACCTAATGGAGATTATTTTTATGGTTTAACATTTCTTTAAACCATATGTCAATGCAAAGACATTCCCCCCAAAAAGAATTACCCTGTTACTGATGCCTGTGCTGAGTGGAAAGGCATGGTGTTCCCACTTTCGGGTAGAGCAGGAGTCAGCATTTCCTGTGCAGCTCCCTGCAGACGTGCACAGTATAAGGGAAAACTGCGGCTCCTGGGTGCAATCTGGCCCACCGCCTGTTTTATAAACACACAGCCGCATATGCCCCTTCATTGACATAGTGTCGATGGCTGCTTTCCTGCTGAAAGGATAGAATTGACTCGGAGGAACAGAAAAGCTTGAAATATTTACTCTCTGGCCCCTTCTAGAACAACTTTCCTGACTTCTGGATTATTCCATAGTGTTAGGGCCAGGGGTCTTCTGATCTGACTCTGTTGCGACTTTGGGGACTCTGGGCAAGTTAACTCCTCTAAGCATTAGCTTCCTTGTTTATGAAATGGAAGATACTGAGGATTAAATTTTAACTTGGATAACATATTTAAAGCCAGTACTAGCCTTGTCCTGGGCTCGACGAATATTGTGGACAGGCCTGCGTAAAGCTCCCTTCACAGCGCCTGGCACATGGGAAGCACCCCACAAACACATACATGTATAAAGTAGGTAATTATCGTTGTTGTTATCCTCATTATCCTTGTCTTCCCCCACTTTGTGGCCACTGCCCTGGAGTTCCTGGGATCCCAGTGTCTTCCTTCCCCACTGCTGTCCCAGACACATGGCAGCTCTGTTTCCTACGAGGAGGCAGAAAATGACTACTGAGATTTTATGAATGTAATGGCTGGAAGGGAAGTAGGTGGGGCTGTGGGATAAGGTGTGAGGAGCCCAGGAATCAGTCAGTCAGCCCAGAATCCCCACAGCAGGACGGCATATGGAGCGTGAGCTCTGGAATCTGAAATTCCTGCGTTGATGTATTTGCTCTATTAGGTATGAGCTGTAGGACCGAATTCAGCCAGTCGGTTCACCTTTCTCCTCCTCAGTGTCCTCACGGGCGGCACACTGCTAACAGTGCCCCAGGGGGATGCGAGGATAAGCTGAGCTCGTATGTAGAGCATGCTTGTCACATAAGATGTGCTCAGTAAATATTAGTTCCTAGCTAGTGCTGCTTCGTGAAGGAGGGAGCGAGGACAGAGCTGGGGTTGGGCAGTTGGGTGTCTGCATGGCACACCTCCCCGTGCACTGTTCACTTGTCACCTTTGCAGTGACCCCGTTCCAGACCACTCATATTAAAATCTCAGCTTCCTCCCCACCCTGGACTCCCTCTATCTCTTTCCTGCCAGATTTTTTCTCTGCATGACATATCATACTCCATATGGCATCGTCTGCTTCATCTGCTTAGGCTGTATCCCCACCCACGTGAGTTCTACCAGGATAGGAATTATTGTCTGTTTTTTCCATTGATGTGTTCTTGGTCCCTGGAAGTGGCCAGTAGCAGTGTTCATGAACGAATGTTCCCACCTTGAGTGGGAAGAGGGTTTTTTTGGTTTTGTTTTTTTTTAATTTTTTATACTAGTGATTCCATGTTCTTTCGTGTTCAGGGCTTCTGCAAGGGGCTTGTGCCCGTCAGTCCAGGACCTGGGGTAGGTGTGTCGGGAGCACGGGCCTCTTTTGCTCAAACCATAGGCCCCCAGTGGGAGTGACCCTTTGGCCAGACGGTGAACCCTGAAACTTTAGGGAGCTGGGCCAGTTGACTGGTATTGGAAGTGTGGACCTGGAGCTCCCCCTTGAAGTAACCCAGAGTCTTCAGGTCAGAACCTCAAATGCTTCTCTCTTGTTTTTCTACCCTTGATACCAAAGCACAGACATTTCAAAAGGTGAACAGGAGGAAAGTGGAGAGGTGTTGGAGGTACATTTAGAAATGAGAATATTGAGCTGTTTTCTTTTACAAAACCAACCTGCCTTAATAAACTTGTGTTTATTAATAACTGTATTTTAGTACCCAACTGCCAGTCATGTACTAGACAATGAGTAAATAAGTAAATGGGCTATGTTAATTTTGAGCTTCTTATAACATTAATGTCTGACTAATGTGGGGTTTCTTTTTTTTAATTGAAGTATAGTTGATATACAAACAATTTTATTGGTCTCAAATATGCAACACAGGGGCTTCAACAGTTCCCCATATTATTAATTCCTCACCCCCTCTAGTGCGGTTACTATCTGTGAACATAGGACGATGTTACAGAATCAATGCCTATATTCTCCATGCTGCACTACCATCCCCGTGACCAACTCATATTATGATTGAGAATTTTTGTGCCTTTTTATCCCCCTCACCCTCCCCACCCACCTACGCCAACCCCTCCTCCATGGTAACCACCAGTCATTTCTCAGTGTCTGTGAGTCTGCTGCTCTTTTGTTTATTTTGTTTTTGTTTGCTTTTAGATTCCACAAATAAGTGAAATCATATGATATTTGTTTTTCTCTGCCTGACTTATTTCACTTAGCACAATACCCTCTAGGTCTATCCATGTCACAAAAAGCAGGATTTCTTTCTTTTTTATGGCTGAATAATACTCATTGTGTTTATGTACTACATCTTCCTTATCCATTCATCTATTGATGGACACTTTGGTTGTCTCAAGGCTCAGGAGTTGGCTTATGGGTAGATTTTCCTTTAGTGTAAGGACTTTGGCCAAAGTGGGGACATACTGGATGGCACATTTCTGGAGACAGAGGCTAGTGCCCCCTGGTGACCAGCATCCCTCCCAGGACCTGATAGGGAGCTCTCAGCTGTCTCCGCAAAGCCATGATGTGACCTGCAGCACAGAATCCAGATTTGGACACATGGTGCCAGTGGGGTTGTACGGTGACAGTGACATGGAGGATCAAGGGCCAGAGGGCCTATTCAGGACCTAAGAACATACGTGAGGGACTTCTCAGGATTCCTGGGCTGCTAAAATCCAGGGCAGTGTGAGCCTGCAGGATGAACCTATTGTATCCCACAATAAAGCCAAAGACCTGGCAAATTTTTGTGCTGATGTAGCCGGCGAGAGAACCAACATGTAAATGTTACTATATAAGACAGAGGAGTTTATATTTGTTCCTCGATCATAGGACAAGCTTTATTTGAAAGTTGGTTATATGGGATGGAATACTCGGGGGGCGCCCACTGCACCTCCGGAGTAACCCTGCGTGTCCGCCCTGTTTTCCAGCATGGGCTACTGCATCCTCGTGGTGCACGGCCTGAGCAGGCTCTGCACCGGGCCGCACCGAGGCGGGGCCGCCACCCTGACCGCGGCCACCACGCTGCTGCTGCTGCTCTTCTCCTGGAAAACCGTGAAGCAGACCGAGACCTGGCTGTCGAGAGAGGCCCTGTTCAGGTGCGCGCCGATGGCTTAACTGACTCTCTCCCCTTTATTCCTTTGTTTACATGTTAGTTTCCAGACAGATGAGGTCACGTGGGTCTGGCAATATTTACTAATCCAGAAATTTATTTTGGTAAAGTTTTAAAAAAGAAGACATCATTTTATGTTGGATTTTAACTTTAGTTTTTTAAACAGTATTTAATACAAAGTTTAATGTGAACTTGTCCTAAGCGATTTTATGAAAATAAGGCTCACGGGAAGGTGTTTGGGTCTGTAAATTAAGATGGAAACATCTTAATGATGAGCTGCGCTATAAAATCAGCCATAAACAAAATGAAGCAACGAGCCTAATTTCCCTGTGCTGACAAGTGAGCGGAAAGGTGAGCACGCAGTCAGGAAGGGGGAAGCAGCGCGTTTCCTTGAGAATCCTCTCATCTGTTAAGTTGCGATCTGTGATCTACAAAATATGCTTTATTTTGAACATTGATTGTGAATGTGAAATGACAGACTTTTTTCATCTCCTGGTGGGTTTTTACATGGTGTAGAAGCTGTTTCTCAATGTAACAATGCCAACTTACAGCCCTAAACTGGTCAGGAAGTATCAACATTCTTCGGGACTGTTGCTCATGGTGCTGTTTCCAGGGCTTAGTCTGCCTCACGAACGCTGTAGCCCTGGTGACCTTGGCTTGGGCTCCCCGGGCACCAGGACCGTGCCTCCCAGGCATCTCCCATCCAGCTTCCGTCCTTGTGTATGACCTTTGTTGGCCAGGTCACCCGATGTGGTTTTTACTTGATTCCTTGCCCTGCTGATATGCAACACGTATTCTTCAAAGGCAAATAACTGAAACAGGGTTGGGATATCAATTGAAAGAAAGGGGAAATATTAGAAGAATATAGGAAAACACACAGAGTTGAAGGGCAGGTGAAGAACAGAAGGGAGGCATCTAGAAAGTCTGTCTTGAGAGCCTTGAACACCCAGTGAACAAGCGGACTTACACCAGTTTTTTCTGTCTTCACATCAAAGTCCTCAGTCTGAGCTTGGACTTCTGTCCCATGCCTGCCCTTACTCCCCACCAGGGCAGTGACGTGACTGATCTGGCCAAAGAAACCCCTCTGGCTTCCACGGAGGGAGCTACAGTGGGCAGAGCGTCACCAGGCGAGGCTAGAGGGAACTCCCTTCTTGGCTGTCAGAGATGAATGAATGAATGAATGAACAAACGGATCACACAAATGTTCACTTCCCTCTTCTGCCGTTTTAAAAGAATGTATCTGGTTTTGCTACTTGGCAATTCAACTTTCTCTTAATATAAGAGAAAAATTAGTTTGCATGTGTGTCTTATCAGTTTATTACTATGTCGTTATCACCATTCCGTTGGGCTCTGGAGGGACCTGTGGAGGCTTTTTATGTGGATTTTTTTGTGATGAATATTCTTTCACTTTTGCTTCAGATTCTGCTCAGTCCCAGTCTTAACCCTTCCCCTTCCACGCAGGTCTCACAGACCACAGTGGACTTGTTCTCTTTGACTACCCAGAGCTGAGGTCGTTCGGTAAACACAGGAGCATGAGAGTTCTCTAATATAACTTCCTCTTAATCTCTGATGGCTTAATTTTTTTTTTTCTTTTGCTCTCAATAGTCTTCGCTTTTATGAGAAACTTTAAAATGGTTCTGCCCTGGGTTAAACCCTTTGCTTTAAAGGTCCTAACAGAGGTCGTGTCTCCTAATGATGTTTACTGCTTCATCAAAGCAACTTTGTGGATGGATTTTGACAGGCAGCAATTAATTTCAGTGATAAAAGTTAGTGTTCAAACCTCTACAGCCAATCGTTTAGAAAAACAACCAAGAAAAAACAAAAGTTCATGGACCTTGGATCCAGAGGCCTCCATTCTTTTAGGTGGAAGTATATAACAAGTGAACAGTTAATTACTAAAACACAACCATTCCACATGGGTGCTTAACAGGACTTCGTGATCTGAAAGGCCTTTGGTGATCAGGTGGAATTTTGTATAATGTGCAGATCAAAGCTATTGATAGTTTTTAGGAAACTTGGTCTATTATAATTCGTCTGTGTCCTAAGAAAACTTTTAAGAATCTGAGACTTTAAGAATATTTTTCTTCCTTCAAGATCAGATATTTGTATGTATTCATCTGTGCTGAGTAAAGTTCAGATCAGCTGAACAAACATTTATGCAGAATCTATGAAGCAAGAGAGGGTTACGGGTTGAGTGTGGGGTCTGGAGGCAGACTTTCTGGCTTGACTCCAAGTCTCACCACTCAACAGCTGTGTGACTGTGGACAACTTATTTAACCACTCCATGCCTTGGTTTCTTTATTTTAACATTCAGAAGAATAATAGTGTTTTTCTTATGGGAATACTGTAAGAGTAAAAGAATATGTGAAAGATGCATAGGGCAGTGCGGTAAACACTACGTAAGGGTTTCAAATTATTGGTATGTGCTGTGTTCTAGGATGAGACAGAGATGGATGATCTGTGAAGGAACTAGGAGCCGTATGGCAGTGGGGGTCCTCAACACATTGGAATACAATCTGTTACAGGTGTATACAGTGTGTACACATGGTAGAGGGAGAGGCAGGGTGACTAAGACCAACCCAGGCCTTTGAGGACTGTCTCCTGTAGTCCAGAGCTGAGTATATAAGGAGGAGAAAGACCTATATTAGCCATGGCCAAAACCAGGAACTGGCAGAACTGAGTAAGAAAAATTTATAAGAATTCTTGGCCGAGCACTGTTCCCATTTTCCCATCTTCCAAACGATAAATGCCCCAACCATTCCTAGGACATAGGTTCTCGTTAAAGCTCCCTAATGATGGGTGGTGATTTTGCTTGGCAATACTGTACACAGCCTTACAGAATATCTTAGGACAGACCTTGGTGTTGGAGAAAATCCCAAATTTCTGTGAAGTCCTGTCCTTTCCAGCTGAGGCCTCCTCTCACAAAAAAGATCCCACTGTGTAGTGTATTTTTAGGATGTCCAGATGCGGGGGCCCCTTGCAGCTTTGTACTTCTATTGGCAAGAACCTTACTCACAAAAGCACAAGAACCCCATGCCTGTGTTCTCATCAGAGGCCCAGAGAGAGTAGTTGGTCCATGTTGAAATAACTGCAAAAGAGACCAGCAATGGCTCTATAGCATCTCACTGCGCTGATGGGACAGTGACTGCAGTGGGGTGGGTAGGTGACTTAGTAATATGGGTGAATGTTGTAACCACAGTGTTGCTCATGTGAAAACTTCACAAGATTGTATATCAATGATACCTTACAAAAAAAAAAAAAAGAAATAGCTGTGAAGACGGGGAGCCAGGATTTGGACCCAAATCTGTTGTACAAGAATACATAAACTTTGCTACACCTATTTTTTACTTCATGTTTTCCAATCTAAACAAAATCTGGTATAGAAAAGAGAGTGAGAGAAAGAAGGAGAAAGGTTCATAATCATGGCCACAAAGTATAGTTTCCTTAATTCTTTTTTTTTTTTTTTTACAATTTATTTTATTTTAGTATCATTAACCTACAATTACTTGAGCAATATTGTGATGATTAAACTACCCCCTTCATCAGGTCCCCCCCACCAACCCTATTACAGTCACTGTCCATCAGCGTAGTGAGATGAGAATCACTACTTGTCTTCTCTGAGCTGTACA
>JAQQAC010003801.1:25694863-25794096 GCA_029783875.1 Phataginus tricuspis | reverse complement strand
TGTTCCACTGGTCTGTGGGTCTGTTTTTGTGCCAGTACCAAATTGTCTTGATTACTGTGGCTTTGTAGTAGAGCTTGAAGTCAGGGAGCATAATTCCCCCTGTTTGATTCCTCCTTCTCAGGATTGTTTTGGCTATTCGGGGTCTTTTCTGGTTCCATATGAATTTTAGAATTCCTTAATTCTTATAATGAGAAATTATATAGTAAGAGGTTAACTGCATAGCCCTAATTGGTACCTAGCTGCATCCCAGAACCTTACATTTCTTTTGAGTAAATAATACATGATTTGATACCCTCCACCTCCCTAAATTTTCAGAATACTGGGAAAGACAGTGTATTTACTTTTGCATCCAGTTCAGGTACTCTGAATCGCATTCTTTAAGTGATCCATGGGCTACCGATGAAGAATTCATGGCCCATATAAGTCTCCCCTCTGTGGGAAACACTTTTCTCTTTTCTTCTCTCTGAATTGCTGAGCCAGAAAGATTAGCAGACCAGGGATTGGCAAAATCTTTGGTAAAGGGCCAGATAGTAAATATTTTAGACTTTGTGGGCTGTACAGTCTCTTTGCAGCTACTCAGCTCTGTTGCTGCCTCTGGAAAGAGGTCAAGGACGGTAGGTAAACATGTTGGCACATTGTGCCCATGAGGCCCTAGTTTGCTTACCAATGATGTAAACTTTATGACAGTGAAATTAGAATGTTATTAGTGTTCTGGTACCTTTTTCGTGTAGCATCAGTGATCAGCTTTAGGAATGATCCTGACTGTATACTGACCTTCGTTGAAATCTCTACTCAACCTTAGCAAAGGGCCTTAATCTCTCTGCACTTCAATTTCCTCATCTGTAACCCAGGAGGTACAATTGGACTGCACATCTGGTAGGTTATTGAAGGGATGAAGGCAGATGACCCTTGGAAATGGGTCCTTAGCCCAGCGCCTGGCTCAGGCTGAGCGGGCCCTAAGTGCTGGCCATCCTGAGGGGCAGTGTGAAACCTCGGGACAGCTGAGGAGGCCACAGGGTCGTCTCACTTCCCTTTCTGATTAACCTCTAGCTGAACACAACTCACTTTTTTTTTTTAATGTTTGTTTTCTGATCAAGAATTTGGGGACAGTTTTCCTGATCTGTTTTCCAGTGATGCCAGCAAAACAGATTGATATTCTACAAACTTGAACATCTACCTGATAGAAGTGGCTTTTTTGTTATTTCTGCTATTTTTTGAGGTTCTGCATATGAGAGGCATGAGGGAGGAATGCAAGTGCAAGGACTGAGATCCTGAGTTGAACAGAGATTTTTTATTCACAATCATCATTAGTAGGGCTTGCCATGTCACTCAGGAATATGAGGTCCAGCCATGTCACTCAGGAATAGTGCATTTCCTTGAGAGTAAATCTATGTGCAACTACATGTCTGTGTTAAGGCAGTTGGGACCCCTAAATCATGGCACCAAGGAAGCAAGGTGAGGAGTGTGTCCCTGGGAGGCCCAGGAGTGTGGCCGCTTACAGCTATGTGGAAAATTTTGCCTTTGGCTGTTGTTTATTTTCCTTTTTTCACAAACTGTTCATTGTGAAATGAGAGACTGGAAAAACATAGCGGAAAAATACCACAGAATAAGCAGAAAGGTCAAAAGCAACAATGGGAAAGCAGTGTGTTCTTAGGATTCCAGTCACTCCACCCACATCTGCTTGCCTGTTGGGATATTATTACTTCCTGTTGCTGCACCGAACAACACCCTGATGCCAGCAGGAGTCGCGTATCCACAGGCCCAACTGTCTGCTCCTCGACTGAAACATAAATCAGAGTAACCATGCTGACCCTGCAGAGGGAAGGGTCAGTTCCAGTGAATAGGCCGGTTACAGCCATATTTAATCCATAGGAGTTCCAGGAGTTTTCTTTCCAAGTAGCCCTCAAACCCACCTACTTCTATCCTTCCCCTGCCACCCGCTCCTTTAAGGCAAGCGAACAAGGGACCCTAGAACCAATCTCCTTGGGTCAGAACCCCATCTCTGCTGCTTACCAGCTGTGTGACCTGGTGCAGATGAAATGTGTGAGGCACTTCCAGATGACAGAGATCCCCTCCTGCCCCTACCTGCTCCTGGTATTGTCTTCAAAGAGTCAATGTTACCCTGCATGGATTCCCCAGGTATTGTGTTATGGCAGCCCAGGCAAACTAGAACAGTAACCATTAAAGCAAGGTTTTTAACCTTTCTGAGCAAAACCCGTTTCCTTATCAGCAATTTACAGAATAATTATACCTGCATTTATTTAAAAAAAAAATTAGCCCAGATTTAGTCCACTGGAAATGTTAATTTTCAATAAATTAACTTAGTATAGGGGAGCCAGTCTACAGTCATCCCTCTTGTAATGATTTATTTTTGTAGGCAATCTCAATTTTTTTAAAAGGGAGACAATAAATGAATGAAGGCAGCAAGGGAGGGAAAACCTGAGTCAATCTGAGCATGCAGGTTTGTTCTCCAAAGAATTCTGTCTTCCTGTGTCCTGCCACCTCTGCTTCATAGGCAGTTAGCATGCTTGTATCATTGTGTGTAACTGGGCGCTGCCTTCATTGTTTTCCATAGAAGCATGTTTAATAACTCATATAATTCACAAATTTTGGAAAACTTGGCTTGGATGGATGCAACAGACATTTCAAATACAGGCTTATGCAACAGTGAGTAAAACATGAAAGAAACTGACAACATTCCTAAACAGTATTTTTTGTTGCTCTTTTTGAAAAAAATTGTTAATTTTAGGTCTGGAGTCCAAACTCTGCCCCACAATGCCAAGGTCCACTACAACTACGCCAATTTCCTGAAGGACCAAGGTCGGAACCGGGAAGCCATCTACCACTACAGCACGGCCCTCAAGTAAGCGTCTGCTCCTGTGCTTTTCAGCCCTTGTTTACTTCACTCATTCCTCCCATTATCTGGGGGACCAATAAACTCTCTCCTTGGAAGTGGTTTACGTCCTGGACTTCCATTCTCTGGCTCAGTGTTCAAGTCTTTTGTAAATGTGGGAGCTCTGCCTTGCTTCTGACTCTGGTGTTTTCTTGTAAAGGTTTCCATGGCTACACGTCACGCAAAGAAGTGACACTCAGTTGAATACATATATGCAGGCAAACAGGAGCTGGTTGTCAGAAGTATACTTGTAATGTCTCAGGAAATTCACTCCCATGAATTCGTCTCATTCTAGGCTTCCCACTGTCTGGATGGAGTTATGTGAGGCCGTCTGCAGAGAGAAATGAAATACCCTGGAAGTTGTATTAAGTAGAAAGAAAATGAGAAAACACTTGATTAATATTTTGGGAATATGTTAATAAGTGGTGTGTGTTTGTAGACAAATGTGTATTTGTCTGTATAAATACACAAATACATATGTGTGTGTATTTTAAATACATACATGTACACACATGTATATACACATGTATAAACACCACACACACATATTTCAATATGAACTGCCCTGACCTCTCTTTGTACTCATGGACTGGAAGAGATGATTTCAAACATGACTTAGGTATGATTAAGATAAGATTTAGGGGGTGCATGACTTCAGATATGATTAAGATAAGATTTAGGGGTGATTAAGAGAAACTAAAGATTTAAGCTCTGTATGACCAGTGGCAGTCTGGATTGTTCTTAGGTCTTTTTCAATTGCAGCTCTGACTTTCAAGATGGTCTTCTTTAAAAGATCCCAGATAATAAATGTACTTAACCTGGAGCATATAGAGCGCATGATAATCAAACGCAGCTTCACAGCCTCCAAATGTAGGCAACGTAAAACAAGATGAATCCTCTTTTTTATTGAATACTACGAGGCTCTTAGAAGCTTTTTGAGGAGCTTTCCATGCCCCTGCAGATTGCCCCACATTTGAATTTTTCATGCTTAAAATATGTACACCAAACAAATCATACATTTTGCTGAATATTAGGATTGTCTCAAAGCTTAGTTTGAAATTGTCATTCTTAAAACAACTGACCTTATTTTGAAATTATCCTCTTGAGCAGTGTTTTTACCTGCAATAAGTATATTGTTCATCAATAAACACCTTTTAGACTTTAGGGCCTGTTATGTAGTATTCGATATGGCAAAAATTTTAAAGTAGACACCCACGTTCACTCTTAAAAACTTCCAAATATTACAAAATGTAAGTCCTAGAGAAAAATTGTAATGAATCTTTTTATTGAGAAAAATAAGTTTTTATTAAGGATTAAAGACAGTTTTTAAGACTTAATAAAGAACTACATTCTTTCCCTGGAAGCCAATTTACCCAAGTGTTTACAGAGCTTATCTCTGCTTGGTGAGATTATGGTTTAATTTTGTTCTTCGTACTTGTCTTTTGTGCTCCAGATGTTCCATGATGAGCAGGTTTTACTTTTGCAATGAGGAAATGTCATTTTTAAAAAGGCATATTCCTTCAAGGGTACAAATAAAGTGTTTGGGCTTTAATGATTAATTAACATTTCAGGATTTTAGGTGACATTCTTGAAGGGAAGGAAAGACTAAAGTTTGCCCAAAAAATACTGGTTGGAAGGAAGTATGTCGGGGTCTTTTTAAATTTGCTTCATTCTGACATACTGCTTTCTGTCAAGTTCAAAGCAAAAAATAAGGCAGCCCTAAGGCACAGCTTGGGGCAAAGGTATAAATTAAGCAAAATTTGCTGGCAGCTGATTTTACAGGATTATGGTCGCTGTTTGGGTACCACTGCTTCTTTCTGTGAAACAGCGAAAAGAAATGTTTGCTTCAGCACCTGTGCTTCTAGAAGGAACGTGTCCCTGGAGAAATAGGAAAAAATAATTAAAGCTGTAAATATACTGCATGGTAATTAGTGAAATATTTCATCCTCAGACCAGGCTCAAAATATTTCTGATTTGAAGCGTCATCACTGCCATGTGATACCTCTGTGGTGGCTCTTCAATGGATGGGAGGTTTGTTTTTTTTTAATGTAAATAAATTGCCACTCGTGTTAGAAAAGGAAAAATACCAGGACTGTTTGTCATTTTGATGATTATCTATCCTAAGTGACCAAAAGATTGCCCTTATTTTGACATTGTTCTTTCTTCGTGGGAGGGGTTTCCTCTCCCTCCCAACTGCTCCATTCTTACTTCAACTTTCGTGTATCTGATGTTTTCCATATTTGCATATAGCGAGAAAGAGAATGATTAGGGAAATGCACGGTTAAAGGCAATATTATCAGAAAGCAGCCCCAACAGTTTTCCATTCCTGTCGTAATGACTGTGTAGATCCCAAAGGCAGTGGTGAAATTAGTCCTTAGGGTTGTGTCCGTACCAGTATTTCTTTGGCTGGCTGGACAGTTCTAAAAATAGCACTGTATTAAGTTGGGAGTTATACATGACATGTATATTCTGCTTCTTGTAAACTTTATTCCATTTTTTTAAACAACATGTTCGTACCACTGACCTCTTTGCCTTTCGGTGTGCCTCATTTATTGCATTTCTGTATTACAAGGGAAATCTCCCCTGAAAATGCTGCAGCTGAGGCTTGAGATTCAGATTAAGACCCAAATCATCAAAAAGAAATGTTAGAAGTTTCTCCTTCAATCCTTGACTAACATAGTGTTAGTTTTGCTTTGCTGTGAGGGGGAACCTCTCATGTTTATACCTGTTGGGGCACATTAAGCATAGGATTCTATGTGCTGAGAAATCAGACCACCATTTGGGGATCTGCCATGTGCCTCTCAAGCCTCCTGACCATCCAGGCTCCTACCATTCTGCCTTGTATGAAAGAGCAGGGAGTCCAGAGACCACCCAGCAGTTCAGCTCGTCTGCACAAAAACTCCCATCAAATGACTCATCCCATGAGCCCAAAAGGAGGGATAGTGGTCTTGCCTGAATCAAGTGCAGAAGACACTGAATTTGTATGTGCCAGTGGTTTGTTGGTTAGCTTAAAAAGTCAGTGAATAACTACAGAATCATAAAATAAATTCTGCCCATTCTTGAATGTTTTATTGTATCCTGAAAGTTCACATGAACATCCATTCACCGGTCTTCTAATGCCAAACAAGTCCTTTTCTTTCAGGAAGAGTCTACTGATTAGAATCTGCAAAAACCACATCCTGAATTCATTGCCAGGAGGACTGATTTTGATACTTTCAAGTAGAATTAAGACTGAAGGTTTTTCTGATATTTCTCTTTCAGTCTTCTATAATTAACCTTACATCTAATTTAACAGCAGTTTTTTGAACAACTTTCTTTTTTTGAGTATTTCCAGAGTATTTACTTAGTTTTCATAGAGATAATCCTTTTTTTCACATTTTTATTAGTTTGCAACATATTTCATTGTATTATGCAACTGCAATGAAAACTACAACTGGAATTAAATTTGTTAATAAATACAGCTGACTCTTAACAGTCATGTAACTCAACTCATAGGAGCAGAGGGCCCAGGCTTACAGAGAAAGTTTATTAAGTTGTGAGTATCCACCAATATGTTTTCTAGAGAGTAGAGAACATTTGAAAATCTGATGTTACAATTAAGAGGCCATTTTAAAAGGGTTTTAGCTATAGGTGACAGTCATGGATATTGTTTTTCATCTTTTATTTAAATTTCCTGCATAACTCCGTTGCTGGTTGGTTAAAGTGGGCTGGTCGTCAAGAACCCTGCACCTGGGAATGAGAAGAGGGGGAGGCTTTGGCCAGGGGGTTTTAGGAAGGTGTCTCCACTGTCAGCAGCAAATTGTCCCGTGTTCCTCTGAACACTTGTTCCCTTAGATGCCCCTTCCTCCCAGCGCACTACAGTAAGCTCCCGCCACACCCTGATTTGCTGATGGGTCCCAGGTGGTTGGGTATCAGCCCTGTGCAAGATTCCATCTTGATAAAAGGGCTGTGAGCCTCAGTTACCCAGACAGCTATTTTCTTTCCACAGGTATGGTTTCAACATGAAATGCCCAGGAAATCATCTAAGATTTCCCCCCCACCCCAATAGTCCATCGTGCAGGAGATATATCACCCTGCTGGGAGGGTATTCAGGTGTGCATGGGCAGCAGGGGACCCTTGGAGCAGCCTGGTCCACTCCTAGTGTGTCTGTTGTTCGTGTTTTAAACAGAAAATCTGAAGGGAAAGAAAACTGCCTTCACAGGGGGTTGAAGTCCCTGGCCAGGGTCTTTCCTACTGACGTAACTAAAAGGGGAGAAGATGCTTCCAATGGCCCTGTGCAGAAGCAATCTGCCTTCGCTATTTAATTAGCTAACACATGAGCAGGGATAGAACTAACATCTTTCTGACTGGCATTTTTAACGTATGAAAGAGAGACTTGCCATACTAACGCTGTTTGTGCTCCCTGCTGCATGGGTTACAGGCTCGGCGAGGAGATTCCATTAGAGTGTGATGAGTGTATTTGAAAAAAGTGAGTAATAAAAGAGTGAGTACGGAAGAAACGCCATATCATTAGAGTCCAAAGAAATCTAACTATGTCTCATTAACCCGCTGTTCACTGCTGTCCTGAGCATATCAATAAGATTATTATAATTCCTTTGAAAAGTGCCATCTGTGAAACTGGTGGAGTTTGAACTTAAAAAAAAAAATCAGCTTTTAATGACTTTTAAAAGTTCTTCATTGCACAGCCCATTTTGAGTGAACATTTAAAATAACTCTCATGACTACAGGTGGTCCTGGATACCAGCTGCCTGGCATTTCTGGGAAGAATTAAAATTCCAATGCCATTTGTTAGCCACGTTTGCCAAGTGGAGATGAATTCTGCTGGTGTCGTATTATCACTTTTAAGAGTCTAAATGTGCTTTCCAGTATCACAACTAGACGTTTGAAATTATTTTTGTTTCTTCTTATTGGTGAAATTACATTCTCACTATGTATATTTTGTGTGAATTATGTCTAGCAGTTTTACTCACTGAATACAAAACATCAAACATTATTTCATGTAGAATTTTAGAATTTTAGTCACATGGCAGTCATACTATAGACCAGATTTCCAAATGAAAGTTCCATTAATTTATATTGAAATACATTTCTCTGTCTTTTTTTTTTTTCCGCCTTATACCACTTTTTCACTTCAAAACCTCCCAGAGTTTCCACAGGAAACAGAATCTGAGGCAGAGGCCTGTGTGCAGCAAGTCCATGACGGGAGGGAGCCTTCTGGAAGCCCAGGGAAGCAAGCCAGGCAGCGGGAGGAGCTGATGGGAAGTGCAGTTCTGGGGCCTCAGCGGACCCCCGGGGAGGCTCTGGAGATGGAACGGCCTCTGAAGGTGGTCCTGAGTGAAGGCAATGATGGAACCTTTCCAGCCCCTTTCCAGCCAATCACTGTCCCCAGACCGGGTGGGCAGCCTGAGAGAGAAACCACCCCAGGCCTGGAGCAGTGCCCAGAGAGACTCAGCTGGGAGCTGCCCCCACTGGGGAAACCAGTGCCTCCGACTTGAGGGGCATCTGGGGCTGTAAAACAGCATCTGCTCCACCAGCTTAATTTCTAATGTCTTAAATAAGTACCTGTGACCCTTTTCACAGAAAAGCATTTAGATTTTCTGTTAAAATGAAAATGGTGTTAACTACCTCATAGGGTCGGACTATTATAAGTTAATTCGACAATTAAAGCCGTGTATACCTAGCATGGTGGTAAGCTCAGCAAATGTTATTAACATATCCAAAACCTGACCACTTCTCTCCACCTCCATTGCCCACTGTATCTCCCTTAAATTACTCCAGTATTCTCTGGCCTCCCGTTTGCATCTCTCCCCCTCCCTTTCAGTCTGTTCTCAACAAAGCAGCCACAGGAATGTTCCATTCATAGCAATCCTGTGCTCAGAACACTGTGTTGACCCGCATCTTACTCACAGAGACAGACAGCCCTGTGGTGGGCTCCTTGCTCTGCACCATGGGGCCCTTCTCAGACCTCATTTCTAGCACTTTTCTTGTTAGCTCAGCTCCAGCCACGTAGGGGTCCGGGCACGTGCCCCTCGACCCTTAGCATGTGATTTTGTTCGCCACTCCCTCCTGCTCAGAGCTTGGTTTTTTTTCTATTTCTGCAGACTCTCCTCCACCCCCTTAATGGAGGCATTCTCAGGCCTCTCTCCTAGGCCATCTTCTCTCTTCGATCTTTCCTTTTTCCCCAAGGGATTTCTTCGTTTCCAAAAGCTTTAGTGAACATCTGTATGCTATAATTGCACCACATACCTTTCCCCTGACTGATTATCAGAGCCATCTATCCAGCTGATTACTGGACATTTCCACATATTACCCTCTGCATCTGAAAACGCACCTTACCACCTTCTCTCCAAAACCTGCTCCTTGTCTTTCACTGTCCTCCTTTCTAGTCTGTGCTTAACCGGAGCGAACTGTTCTCGGTTTCCAGAGTTCATTTGGTTTTGCTTTCTCTGAAATACCTTCCTTCTTCCTACGTCTATCCCCTCCCCTCCAGCTCCCCATCCATTACTGCCCCTGCTGGTAAAGCATCATCTCCTCTGGAAAAACCTTGGTAAATACGCCATGGCTCTGTTTTTCGGGGCTCCTCCCGAGGGCTCCCGTCATCTCAGGCCCCTTCATTCTGCTTTGCCCCTTCCTGCTCTGTGTGCTGATCACAATGCATTCAAGTTAATTGGTGTCCTTGTCTCTGTCTCTTGTGGACATTCTTGACACCAAGGACTGCTCTCTCTGTCCTGCCGTGGGCCCTCGTGAGTGCTTGACAAATGTTTGTTGAAAGAAAGGCTGACTGAATATGATGCATAAATCTCTACCACAGGCCCATTAGAGTCAGGACGCTGCCGTGATGACAAGCAGTTTTCCCCCATGGGAGGGATATGCCTGGTTTGGATGCAGGGCTGTCCTACCCATTACAGACGTCTGACACCTCTGGCTCCTGCCCATTATAAGCCAGAGGTGACCCCAGTTCCTGAAGTGGCTGTTCACACTCCGTTCTCTCCCCACCCCTCATGATTTCCTCAGTTGCAGTTAATTGGTTAGGATTATGGACACACTTTTCCTGCCCACCCTTGTCTTTTTTTGAAGTTGATCCAACCAGACTGCCGTTCATGCTACAGAGCATTAGTGCAGAGAGGATCCCATAAGCCCATTGATCTGTCACTCAGGACTTTGAGTCTCCTTAAACCCTGGAGGTAACTTTTAAAACTGCACGTGTCTGGAATTCCATTTGGTGTCCAGCGTATCAGAAAGGCTTGGAGGAAATTGCCCTGGTGCCTGTGGGGCTCATTCCCCTCAAAGGATGAAGGCTGGACGGGCTTTGGAGTGAGTGCTTGACAGAGAACATTCCTACGTTCTTAAAATGGATGGGGTCACACGTCCTTCACATCTGAGAAGCCACAGCCTGGAAGAAACAGATGGATATAAGATGACTGAGCGTTCACTGGGTTAGTGATGAAGAAATAACGGAGGCTGTTTTGACTGATGGGAGCAAGTCGAAGGCCACTGCTGGCAGTGAAGAGAATGATTTTTTTGGAGGATGGGAAATCCTTATGAAGAAACAGAGCTGGCAACTTTAGCCTGGCATGAGTTTATTAGGGCGGTAGAGGGAGCTGAGTGAAACCACCCAGAGGTCCTTCAATTGATGCCGAAACATTGAATGTATGTAGTGTGACAGGTAGGATGGTGGGTATGTTTACCCGCCAGCTTGTTTGGCCATACTGAAGGTCTCAGTATATTGGTGACCTTGTTATTACAGAGAAAGCAACTGGAGCCCCTACGTAAATTCCAAAGGACAGCTAGAAAGCCACCCATGGCTGCTGACTCCAAATACAGTCCTTTCTCCACACGAGGCCATTCCCCAACTTCTGCCACAAAAAACAAATGTCACCAGGATCACCCCAAGCCTCTGAGCAAGGTTAAATTACATTCACCATTCTCTCTTTAGAGAAGTGGAGAAGTATTGAATTCAATACATTTCTCAACTTCTAGAGTTAAATTCTCAGGAATCAGAAAAACTCAGCCACTTAAAATGACTCATTTCCTGAGGGCATCAGAGAGCAGGGTTTTACTCTCTAAATTGTCCTGGAAAATCAGTTGGGCGGAGCCCTGGATCATGCTGGAGGTCACCCACTGTTAGAGGTCAGATAATGTAGGGGGCCCCACATGGGAGAGAGTGTCCCATTTGCCTGGATTGCATTTGAGGTTTTCTCCCGAGGCTGTCCGTAATGGGCGGGAAGGAGTATACTGCAGACAAAGGGCAATTTCAAATAATTAAAGAAGCAGACCAATAACTAATGGCAGGGTCACCCAGGGTCAAGGTAGCGATATGATGATTCAAATTCTGTAAATGAAAGAATCCACACTTCAGAAAACCAGAGACTAGTGTGGTTGAAAATGTGCTGCCAGCTTCTGAAATGTTTACTTTGGTATTTTTTTTAGCCTACTGGAATTCAGGTTTTATGGTTGATTTTTTTCCCAGACATATTTTTCCTTTGGATTCTTTTTTTTTTTCCCTCAACAGGAAATAGAAAATAAACATTTTGACCTTAGCATAGTTAACCTCAAATAAATAAATGTGTGGAATGAAAATCAGACAAATAAATCAGGGTGGGTATATTCCGCAAGGAAATTGCAAACTGGAGCCCATGACATAATATTACTGAACAATGCAGTGCCTTTTAAGGTGTTCAATGAAAAATTCACAGCATCCTTAACTTTTGAGCAGATTGCACAAAATTTAAAGTAAATGACTTGAAATATAAAACAAAAGTTTAGTCAAACACCTTGTGTCTATGAATCTTTAGGTCAATCTTGAGGTTAAAGCTTAAAAACAGTAGACTAGAGAACATATATGTAAGACATACGTGCATTTGACACACTTACTGAGTGTTGTTGATTGTAAGTAGCTTTCCATAACACTGTGCTTTTCAGAGATACTATGATTATTCTGTATGGCAGGTGACAAATTTTTTCAGTGCATACGAATCTCAGTCGCCAAGTTTTCCTGAGTGTTACTTCACTTAGTCACTGAGAACTAGTTCCTATAAGATCATAGTTGAATGGACTGACCAAATTAGAAAAAGGAGAAATTATTCTAAATGGAAGCTCTAATTTGCGGTAGTGTATTTATTTGCTGACAGTTGAATGACTCATGTTGTCTAGGAAAAAAAATTCCAGGAACCATCTGCCTTCTTAACACTTAAGAACCCAACTGCTTCTGAGATACTTCTTTCTGTTTTTTAATAATCTATGACTTAATTTCTCCCAGCCTCCCTTTGCTGACCTGCAGAATAATGCAATAATTATACTTAAAGAATTAAGTAGGTTAAGTGAGATCATGGACAAGAAATCAGTCTAAAATGTGAAGTGTCACTAACACATCCTGGGTCCTTTGATTTCGGCCTTCTGTGTGCTTAGGCGAGTGTGTCCTGCCAGGGGCGGGTTCCCGTAAACATGTTCCTGATGTTGATTCTCAGAGATAAGGTGACAGAGATAAGGGAATGGAGGGCGATGATAATGTCCTTAACTCCCTACTGGACCAACTCTGCTAAAGGACACCCCACTGGATAAAAATGAAGAACCCCTGGCGTGGTCAAATGGATGTGTTTATCAAGAATGTGTATTATCAGATATTTGAAAAAAAAAACTCTCCAGCTCATAGAACTGTGTCTCTATACTTAGATTTCTTTTGTAAAAAGAAAAATTAAAACTCCTATACCCCAGAACTATTTGACAATAGAACACATTCTGCCTATAATAAGTTTTAAAAAGATTTAATTCACTGAAATAAAAATGATGCTAATAATAAAGAAATGGCAATAAAACCCCCATAAACAATACGATGTTCAATAAGAACGGTGAGAAAGAAAATCCAATGGCTGTTCACACTTGTCTTAAAAAATGTAGACCTGAAGATCATCCCCTGCTCTGCCCTAATTCAGTGGACCTTTCTCTGAGGTTTTTTTAGGTGGGGAAGGGAATAATCACTAACGGAACTTTTATAAAACGTACCTGGAGAAGTCAGAGTCCAGATGACTTATTTTATTCTGACAATTGACATAGCAACATAGACATCTCTGAATTTATTCATCTTTCCAGTAGAAAATTCCCTTCCTGGAGACCTCAGGATTCAATTAGACCCAAGCTAATTCAAATACAAGTGTATTTTAAAAGTCAACATGCAAAATATGTTTTGTCCCTGCATGAGTCTTCTGTAAACAAGAGTATATGTCTTAAGGAAATGTCTACATCTATATAAAAATCAAAATCAAAAGTGATTTTTTTTTTCTGACCTGGTTGTTGAAGAATCCTTTTCATGAAATTCAGCTTCATTTCATAAATAATGAATGCAATGCTTGCCTGGGATTAGTGAACATAAGCAGTCACCCAGCAAAAGGATATTGCTAGCAGACCCTTCCTATTACCAGGAATAAACAATATCACACATTTTGCAGGTGGAGAGGTGTGAGTGGAAAAAGTTTAAGTGCAGCAGTATAAATGCCAGCAGCCTGTGCCCTCGGCAGGTCGAACTGAGCACAGAGCCTTTTCCTGGCGATGGTTGGCGATGGCTGGCCGTGAAGCCCTGTTCTGAGCTCCGTGGTTCCTTCTAGAAGCCCTTTACCTCACTCTGCTTATATTTGTTTCTCTTTGCTTCCCTTCTCACTGCTTGCTTCTGTTTTTGAGTTAAGTGTGGACTTACTTCCTGTTTCTGATGAGAAAAAAGAAAAGAGAGAAACATTTTTGTAGTCAGTGAACTTTGGAAGCACCCAGCCATTCATCTAATTGACTGCGATCCGAGTGGCTAGAAAGTCCAGGAGGGTGAGCTGAGAACCAGCTGCCTGCCGGGCAGACGGGCGCCGGGAGAGGCGGATAAGCCCATCGTGGAGCACTCACCGGATTTAGACTCTCCTTTCCCGTAGTTAGTGCTTTTAACTCAGACATTTATTTCCAGGGCCCCAAAGCCTAAGGAAATAAGGACAAGATCAAGGTTTAAGAAATCACCTCTTCGGAGAAAGCAGATGTCCCTGGCATGATGGCTGTGACCGCTGGTCATCAGGGAGATGATGAGAATTGCTCTCACCGTGTTTACTGGACAGCCCCTAAATCTTTGGGAAGTCAGAGAGCTTTGCCCAACACCCAAAAGAAAGTTTCTCTAGAAGAATTTGAGTCCTGAGTCCAGGCCATAAAGGGTTCTCTGTAACCACTTCCAGAGTAACTCTCGGACCCAAGCTTCCCGGGAGCCTTCCATGGGCTTGTAGTGGGCGGGCAGGGACGAGGGCATCTGGCCTCTCAGCGTAGCCCTGTATTCCCCGTGGCAGCTCGGAGAGAGCGCCCAGGACTTGCTGTCCCTCAGGACTGTGAGGCTGGGTGTTAGGGGGACTAGTACCAGGGACCCTCAAGTCGCCTTTGCTAATTAAAGGTGACCAGGAAGATGCACGCCCCAGCTCACGTGCTGCCCAGTGTGCTTTCTTCTCCCCAGTTTCCTCTCCTGCCTCTCCCCACAGTCTCCACAGCCATTATGAATAGTTAGGGCTTTCAAGCTTTGGGAGGATGTAACATTTAGCTGAACTGATGCTATTCCTTGTCAACCAAAAGGAGCATTACTCGGAATGTCTTCCTGGAAATACTAGTTCTGAGGTCTGTTCATAGCTGTTCTGTAAGAGAGTAGGGAAGGGAGGGTTACGTGGTCAAATAAACATAGGAAATTCTGGGTTAAGCAAAGACAAAAACAAACTATGCAACTTCTCTTCTGTGGCCTTTGAATAGCAGCCTCTTCTGTCCCCAAATTAAACTGATCTTCTTAGAGGGTACAGAGCAGAGTGGGAGGAAGCAAACATGGCATTTGATTGTCAAGAGACTTGACAAGTACAGACCCTGTTTTTATTACTTGGACATTATTCTACGTTAAAAGCCAGCTTCACAGCCTTACTGAAAGTACTCTGGATGACAGAGATGGAGCGAACCTCTTTAGACGGCTAAATATGTCTGCTCTACGTACAGCAGAAACAACTAAACTCCGTAACCATGCCGATTTGCCTTCATTATAGTTTTGAGTCAAGGAAGTAAATAGATTCCCTTCCTTCCTTAATCAGCATAAATTTGGTTTACTGATGGGTTACCAATCCTCCTTTGCATTTGCCTTTGAACATAGGAATTCTCACTTCACTGTGTAATTCGTTTTTTTATTTTTAAGTGTTTGTTAGGTTTTTCATTCTGAGAACTGTATCAGGCCAGGTGGTACCAAATTATAGTAGGAGGCAAAAGGAGATAAAACAGAAAGAGAGCCAGGATGGAAATCCATTTGGGGGGTAAAGTTTATTTTTATGGGGAAAGGTTGTGTATGTGTCATTCTTTCTCAGTAATGGCAGTTTTCCTGATCTTCCAATCCAAGTACGTTTATGAAGATCCCTCATCCAAGGGATTTCCAGCATCTTGTGTGAATAGTGGTCACTGTATAGGCAGCTGGTCAGCAGCCCCACCAGACCAGAAATTCACCATGGAGGCAGTGAGGATCTTCTTTCAAAGGAAGTTGAAAGTCACTGTAGGTTCTAAAAGACTAAAATTTCCTTAACCTGAGTAGATTTGCATATTATATATTTTTGCATTATTAGGGGGTAGTTTACTTACACCACTAAGTATCAAGTACATGCTTCTCTGCCATATTTATATGCCAAAGAGATAACCGCTAAGATTTGACATAGACATTCCATTAAAATGAAGAATTCAGTGTTTTCTTGGGTTGCGTCATACCTGGGGAGGTAGAGGGGACAGCAAGCACATTGTGCCCGACTTAGAAGTTTTTGAGCAGTCATCACTTAATATTTCTGATTTTTCAGGCTCTATCCACGCCATGCCAGTGCCCTGAACAACCTGGGAACACTGACAAAAGACACCGCCGAGGCAAAGATGTACTACCAAAGGGCTCTCCAGCTAAATCCACAGCACAACCGGGCTCTCTTCAACCTCGGGAATCTACTTAAGTAAGTGAGCGTGCACCACTGATCAAGTGGCTGCGTCATTGCAAGGAATCCTTTCCTTCTCGACACTCACTGGGTCCTGCTGTTGTCTCCTCTTCCAAGCTTTCAAACTTTGGGAGGGTCTTACATTCATCTGAATTAATTCTATCCCTGTCGGTCAAAAAGAGTATTTTCCAGTGCGTCTCCCTAGCAGTATTATTTCTGGGATGTGTTCATAGGATTGTCTGTTGAGGGATAGGAACAGGGAAGGGTTACATGGTCAAATGAACTTAGAAGGCGTGGTTAGGCAATGAATCCTATTTATTTACTGCAAGAATCTTTAATCTGATAAATGCCCTGTGAGTCTTCAGGAAGTCGATATGGGATACAGCATTTCCCCAAGTAGCCTCTTTTTGGTAGGGCATCTCCCAGATATTCCGTGAATATACATCGGGAAAAGTGTTGGCCTAGAAAAAGCAATGCGCTCCAAGGGGTAGCCAAAGGCCACAACCCCAACATGTGCCTGAGTTGTACTGTTGGGAAGAAACATTCAGGCTTGTGGGGAATTAGTAATGGTAACTCTGGCTCCTAGAAAGACCCTCCAGGCATAGTCACTGGTATTTGCTTTTTGCTCACTGCCTTATAGGAGATTGATACTGAACTAGTGACAATGAGGTACTTTTTGGCATCGTGTATTTTTACTAACATGACATCTGGGCCTGTTGGTGATGGTACTAGCAATAGTAGGAGTAATAATAACAGTAGTGAAAATGCTGATAATTACGGAATCTAACTTATAAACTTAAAAAATAAACAGGTTAACAACATCAGAAATAGAAACAAAAAGTGAACACGTTTGGAATCGGACTGTAGTGATGTGTTTGTGCTATTGTAATGCCGACAATCCACACACTTACCTACATGCCTCTCGGCTTCTAGAGAGCATATCTGAGACCTTTAAGGCTAGTAGTTCGCTTGGTTCTTTCATCCTCTTCCTAACAGGTCGTCTTGATTGCCTGTCACTTAGTATGATGCATATTTTTCACCTTCTTGTCAACTCCTTGAATTTTACATGTATATTCAGATGATAGACATTAGTCTATTTTCCTATTGTGAGGGTTAATTCATGCTTTTATCTAATCCTATTTGTACCGAAGCATTGGAGTGAATTAATCACAGAACAATCTCTAACATCGTATGAAGTGATGGGTGCCATCCTGCGTCTGAAGTCTTATGTTTAGGAATGGCTTTAATCCATATACTGGAACAGCAGATCAAGGGAGGACTACACAAAAATAAATAAATGCAAGGAAAGTCCAATTAAAATGAAAGAAATCAAAGTGTAAATCAGCAAAAACTAAATAAGCTTAATGTTTCAAATTAGAGAAATCATTGTTAAAGTTTGATACAAATATGAGAATGATCAGAGACAATTAAAAATGAAGTATGAACTATGACCAAAAAGCAATTTTTGTACTAGTAAACTCCCTTTAACAATAACAAGGTGTGGGGAAATTGAGTCTTAATTGCTATAGATAACTAGTTCTAGGTCAGTAGGATGCTTTTACTTTAATATTTTTTGAGCTCTTATTTCTGTATGTGAAGTTCTGAGGACCCTCTTTTAAAATTATTGTTACATCTGTGTATGTCCTACCTTACTTACAGCCTAAATAACTTAATGGCTAGATAAAATCCTGTTGCTGTCTCTTGAGGTCTCTAGATTACAGAGTACTGATTTCAAAAACCATATAGGAGAGTATTTTCTCCAAAGAAGCCAGCTTCAATGGCCTGGATACAAAATGACAGCCATTAGGAATGATGTCCTGCAGCTGTGATGACCATATTGTGCTGAATGTGACTATACATGAAAATGAGGGCAGAGATGCTTGTAAATTTCATCTAGCCATGACCCGAACAGAAGGTAGACACTCTACCCTTCCTTCTCCGATTCACATATCATCGCCACTCTCTATTATCTTGAACTAGTAAATGTGAGTCAAAAATACAAGGAAATAGGGGACTTCCGGGAAAATGGCGGCGTGAGCAGGGTGGCGGAAATCTCCCAAAACCAAATATATTTATGAAAACACAGCAAATACAACTATTCCTAAAAGAGAGACCAGAAGATACAGGACGACACCAGCCTGCAGCTACACCTCAGAGGACTCGGCACCCCGCGAGGCAGGTAAGATACGGAGCCGCAACCTGGCGGGACCTGAGCACTTCCCCACCCCAAGCGCACTGGCGGGAGGAGAGGACTCAGAGCCCGTGAAATAACCAGCCCCTGTGATCCGCGCGGGGAGCACTAACACACATCACGCGGTGTAGCGGAGATTGGAGAGACAGAGGGTGCAGGAACTGAGCCGGAACGCACCCGGGTCCTCGCAGCCGGCTCCCCGGGACAAAACAAAAGCGCGCACTTTTTTTTAGTGTTCTTAAAGAGACAAGGGCCCAACGGAGGAGCCGGATTGCCCAGGCACACTCAGCCCAGCAGGCGGGGAGTCCTGGGGAATTTCAGACCCCTTGGCTGGTGAAGGGGAAAAAGTAGCCGCACTGAGACTTACACAAAGATCAATAGCCTCCCATTCATTCCCGCCCTGACCAGAGCTACAAAGGGGAGCAGCGCTGTGCGGCCCTGGCTGTGGAATAGTGGAGCAACAGTGCCACCTACAGCATCCTCACAGAATCTAATCCTCGTGGGCGGTTTTTTTTCTTTCTTTCTTTTTCTCTCCTTTCTTTCTTTCTTTCTTTCTTTTTTCTTCTCTTTCTCTTCCTTCCTTTTTTTTTTCTTTTTAAAAGTCTTAAAGAGCCCAGCTGACATACATGGCACCTACCAGCGACCACTTCTATTGCCATGAAAAGACAGAGGAATATGGTCAGGACTAAGATCAACCAGACAACCCCAGAGAAGGAGCCTGAAGGGATGGAAATGCACAATCTTCCTGAAAAAGAATTCAGAATAAAACTCATAACCATACTGATGGATCTACAGAGAAATGTGCAAGACCTGAGGGAGGAAGTGAGGGTAGTGAGGAAAGAATGCAGAAATCAGACAAGCGATCGACGGGTTTAACAGCAGACTGGACGAGATGCAAGAGATTGTTAATGGAATAGAAATCAGAGAACAGGAATACAGAGAAGCTGAGGCAGAGAGAGATAAAAGGATCTCTAGGAATGAAAGAATATTAAGAGAACTGTGTGACCAATCCAAACGGAGCAGTATTCACATTATAGGAGTACCAGAGGAAGAAGAGAGAGAAAAAGGGATAGAAAGTGTCTTTGAAGAAATAATTGTTGAAAACTTCCCCATGCTGGGGAAAGAAATAGTCCCGCAGTCCACGGAAGCCCACAGATCTCCCAACACAAGGGACCCAAGGAAGACAACACCAAGGCACATAATAATTAAAATGCCAAAGATCAAAGATAAGGACAGAGTATTAAAGGCAGCTAGAGAGAGAAAAAAGATTATCTATAAAGGAAAACCCATCAGACTGTCATCAGACTTCTCAACAGAAACCTTACAGGCCAGAAGAGAATGGCATGATATATTTAATGTAATTAAACAGAAGGGCCTCGAACCAAGAATATTGTATCCAGCATGCTTATCATTTAAATATGATGGAGGAATTAAACAGTTTCCAGACAAATGAAAGTTGAGAGAGTTTGCCTACAGGATATCTTAAATGGACTGCTCTAGGGGGAAGCACCCCTAAGGACAAAAAGATGTCACCAGAGAAAATAAAATCATAGTAAAGAAAGCAGACCATCCAAATACTAACTAAAGGCAAAGAATAAAACACCTAGTATATAAAGAATGGAAGAGGAGGAATAAGAACGGAGAGAAATGGAGGAACATCAGATGGTGTTTACAATAACTTAACAAGAAAGTTAAGTTAGATTGTTAAATACTAAAGAAGCAACCCATGAACCTTTGGTAACCACAAATCTAAAGCTAGCAATGGCAATGATTACATATCTATCGATAATCACCCTAAATGTAAATGGACTGAATGCACCAATCGAAAGACACAGAGTAATATAATGGATAAAAAAGCAAGACCCATCTATATGCTGTTTACAAGAGACTCACCTCAAACCCAAAGATGCACACAGACTAAAAATGAAGGGATGGAAAAAGATATTTCATGCAAACAACAAGGAGAAAAAAGCAGGCGTTGCAGTACTTGTATCAGACAAAATAGACTTCAAAACGAAGAAAGTAGCAAGAGATAAAGAAGGACATTATATAATGATAAAGGGGTCAGTCCAACAAGAGGATATAACCATTATAAATATATACGCACCCAACACAGGAGCGCTGGCATACGTGAAACAAATACTGACAGACTTAAAGGAGGAAATAGACAGCAATGCATTCATTTTAGGGGACTTCAACACACCACTCACTCCAAAGGACAGATCAACCAGACAGAAAGTAAGTAAAGACACAGAGGCACTGAACAACACACTAGAACAGATGGACCTAACAGACATCAACGGAACTCTACACCCAAAAGAAACAGGATAAACATTCTTCTCAAGTGCACATGGAACATTTTCCAGAACACACCACATACTAAGCCACAAAAAGAACCTCAGTAAATTAAAAATTATTGAAATTCTACCAACCAACTTCTCAGATCACAAAGGTATAAAACTAGGGATAAATTTTAGAAAGAAAACAAAAAGGCTCACAAATACATGGAGACTTAACAACATTCTCCTACTTAATCAATAGGTTAATGACCAAATCAAAACAGAAATCAAAGAATATATGGAGACTAATGACAACAACAACACAAAGCCACAACTTCTGTGGGACGCAGGAAAGGTAGTTCTAAGAGGAAAGTATATTGCAATCTAGGCCTATTTAAAGAAGGAAGAACATTCCCAAATGAATAGTCTAAAGACACAATTACTGAAATTGGAAAAAGAAGAACAAAAGAGGCCCAAAGTCATCAGAAGGAGGGACATAATAAAGATCAGAGAAGAAATAAATAAAATTGAGAAGAATAAAACAATAGAAAAAATCAATGAAACCAAGAGCTGGTTCTTTGAAAAAATAAACAAAATAGATAAACCCCTAGCCAGACTTATTAAGAGAAAAAGAGAATCTACACACATAAACAGAATCAGAAATAAGAAAGGAAAAATAGCGACGGACCCCACAGAAATACAAAGAATTATAAGAGAATATTATGAGAATCTATATGCTAACAAGCTGCAAAACATAGAAGAAATGGACAACTTCTTAGAAAAACACAACCTTCGAAGACTGACCAAACAAGAAACAGAAAAACTAAACAGACCATCCACCAGCAACGAAATTGAATCGGTAATCAAAAAACTACCCAAGAACAAAACCCCTCGACCAGATGGATTCACCTCTGAATTCTACCAGACATATAGAGAAGAAATAACACCCATTCTCCTTGAAGTTTTCCAAAAAATAGAAGAGGAGGGAATACTTCCAAATTCATTCTATGAAGCCAGCATCACTCTAATACCAAAACCGGGCAAAGAGCCTACCAAAAAAGAAAATTACAGACCAATATCCCTGATGAACATAGATGCAAAAATACTCAACAAAATATTAGCAAACCGAATTCAAAAATACATCAAGAGGATCATACACCATGATCAAGTGGGATTCATCCCAGGGATGCAAGGATGGTACAACATTCGAAAATCCATCAACATCATCCACCACATCAACAAAAAGAACAAAAAACACATGATCATCTCCATAGATGCTGAAAAAGCATTTGACAAAATTCAACATCCATTCATGGTTAAGACTCTCAACAGAACGGGTATAGAGGGCAAGTACCTCAACATCATAAAGGCCATATATGACAAACCCACAGCTAACATCATACTTAACAGCGAGAAGCTGAAAGCTTTTCATCTAAGATCGGGAACAAGACAGGGATGTCCACTCTCTTCACTGTTATTCAACATAGAACTGGAGGTCCTAGCCATGGCAATCAGACAAAACAAAGACATACAAGGGATCCAGATTGGTAAATAAGAAGTCAAATTGTCACTATTTGCAGATGACATGATATTGTACATAAAAAACCCTAAAGACTCCACTCCAAAACTACTAGATCTAATATCTGAATTCAGCAAAGTTGCAGGATACAAAATTAACACACAGAAATCTGTTGCTTTCCTATACACTAACGATGAGCTAACAGAAAGAGAAGTCAAGAAAACAGTTTCATTCACAATTGCATCAAAAAGAATAAAATACCTAGGAATAAGCCTAACCAAGGAAGTGAAAGACCTATACTCTGAAAACTACAAGACACTCCTAAGAGAAATTAAAGAGGACACTAACAAATGGAAATTCATCCCATGCTCTTGGCTAGGTAGAATAAATATTGTCAAAATGGCTATACTACCTAAAGCAATATACAGATTCAATGCAATCCCTATCAAAATACCACCAGCTTTCTTCAGTGAACTGGAACAAATAATTCTAAAATTCATATGGAACCACAAAAGACCCCAAATAGCCAAAGCAATCCTGAGAAGGAGGAATATAACAGGGGGAATTACGCTCCCTGACTTCAAGCTCTACTACAAAGCCACAGTAATCAAGACAATTTGGTACTGGCACAAAAACAGACCCACAGACCAGTGGAACAGAATAGAAAATCCAAACATTAACCCAAACATATACAGTAACTAATATTTGATAAAGGAGCCTTGGATATACAATGGGGAGATGACAGTGTCTTCAGCAGCTGGTGTTCGAAAAATTGGGCAGCTAGATGTAAGAGAATGAAACTGGACTACTGTCTAACCCCATACACAAAAGTAAACTCAAAATGGATCAAAGACCTGAATGTAAGTCATGAAACCATAAAACTTTTAGAAAAAAACATAGGCAAAAATCTCTTGGACATAAACATGAGTGACTTCTTCATGAACATATCTCCCCGGGCAAGGGAAACAAAAGCAAAAATGAACAAGTGGGACTATATCAAGCTGAAAAGCTTCTGTACAGCAAAGGACACCATCAGTGGAACAAAAAGACATCCTACAGTATGGGAGAATATATTCATAAATGATGTATCCAATAAGGGGTTGACATCCAAAATATATAAAGAACTCATGCACCTCAACAAACAAAAAGCAATAATCCAATTAAGAAATGGGCAGAGGACAGGAATAGACACTTCTCTAAAGCAGAAATTCAGATGGCCAATAGGCACATGAAAAGATGCTCCACATCGCTAAACATCAGAGAAATGCAGATTAAAACCACAGTGAGATATCACCTTACACCAGTGAGGATGGTCAACATCCAAAACACAAACAACAACAAATGTTGGTGAGGATGTGGAGAAAAGGGAACCCTCCTACACTGCTGGTGGGAATGCAAATTAGTTCAACCATTGTGGAAGGCAGTATGGAGGTTCCTCAAAAAACTCAAAATAGAAATACCATTTGACCCAGGAATCCCACTCCTAGGAATTTACCTTAAGAATGCAGCATCCCAGTTTGAAAAAGACATATGCACCCCTGTTTATCGCAGCACTATTTACAATAGCCAAGAAATGGAAGCAACCTAAGTGTCCATCAGTGGATGAATGGATAAGGAAGATGTGGTATATATACACAATGGAATATTATTCAGCCATAAGAAGAAAACAAATCCTACCATTTGTAGCAGCATGGATGGAACTAGAGGGTCTTATGCTCAGTGAAATAAGCCAAGCTGAAAAAGATAAGTATCAAAAGACAAGTATCACATACTCTTATGTGGAGTATAAGAACAAAGAAAAAAAAACTGAAGGAACAAAACAACAACAGACTCACGGAACCCAAGAAAGGACTAACAGTTACCAAACGGAAAAGGACTGGGGAGGATGGGTGGGAAGGGAGGAACAAGGGGGAAAAAGGGGCATTACGATTAGCAAATGTAATGTTGGGGGGGCACGGGGAGGACTGTACAACTCAGAGAAGACAAGTAGTGACTCTATAGCATCTCACTATGCTGATGGACAGTGAGTGTAATGGGGTTGGTGGGGGGGACCTAATGAAGGGGGTTGTTTAATAACCATAATATTGCATATGTAATTGTAGATTAATGATACCAAAATAAATTATTTTAAAAAATACAAGGAAATATATTTTGGCAGTGGTTACTTTTCACGGTATGAGGGACACCTGGATCACAAACAGGATTTTTTTCCCTCTTTTTCAGTAAAATCTACTCGATGGTCATGCAAACCAGGAACAATGCTTTGCGTTAGTGTGACACAGTGGTGTTCTGAGCATTTTTTCTTTTTAATGAAGCCCTCCCAGTGACTGTCTGTAAAGTAAAAATGGGAAGAAGAGGACACCAAGACCCTGAGAAGTAAAGTGCCTTGTACAGAGTCACCTTCTTTTCCACCTGCTCCTTCACTTTGCGCCACAGAGTGTGGAGTATTCTTAGAGTCCCGTAGGATAAAATCATTATAATAGGTGACATTTATGTATCCAGGTGTTTTTTAGATCCATTACTTAATGTAATCTTTAAATCCATCTATTGCGAGAGGCATGACCACCCTCATCTCCCTCTGACAGTGAGGAAGCCGAGGTCAGATTTCCTGTGACCTTGGTCTAGGCTCTGGCACATCCGGGACTGAATCGCAGCCCATGGACGCCTGTCCCATTTGTTTTTCCATTTCCCGTGCTGCCCAACAAGCCCTCCAATCCCCAGATTACTGAATGTTTAGCTACTTAATGGCATGTGATTGCCTCTTGGGAGAAAGGCCCTTCCTGTTTGCCTGAAGGAAACAGTGAAGTGTGTTGACGTATCTGCAGTCGCGGAGAGAGGCGGCCTGAGAACAGCAGAGCTAGTCCCTCTTTGGCCGACTGGAGTTTCACAGCCGCTTTCCCGGATGTCGTTCTGCCCCCTGGTAACAGTGGACCAGAGGCAGAAGGAGAAGAATATTTTACATGTGGTTTGATTCGATCCATTTTACTCTTTAAGATGTGTACCCTACCTAGTATTTACGAGGCAGTTAACTTTTTTTAAACTAGAACGTAATGCTCATCATTCTAAGGACCCCCATCTCTTTAGATATAAGCAGTCTAGATTTGATCATCTCTGAGAGGAAGGCCCTAGTCATTGTTCCTATTTTATAAATGAAGAAACTAGGATTTGGAAAAGCAATGTGCCAAATCCCTTTCTGAGTTTGTAGAAGCCATGGGAATTGAACCTATGTCTGTCCAGGTATACCTGCCCTTAATCACCACACTTGACTGCCTCCTCGTGTCTCAATCCTCAAAACCAGGGCAGCCCCTTGACCCGCTCCTACAGAACCCTGCTGAGCACCAGAACCTGTCATTTGAAGTTTTCAGGTGGCTGCATTTCAAAACATTTTTTAAAAAGGTAAAGTTAATTTTAATAATTATTTTACTTAGCCCCAATCTATCCAAAATATTATCACTCTAACATGTAATTAACATTAATATTAAATTTTAAATTGAACATGTAAAAATGTCATTGAGTTAGTGTGCATTCTTTTTTTATGATCTTTAAAATCCACTATGCTTTATGCTTACATCTCAGACTAGTCATATTTCGGGTTTTCAGTAGCCATATGTGGTGAGCGGCTACTATATTGGACAAACACAGATCTTTATTCATGACCTTGGCTTTGAGAGAAATGTGAGTCTGTGTCTAGGCCAGAAGCTCTAAGTAAGATGTGGTTCTGTCAGAGCATCCCAGGAATCTTACAGCACTGTGGACACATTTCATGTGGATTCTTGGCCTTACGTGATGCCCAGCTTTAGACCTGTTCACAGTGGTAGACTTCACTGGGTGTTATCCAAATATACTTGGCCTCTTTCATGACCATTTCACTGGACTTTGAAGCGAATCTGTTATGATGTTGTGCAGCCCATTTATAGTGTGACAGATTGTTAAGGAACAGCTTTCCATGCCAGCTTCTTAATTTACATTAATTATGGTTGACTTTGCTTGGAACCTAAAATATAGAAGAAAATAGGCAAGATTAGCATAAACTTTTTATGGCTGAAAGGAGCCCTGATGGCTCAAGAGACTGTAATTGAATACTTAAATTCAGGGCATAGGAAAATATGCCCGTGAGTGCCGGGGTAAAGAGTTGCTGGTGACTGTTTCTGAAACAGAGTATGAAAAGAACCCCTTAGAGAATTTTGTCCTACCTCCCTCCCCACTCAAACTGCCTTCTGCTCACATGATAGGATATGGGTGTTATATGAGTGTTAAATCTTATCATCAAAACTCAGAAGAAAACAAAATAGAATGTCTAATAATTGAACTACGTAGAAGATGAAAAGCGTACATTTGACTTTTCTTTAGTCTGATCCTTTAGAAAGTTGAACTTCTAAAGAATGAAAGGACACAGAAGGAAGGGTAGCATCCTCTTTGAAATAAATTTCCTTATAGCTTTGGCACACACGTCACCTTTTATTTCATAAAAAAACAAGTTGATAGACTTATGATAGGAGCTCTCTCCTTCTTTACTTGTTAACTGAAGCCCCAGAGAATCCAAAATGCCATCCCACTGGATAAAGAAAACCTGTTTACGCTCCTTTGCACCACCCTAGTGTGTCAGCTTTGGGTGGCCAAGTTCGGCAGCCTCCTCTTGGGGTGAAATTCCACTCCCTCCCCCTCCTCCCATGGTGACTTATTAATACCCATTTGCTCCAACCCTGCTTGTCTGCTCTGAGCCCCATTACAGTCCCCCCATCCTTCTCCTCTTATCAATCACCCAGTCTGACTGCCACCTTTATTCCAGGGTCCTCCAGTTCTGCTTTGTGTGAGGCGCTCACCAAATGGCCATGTGCTGGGCTTTGTATCTGTGCACACCTTGTCATTCCCTAGTACCTGGACTCTGAAATGTTCCCCTTTGACCTTAACCACTTACCTGCTTGGGCCCTTCCTGGCCCCTGTCATGCCTGCTGACCCTTTGATGGGGTCATGAGTGTGACTTGGTACCTCATCGCTCTTCTCTGTGCTTGGTTGTGTCCTTTAGACCTTTCTTTTTAAGTTCTCAGAGCAGGAGCTTTTTTTTTTAAGTGTCGTTGGTATAGAATTTTATATTGGTTTCAAGTATGCAACACAGGGGTTCAGCAGTTACCCGTATTATTAAATCCTCACCCCCACTAGTGCAGTTACTGTCTGTCAGTATAGGAAGGTGTTACAGAATCATTGGCTATATTCTCCACACTGTACTACTATCCCCATGACCAGCTTATATTATGATTGAGATTTTTTGTGCCCCTTTATCCCCCTCACTCTCTCCTCCCATCCACTCCAACCCCTCCCCCAGGGTAACCACCAGTCCCTTTTTAGTGTCTCTGAGCCTTTAGACCTCATTGTTGACATACCTTCCATGACAAATGTTACTCCTCTCTTACTCCTTCATTTCTGCAGGCCCTGCTCTTTACTATTATTAGCATCTGTTTGCTCAGATTTTTATGTTCATAATTTATAGCCCATCTCTAATTTGTCTGTTTCATTAATGCAAGTGACACTGACTTAGACTTTCACACCTTGATCACCGTTTACCAACCTGACTGGGCCTCCGACCCAAGGAACCCCGTTGCGTGCATTCTGCTTTCCCTACACCAGTATTTCTCAACTCTTTTCCATTTTCAACCTTCCATACCTACCAGGAGCCTTTTTAATCATTTTTTCCTGGTCAGCTCCTCCCCACAATTGAATATTCAGGAATAAGATATCTGATTTTATTGTTGTATGTAACCTAATACTATTTTTTATTGCACCACAGCCACCATAAGGCAGTTTTCTCCTCGGTCGAGAATGTATCCCTTGGACCCTCATCCAGTCTGTCAAGTGTTGGAAGTGAAAACACAAATCCAAGGAGGAATGAAACTTTGAGGAGGACATTGTGAAACGAAACAGGATCAGGCAGCCGCTTTAGAGATTCATCCCTTATGGTCTTAGAATGTCTTCCAAATAGTTTCTGTTTTCCTAGTACATACATCCTCTGTTCCCCTCTTCAGTGCCCCTATACGCACCCGGAAGACGGCATCATCCCTTCATTTTACTCAGATCATCAAGTCATTCAAGGGGGATTTTTGCAGCTCTCCAATTTTGATTGCTGAGTACTGTTCCATTGCGCAAATATGCTGTAATTTGCTTCTCCATCTTCCTGTGGGTGGATACTTGGGCTGTTTACAGGTTTGAGTTATGAAGAGTCATGTTGTTCATATCCCAGTCTTTGTCCATTTTTCTTGGGTAAGTGTCTAGGGATAGAATTGTGAATGTTGTTTCTTTAATATTTTAAGAAACTGCCAAACCGTTGTCCAAAGTAATTGTATGACTTTACACCCTGTCTTGCCAATGGGTTTCAGCCCCGGGCAAGTTCACTATGGATTTAATGTGACCAAGGAAATTGACAGAAAACGTTCTTGGGGTGAAAGGGTTATACCCAACTTTATTTCCACAGTGGCAGGTCAGTTACTAAAATCCTTTTCACTCAGAGTGAGTCTGCATGCAGCAAGCCGGTCTCTGCCTCTGGGCCCTTTTGTCCACACAGCCGTCCTCTGGGCCTCTCTGCCTGCACAGCCGTCCCGCACAGCCGTCCTCTGGGCCTCTCTGCCTGCACAGCCGTCCCGCGCAGCCGTCCTCTGGGCCTCTCTGCCTGCACAGCTGTCCTGCACAGCTGTCCTCTGGGCCTCTCTGCCTGTGCAGCCATCCCACGTGGCCGTCCTCTGGGCCTCTCTACCTGCACATTCGTCCTGCACAGCCGTCCTCTGCGCCTCTGTCCTTGGCACTGCCACCACTCCAGTGTCTGCTCTGCTCTCCTGCAGCCATGCCACCGTGTCGTGCCCAGAGCACTGGGCGGAGCTCTTTATATAGAGTCAACAGCCATGTATTGCCCACAGGTGTGCAGTGAGCTAGTCAACCAGGGCCAGGTGAGAATCCTGGCCACAGGAACTCTCATTTTATCCACACACTCCATCAGCAATGATGAGAGATCCAGTTCCTTTTTACCTTAACATTTGGTGGTGTCAGTCTCTTATCTTAGCCATTCGTAAGCATGAGTGTGAAATCTGCGTGTGTTCTTGATTTTATTTATTTCCCCTTCCCCTTTCCATTAGCATGGGCTCTCTTCAAGTCTTCAGATTCTTACCATTCCACAAACTTGTCTTTGTCCCAGATTCCCATAGGGAATCTTTCCCAGATTAACAATTCTCTCAAGTTCTCCTAACTCCTTCCTTTCTCTGACCAAAGTACAAGAAGGATGGCTAGCACCAGGGGCTGCTCCTTCCTCCCCACCTGTTCACTCCGCCCTTCAGTGGTGCTGCTGTCTTGAACACCATCTGTGAATTCTGAAGCTTCAGCTCATTCCCCTGGATTCCTCGGAAGTGATGAATATGACTCTGTTGACCTCCCCCTGCTTTTGAAGCTCTTTAGTTCGTTGCTTGTGCCGTAACACGTTATTTTTGTTTCTGCTTCCAAGATCCATCTACTCTTCTTATCCCTTCCTGTAAATGTTAGGGCCCCTGAGGAATTCATTAACTATCCATTACATACACACATAGAGTCCACATGTCTTAGCAGTAAGGACTTTCCATAATGTTGCACCCCCCTCCTTCTTTTCTACTCCTCTCCTCCCATACTGTATCAATTACTATACCCAGCCAAACTGACCACATGTCAATGTATGAGAAGTATAAACCTGCACACTACATTTGAGAGAATACTACAAAGGTTTCAAAGTGAGAGCTCTTATAGTTTTCTAAAGTATGATTTCATTTGCATTTTTATCATCTTACAAGCTTTGTCCATACAAAACTGAACTACCTGGGAAATGATGGGAATGTTTACCTGTTCCCTCAAGATTTAGGAATTGTTCGTATGTAAACAGATTGCTATTGTTCAAATATTTTCATAAGCATCTCTCTCCCAAAATATTCTTCATTCATGCTGTGATTACTAATGACCTGAGCCTGAAGTTGTTTTAAATCCATAGTGTGGTTGGCAAGGAGAGGTCCCTTTCCTCCATCCTTTCTTTTGCTATGATGGCTGCAATAGGGTGGGAAGGTGGGTGGTCCATTGTGCACAGGTGCACTGTGAGGGAGAGCAGGCTTTAAGGAACCCTGCTTCTGTTTACCTTCTCTTGAAGGAATTGGAATGTCATAGTTTTATTTCCTTCCATAAATATTTCTGACAGATGATAAGTAGGGCAGACTTCTTTGTCAAGTACAAGAGTTTTCAGTGATCTCCCCTGGCCTGAACATCATTTTCCCACCCCTCTTAACACTCAACAGCCTTTCCTGGCTTCATCGGCAGTCTGGTCCGTTTAAGCACCATGAATGACTTGGAATGCCTTGTTAGGGCTCTCTGCCCTCAACCTTCTCTTACCTCTTCTCCAGCTGACACCTGAATGATGAATAACAAAGCTCTTCCTGTGTCTGTGAGCCTGCCCACTCCGGAGTGGTCACTCCCCTCCTACACACAGGGAGACGGGTGAGGGGACATCAAGAGCAGTTCTCTGTGAAGCGGGACCTCTCTAAACCTGGGGTCTCGGTCACATCAGGCAGCCATGCTGACCAGCTCTGCACACTCTCCTCAGGACCAGAAGCTGTAGAGCTTAGGGACTTTGGATGTCTGCTCTACCATATGGTAGTATGTGACCTTGCAAAAACCATTTTACTGTGCAGTGCCTCCAATTCCTAACTTAAAAAGTGGAAATAATACCAGTAACTTGGCTTTCATGGGTACTAAACACAAGACTGCATGTAAGAACTTAACATAGGACCTATCCCCAATGAAGGTGAAATAAGTTTCAGTTATTATTAATTATTATTAGTCCAGGGACATCATTTCTTGCCTCCAATTTGAATCTCAGCTTCTTGGTATAAAATTAATAATGAATCTGAAGTCAATGCACTCTCTATCCCTGCTGTTGAACAGCTGTGGACAGTATTCAACCTGTTTGAAACAGTTTCCTGCTCTTGGAAGTAAGGGATGGGACCAGGTGAGTCCCATAAAGCTGTCTAACAGAACAAATCTGTGGTTTTAACTCTGACTCCAAGTTTCTAATCTAATCTCTTAACTGAAGTTGACGTGGAAGACCAGGGGGGAACTTGGAAGTTCCTTTTCTCTTCAGAGGGAGTACTTGCAGTAGAGCAGCCCCCTGCCTTTGCTGAGAAATCAGCCAGTGAGGCTTCTGGTGGAAACTCCAGGTGGGAATCAGGCTGCAGGGTGGGGAAGGAGCCCGTAAAGCTGACATCTGCTGCATTGCCCCATGTGCCGGACACTCTGCTAAGCGCACTGCCCACGTGTGGTTGTCCCACCAGTACAGGAACCCAGACAGATAGGGATTATCATGCACGTTTCACAGATTCAGTCACTGAGGCTCATGGAGGCGGGTGGAGCATCTAATCCAAGTCATGCAGCTGGTGAGGGCAGAGCCGGGATTTAGACAGCAATCAGCCTGAGCCTAAAGCCAGGGATGAGCGTACAACTGCATCATCAAAGCAACCCTTTATCTGTGGGGTCAGTGGATCCTCGCTGGATCAGGCTGTTCTCAGCCGCCCTCTTCCACCAGACCCCAACCTGGAGCACTGCTTCTGTGTGTCGCTTCCAGTCACAGAAGGGCTTGGCATCAATGTTTAGCTGCTCTCTGAAGTGATGCTGATTTGGGCCTATTGCCCTCCCTCCGCAGCCCATCTCCATGCCCTCACGGGGCAGAACTGGCTCTGTCCGTGCAGGAGCAAGGCCATCGTGGGCACGTCCTGCTGCCGGACTCCAGGACAGTGACCTCACCGAGCAGGTGATGACCTCGAGAGCCTTCCAAAGGAGCGAAGGAAGGGGGGACTCATAACCTAACTGTACCAGTGCCTTTGTGAGGTCATTATGTGAGTTGGGTCTCCATCTCTGCTGCTCTGTAACTAGACAGTCCAAACTTCCTATCACTCCATCCTCAGTTTTCAGCTGGGGAGAGAGGTATTAAGGCAACCAAAGCTTGAACCCCAACTCCACTCGGAGGCCAGGGCACCCCTGCTGTCCCCCACTACTGCAGTGACTTAGATCTGACACTGCAGACCCACCCTTGGTTGGGGTGGTGTTGGGGGGTTGCCGGTGATCTCTTAATATTGACTGTAGTGTGATTTTGAATTTTTAAAAATTTGCTTGCTTTTTCCACCACCACATAATACCAGGCTGTCCTCCACACGGTTCTCCTTTGTGGCTTCTGGAAGCAGTCAAGCAGAAAAGCGAGTGTGAACACCAGTCAGCCAGATGCTGTATTTCCGTTGCTCTACCTAGGGATGTGCTTAATAAACTTGACGTAAAAGAGATACTACACAGAGTGGGACCCAAATGCCTTCCTTTCCTGGGCAGGAGAGGTTCTAAAGCTGCAGAAAGATGGTTGCTCTGGAGGGATCATCTCGGTCAGACAGGAATAGTTTTTGATTTTGACAATTAAGTTTTTCAGAAGGGCTGGTAAAGCCTACCAGTGCCACCCCTGACCCCCAAATCTTCTTCTTTTTCCTTTGTGAGAGACATCATTTTTTGATCCAGCAACAAGAAAATCTCCAACATAAGAGTAATAATTGAGAGAGCTGCCCAGCACTCCCAAGTTCACACTGCGCTTAATGGGAAATTTTACTGCTGCCAAGTGGCTTGCCAAATCCATTTATATCTGTTACTGGCATTTCCTAAATTCTCCCAAAATGTCAATACTTTTTCAAAGCAAGCATCTGCTTTCAGTTTAAGCGAATGTGTCGTGAGATTCGAGACAGGAATCCAAAAAGTTTTCTAAACTGACAATCTTAACAGGCCCTTAATTACTAAAAGAAAATATGGTGAAGCCTTATTTGCTTTTGCTAAATATCTGTCATTGAGACAGAGCCAGGAAAGTGAGATGATGCAAATGTTTTTACTTAACGTGCAAGAAAAATAGACCCGCTGCTATATAACCAGAGAGAACATTCCCTGTGAAACTACAAGTGTTTAATGGCAAAATTTGCCCATTATGGAGAAGATCTAATTTCTACTTAATGTTTCCCTCATGAAATCAATGATGAAGATGTTATTGGTCCCAAGAAGCCCTTCTCAGGAATTTTAGCCTTTGGATGTTCCTGGGGGAAACTTAAGAGGGTGGAGTTTGACTTGCAGAATATCAGATTTTTATTTATGTTGTAATGCCCATATGGATAACACAGGAGCTAAGACGTACACGCGCAATAGAGGACATTCACAGCGGAGCTTCTGGGAGAGAGAAAGCTGCCTCTTCCCACTGCAGTGTTTCCCAGTGCCCCCCTCTACCAACCCCACCCCAGCCTCCCCGCATCCCCAGCATCCAGAGGTAGCCAGCATCCAGGCAAGTCAGCCGGCCACTGTGATCTTTCTCATTGACTGCAGTTGTCCCGGGAAGTCTTCATTCTCCTTTTTTTCTAGCTCTCATCATCCTGTTACATTTAGCCTTATATCAAGGATGCGTTGCTCAGGAATCCCACATAGTAACCAGGGCAGAGTCTTAAAGTGTGAACTGAAGACCGTCCTCAACAGAATCTCCTGAGAAGCATATTAAACATAATGATTCCTGGGCCCACCCCAGACATGCTAAATCTTATGAGGGCTGGGCTCCTGCATGTTACCAAGGACCCAGTGATTCTTAAGCACTAAAATCTGAGAACTGTTTATCTAAGGGAAAAGTGAAGACAAAGTACTTTAGGTCATGGGGGATTACCAGCCATCAGCCGGTGACTTTGGGCATATAAGGAAATGCAGGGTGCTGAGAGGCAATAAATACATAGTGCCTAAGCCCGGAGCAGTGGCACTCCTAGCTTCCCTCACCTCCCAGGGATCCCTCATAGTAGCATCCGAGCTGTTTGAATTCCCTAACAGAAGCCCTGTGTCCTGGTTTCCAGAGGGATTCAGACTGTTCCTCTCTGTGACTCCAGCCTGAAGGCGTGCCCGTGGCTGATCGGAGAGGTAGATGCTCAGGTTTGATTTATCAGTTTGTTCAGTTATTATCTACTTAACTCAAGTTTTTCTCTGTAATTCAGAGAAACAACCTGTGGACATGGTGACTTAAATCACATGCTTGGTCAGTTCAGAGGCAAATGTTATCTTCCCATTTTTCCCCTTTTGAATTGACCTGTCATTCAGCCTAAACGGCTAACAGAGAGCCTTCCATGGATGGGCTTACATTGATGGTAGGCTTCCGGTTTCCCTTTAATTAATTGACTTATTATAGTACCAAAAATGGATGCATTAGGAAGTTTTAATATTGTCTACTGCTGGCCCAGGGATGAGCTGTACTTTTAGAATTCCCATTAAGGTGGGAATTTGAAACTTGGATTTAGATGGAATTAAGACAGAATTGTTTGAAATTGTCCACCTCTCTTTCTGTATCTCTTTAATGGAAATAACTGCTGAAACCTTTCTTTTCTAAGAAGCTCTCCTGGCTTTGCTGAAGAAAAGGCTCAAAATTGCTTCTGATTCTTCCTTGCCTAAATAATAATAAAGGTGACTTTAGCAATCACCCCTACCGAACGCTGACGCACTCCTTTCTGCGGATCTCCATCAGCCGAGTGGATTCTGAACTATCAGTCCGCCATTTAGGCCTCCTTCACCTGGGTTTGCTTAAAATGAGGTTTCCAAGGGGACTGACTGCGTGTTGCTGATGTTATTTTACATTTAGTGCAACATATTATTTGATGTATTTAGTGGTGATTATTATATTAAAAATCTATTATGTCAGCAGAGGCTATCACATACATTATGTTAAAAATCTGTTATGGTAGCCGAGGAATAATCAGTCTGATGTCTAGCCTTAATTTTTTGTGAATAGTTTGAAACGGGGAAGTATATTACTTCTGAGGGAATTTCAAAAACATCACATTCTCCTTCATCTTAAAAATTAAAGAAGAGGGAGATAGATTCTTAATGGGTGATTGTAGAAACATTAAACCAGTGAAATAAAAGCCAAAACCTACCTAGTACCAACTGTGTGCCTGAGACAAAGAGGTCAGGTAACTTACCTAAGGAAGCATGAGGAGTATATGGTAGAAGGAGAGTCCAAACCCAGTCTTCTGGTTTTTGAATCTGTGCTTTTAACTACTCTGCAGAGTCAGGTGGAGAAGCTGCTTAGCAAGGCCTGGGAAGCAAGGAGTGCTTGATAAATAGAAACTATGCTTGTAATTTCCTTATGATTTAAAACTTGGGATTCTTCCGTCTTCCTCAGGATCACTTCTATAATATTAAAAGAACTGTAGAAACAGAGATATGAAGTGGACCATTATCCTTCTCTGTCAGATATTATTAGAATATTGCAATGCTTATTTAAGGAGATTTACAAAGATCTGGGAATAAAGGAAATCGTAAAACCATGGCTTTAAAAAAAATAAAATTAGCAATTATTGAATTTCTGTTATATGCAGATCACTGTACTAAATTTATTGACTTTCTACTATTTTCAGATCACTGGGATAAAAGAAGCAAAATTAGTAAGACATGGGTCTTGCCTGTGAAGGAGCTTAAAACCTAGTAGTGCCAACAGAGTGTTAATGTTTAAGAGTAAATACAGAAGTTCCGAGTTTGGCCTGTCCATGGAACAGGCTAGATCTGAAGTTCTGCATTAGAACCTGGGGTTGCAGTAGCTATGTGCTGGGGGGCAGAATACCTGAGCTCTCCAAATCTGTGTTTTATTTCTGTTGGGGTGGTGGTTACTGATTATCGTTTTCTAAATCTTTTAAATGGCGAGAAGTGTGTCAATTCATTATGCTTAAGGAGAATTAAATAATGCAAAGGAATCACTTAGTCTGACTGTAGCAGAGCGTAAATGTTCAGCAAATAACCGTTGGGAAATGTGAGGCTTTGAAAACTTGCCTGCACGGCCTGTTCGCTGACGGGCACACTTGCACCCCCGCAGGAGGCGGTGGCGGGGCTCCAGGTGCTGTTCCAGAGCCTGGAAGAAAAGCGAGCTCGAGTCCAGTTACTCCCCCCAGAATGATGAGCTGAAGGACACAGGGCAGCTGCCCCTCTGGGGGCCAGAACAGGGTGTCCAGACAGCCATTCCCCTACCGTCTTTGTTCTTAATGGAGATACAAGAAACAAACAAAAATGTAAGACAGGTAGCATATGTATGTCTTTTAATTTTGAAACACGTAAGGGCTGTTTGAGTGGTTCATACTTTGATCAGACTTCCTTGAATGGGTGAGTGAAGGAAAGTCTCACAGGGGAAGCAGAGTTTGAGGGGAAGGGAGGGGCGAGCCCGCTGTGAAACGGTATGGCAGGAGGTCAGGCCCCGAGGCCCAGACCTGGGGCAAGGCCTTCCTTTCTGCTTAGGGTCGCAGCCAATCACTGAGGTCCTCTGAGTCTCATTTTTCACTACTGTAAATCAAGAAGGATTATATCCATAGTTCTCAAATCTGGGTGGCTGTCATATTCCTATGGAGAGCTTGGTACTAAAAGGCCCAACCTGAGAACACCAAGGTCTTCTTTTTTTTAATTTTTAATTTTGGTATCGCTAATGTACAACCACGTGAACAACATTGTGGTTACTAGACCCCCTATTATCAAGTCCCCCCACATACCCCACTACAGTCACTGTCCATCAGCATAGCAAGATGTTATAGAATCATTACTTGTCTTCTCTATAAATACTACCTTTCCCATGTCCCCCACTGCTGCATTACGTGTGCTAATTGTGCTTTTTAAAAGCATCCCAAGTGCTTACAGCACAGCTAGGGTAGAGAAGGTGGAGTAGGTCATCTCTTAAGTTCCGTAGAATAGATGCCAGAGGCGGCCCAGTCTGGCTGGATTAGTGAGCACCTGCGTACCTGTGTAACGTCAGACAGAGCCACATTGTAGAGCATTTTAAACCAAGAGTCTATCTCTAGGCAGAGGGCATTAATGAAGATTTTTATTTAAGGGAAGGTGCTGAAAGCAATGCTCTTGAAGAAAAGCATCTTCAAGTTTCTGTAGGTAGTAGAAGGAGAAGAAAGAACTAGAAACAGGTTGCGAACTAGGGATGCTAACTAAAATGTTAGCAAGCAAAACGGAGTAAGGTGCACTGAGACTGCCATAGCCCATAGAATTGTAGGAATATTGCCCCTGTTTTTAAATATGGGATAATTAGTAGAGAAACATGGGCCATAACATGGATATGAGAACGGGATGCTACTGAAATCAGAACCCGCCTAACGTGAAGTCCAGTTCCTGCGTGGCAGTCTCAGTACAGTGTGGCCAAGGAAGGTTCCGTGTAGGTGAAATATCAGCTGTAAATTTTTCATTCAAAACCACATCTATTCCATAAGCTCTCACAAAAGGCTGAGCAAAACAGAGACTATGGAAGAAAGATCTCTTTCCTCCTAGTCCTCTCCCTTTCAGAAACAAAAACAACAAAATTACTGCGTTAGCAATTTCTTGGGCTTTCATAGAAAACATTAAGAAATAGCTATTAAGCTATCCCTGATTCCTGTTGTTATCTAATGGCTCTCAAGGACTCCCAGGGTAAAGCAGTTACCCAGGAAAGCAGAGCCAGGGAGAAAGGTCCTGTCTGCCCAAGTCTTTGTATCTTGCAATACTAAATGAGATTACATGATGAGACATTTTTCTAAAAGTGTCCCTCAGATTAATAGAGGTACAGTTTTCATAAAGAACCCAAGTTCCCTGTCAGTCACTTTGATGCTTAACATTCCCATTGTGTCCCATGCATGTTAATGGACAACTTCAGGTATTTAGATTCATAAGCTGTATTCCGTGGTAATTAATCTCCCTGAGGTCATATATAAAAGGTTTGAGTTGCCATTCTAACTAATGTGAGCCATGACCAATAAAAATCATTAAGTCCTTACTATCAAATGGCCGTAGTTTTTTGTCTGCTGATTTTGAAGGATATCCCAACTAAATTATGTCCCGAGGGATGTACTTTCCTAAATCTGTATCTTTCTTTGGGTTTTGGGAGGATTTCCAAATTAATGATTAATAAAGATTTATGAAATCCTTGGAGGAGTTCTGCTTACCATGAAATCGGTAGTCAATTTCTAGAATTAAAAAAAATAAAAATCTTTCATCTAAAAATATGTACTCATGGAAGAATTATTTCAAGGTGTATTTTAGAATAGAAACCCAGGAATATATAAACATAATGGACTTCCCTAGAATCTTACAGGTATTCTTTAAGTGGCTGTTGACTAAATGAATGCATCAACAGGAAAGCAGCACGCCAGGGGCTGTAATAGAAAATTCTTAGACCCCTGTAACTGTCAGCCCACATCCCAAGGATAATCCACTGAAGGACACAGGTTTGCGCCTTGATACCCAGGGCAGGACTTTGCATTGAAAGGAGCCCAGCAGGAGGAAGCGAGGCCCCCACAAGGGGAGGATGAGGAGGCTGGCCACCCCCCTTGGGAAATAGCTTCAACATAATAAACACTGATAAATGTTGATATACTGAGTAGTTAAAAAGAAGGTGCTAGAAATGTGACTTTTTTTTTTCAAGGTCTGTGATAGACTGTCTTCTAGGTACCATGAATTGCCTTGTACCAGGCTGCTCCTAGCACTTGGAATGGAAACTTGTGGAGTCGGTATTTGTTTTCCCTCTATAGATCTTATTCCTACAGTTTGAAGCCATAGGGGTTTTGTAGGCGGAGTTACTCTCAGCTGCCTTTGATGATTATGAAGCAGTTCCGCTGAAATCTCAGTGTGCATACAAATGACCCAAGCATCTTTTTAAAATGCAGGGTCTGATTCATTAGGTCTGGGTGAGGCCTGAGATTCTGAATTTCTTACAAGTTCCTAAGTGCTATTAATGATTCTGATGCATGCATCACACTTGGAGCATCACGGTCATAAGAGATGCATTTCTAAGTAGTTAGAATAAGGAGATAGAGCGTGATGGAAGAGCGCTGGATCTTGACTCAAGACTGGCTATGTGAACATGATGAGCCCCTTGACTTTTCTGCATCCAGGTGTTCTCATTAGAAGGAGTATACTAGGACCGGAACACCTGCTGCGTGGGGTTGTTGTGAGAATTAGTAATGTTTCGTGAAAACTTACCAGAGCATGTGGTACATATTTATCGCCGAATAAGTGACTGTTGACCCTAAGTAGCAAAAACATAAGCGTGCTGTTCAGTATTGGTAACTGGTAAAGATGGGGAGCTCCTAGGCTGTGTGCACTGCAGTTCCAGGGCTTCTGTTCTTCATTCCACTTCTTTTGCCAGTGACAATGTTTAGCACTTAGTAAGTGATCAGAGTTTGTGGATTAGTGGTAGCAGCAAAGTGGGTCACTGCCAGCATATATTCTGGCTTCAAAGCTACTGACATCGGGATGATGACCCAGTGTTTCCTATGACAGCGACAGGAAAGAGGGCTGTCCCCCAAAATAATAGTAAAAACTTTTGGGCCTTGACTCTTCCTTGAAACAGAGGCGTAATCACTTTAGGCGTAAAGACTAAAATGAAGAAGACGGAACCAAGCCCCAGTTTTCAATAAAAATATGGTGATAATATAGCTATCATTCTTTGCCAGACAGTGGTCACAGTGTTTTCTAACTTCACGAGTTATGTACAAAATGTATCTCTCTTCGATGTACGGCCAAGACGAGCATGGGCAGTTTGTCTGGCTTGTCCCTGGTGGGTGGCCCAGACCCTTAGGAGCCCGACCTGCGGGGGTGCATTTAGTGCGGGGTCTAGGATTATTGTCGCCTGGCTCCTGTGATCCCCCAGGAATGCCCCCCGGTTGCTCCTCAGACAGTGGGACTTCCTGGTCACCAAACTCATAAAATATTAAGTAAAACTCTCGATAAGTGCCACAGCAGGAAATAGAGGTGGAAAAATCAGAGAGCAACCTGCAGCATCGCTTACATCGTAACATCTCTTTGCATTGAGAATTCAGAGACAGAGAGAAACTGTTAGGACCTTGGGACAGTCTGGTTTAATTCATTTGCCGTAAAATCTGGAGTGAATCGGTCAGTCTTTGCTAAAAGAAATGAGATGTTCAAGTCTAATCAGAGGATTTTTTTAGAAATGTTATTAAAAGATACTTTTTTCTTCTCTTTTTATTATACTCTATAGGTCCCAGGAGAAAAAAGAAGAGGCAATCACCTTACTGAAGGACTCCATTAAATACGGGCCAGAGTTTGCAGATGCATATTCAAGCTTAGCTTCATTATTGGCAGAGCAGGTGATTGTTTCCATTTAATTTCACATGATATTTTTTAAAACTTTGACTGTTGAATGTGTAAATTAACATTATCCAGATTCTTGTACTGATGGTTTAATTTGTGAACTCCTATCAGGCAGTCCTCTCTATGTCAGTTTTCTTCTTACAGAGATCACAAGCCTGGGTTTCTGTCACTCTCTGTGTAGTGTAGGTGACCCTTGGGTAAATATACCATTCTAGAGCATTTATATATTCTCTGGACTTTGAGACTAAAATCTGTCAAGAACAATAGGCAACATTTGCTGGTTTTATTACTGTTTCCTTATCATATTTTTCTGGGGAATTGTTAATAGACTAAGATGTCAGAACTCAGTATGGGACCAGTTACCAATAATCGTATAGATCCTGTGTCTCGATTCTTCTTAGAAGGTCACAGACGCTTGTAGAACAGGCTCTGAAGAGAAAACATCTTTTATGGCATAAAACAGAGGGATATTTTTATTCCCCTCCTCTTCATTTGTGTCTAAATGTCTTGATGCCTCCTTTCAGTGTCCCGGATGTATGCCCCCTGCTGGGGGGTAAAAATGTAAATTGTCCTCTCTAAATTCACAAGGTAGTTTTGTCGGCAGACCATAGCGTCCTGAGGAGAGATTCTGCTATCATGCAATTGCCAGATTGTCTCTAGAATCAAACTCGGCACTTCTGAAAGGTGCCCTGAGGCATTCAGTCGGCTGAAACGTCATGAATGACGCGCTACTGCACCTCAGTCACATAGGTGTGCCGTTCACATTCGGGAAACCTCAGAGGTTTCACCAACAGCAAAAGCGGAACATGTATGGATATTAAAGCGTCAGAATGCTAAGCCTAGTTTCCTCGCTCTGATAGTCTCCCTATAGAGTGGGTGGGCTTTAGACAAAAAGCCCATGTCTGTGGTGGGTGATTTTAATGGATGGATTAGCACGTGGTCAAACTAAAACAGTGATGGTCGTGTTCCTTGGCCTACGCTGGCCGTCCTCCTCGGCCCTCCGCCTGGGTTCCGGCCGACACAGGAGCTTCTGAAGAAGAGACTGACTTCATCATCAGCCCTTTCTCTCGCCCCCCTGGCACCTCTGTTCTCATAAGAAGCCTCTCATCCTGCTGGTGTCTGGCTGGTCGTCTTGCAGCTAATCAGACGTGCCAAGCACGTTTCTCTCTCAGGGCCTTTGAACTCTTTCCTTGGCCTGTGATGCTTTTCTCCCAGATGCCCTAGCGTCTCCTTCCTCGGACTGTGCTGGTTCCTGCCCAGCATTGCCATAGGGGAGGGGTTGTCCCTTTACCCTTTCTAAGGGGCAGCCCGCATTGCCCACCATGTTTCCTTTCACCTCACCCCCCTTGTCTTTCCCTGTAGCATTTATCACCATCTAACACGCATTCATTTGTCTTTGATCTCCCCCCACCACACACTAGAATATTTAACTCCGTGAGAATGGCTGTCTGTTTTATTCATGATGGTGTCCCCATGCCTGTCACACATGCCAATCAACAGATTTGAGTGACTAAACAAATCCTTATCCACTGAAGAACCTGTAGTCCTTCCGGTCCAGTGCTCTTACATGACGAGTCGGGCTGGGCACGTGGGCCACACTGTTTTGTAAGGACTTGTGTCTCAGGACAACGCTCTTGTCCCCCCCCCCCAGGGACAGTGTGAAGAACAGCCATGTGAAATTATCATTATAACCATAGGGCCAAGGATGGGGCTGAGGCCAGTACCTCCCACATCAGCCAGGGGCTTCTTTACAAAGGCTCAAGGGAGAACTTCCTCTCCTGTCTCAGTATTAGGAAAGGCCAGGCTTCTCCTGAATTCCAAGGGTTTCTAAAATATTTTTTATCTAGTGTGGGAAAAATCTTGCACATGTTAAAAAGGTCAGTTCTCTGTCCAGTCTCCTTACCGCCCACCCCTGACTGGCCACCATCCAGACTCTATAGTCTGCATTTCTGTGTGTGCTGCTTTTCCTCCTGGGTTTATCATTTTCCTTCACTTACGTTATTCCATTTTGGCCCTTATTTTTGAAAGCTACCTCCATTTCTCTGTGGAATAATGAGATATAAGTAGATAAAGCACTGCATTAATAGTTTTCAGTTCATATCTTTTTTTTCCCAACTCACCAGGACAGATCATAACCATACATCGCTCTCCTTGATGACAGGATCCCTCACCTGATACCAGCGATGACACCCTGTGTTGTCTCTGGGGGGGCTCTTTACACAGGCCAAGAGATTTGCATCATTTCACACAGTCCCAGCTTCCTAAAATGCCATCTTTTCCTTCTCCTCGTCCCAATCCTCCCCATTTCTTAGGGTTCAATTCAGCTTCCACTTTCTCCCCCCAGATTCTTTCTTCTCCCCTTCTCAGTGTGAATTACGTTTCCTCAGAGCTCCTATAACATTTATGGGAAAACACGTCAGCATGCAAAGTAACCACATCTTTTGATTTCTTGAATTAGTATCTTACACTCTAAGTTGTTCAGGTTTCTTTTCATCACAGGACCACAGGCTCCTTAAGAAAAGCTGTGTCTTCTTTGTACACCTGTTCCTTTTCTGGGGCCGTCCCCTGTGTGGGGGCATCATGCCGCAGGTCCTGACTTCATTTCCACTGGGATCCAGTTGCCCCGCAGTGGGATATTAAGAGTATTGGTGAAATAGGAAACCTGGTCGAGACCTCACTTCATAGTAACCAACTGCACAGATGTGGGTGAGGAGTCCTTTACGTCTCTGGGCCTGAGTTTCCAAATCTAATTATCTTCACTATGTCTGTGGTGCTAATATTTTTTAAGAGTGTCTAGAAGTCTCTTTTAACATCAACTAAACGCTAATGAATATTTTAATGACTAAGTCTCCACCATAATTAGTGCTGTTGTTTCTACACAAAGGAAGTATTAATGTTAATACTGTGAAAAGTGATTTGCCTTAATAAGAATCTGAAAGTTTCAGTTGTATTCCTTTATAAATCAGTGAACTCCAAGTTCATGACAAGTTAGTATTTTTTAAATGATCGCTCTGTTTAGTGATCTTGAAATTTATTGGAGTCTGCCCTGCAGTATCTTACTAGTAACACATTTTATAGAAGGTGGAAGTTTTGAAAGGACAACGTGTAAACTCAGGTATGTTTAAAGAAGAGTTAGATGCCTTATCTGAAAGCTGTTATGTGATAAATGTAATATTTGTGAACCACCATGATAAACTGATATAAACTTATTTCATGTCACATAGTTGAAGTTACGAAAATTTAATAAAAATAAATTATGACCATGACCATGATCTTTCTTACATACAAGGTCACATCTTTTGCCAGTCTTTCCTCCTCTCGGTTTGAATGTAAAACGCTCTGAGATCTAAGACTCTCTGAAAGATTGAAAAGTTCTCTCTTCTGTTCGTTTGGGCGACTGATTTTAACATCAAAGAGACAGCAGGTGCTGGACAGAACTCAGGATTGCCTTCCCTCTCCGACTTTCAACAGTTTGTCTTCATGTTTTACATTCTTTAGTAATAAAAAAAAAATCCTTCCGATGCACAGGCAAGGCACAACAGAAACTATTAGAGGAAAATCCACCTAGCTTAACATTCCCTGGGAGCAGATGAATTGAATTCTTGGTGGCATGACCTTATTTAGTGGCATTCAGAATTTCAACACCCAGAGGATATGAAAGCAGTGCTCACAAGCCTTGGTCCGTCTGTCACACGCTTGTCAGACCCCCCCTTGCTGAGCAGGCCATCTTCTTCCAGTGCCACCTGGGCACATGCGTCATCGCCCATGCTTACTGGGAACGTGGGACAATCTGTGTTAGAAAATTCCTCCCTACACTGAGCTGAAGTCAGCTATCCTATAGTTTGCTCCCCTTTGCCCAGCCTAACAGCTTGCCGAACACAGTTTAAGAGCAAAGCTATCTGGTTGCTTCTGTAATCATCTCTTTGCTAAGCTAACCCCATTTCTTTCAACTTATTTCTCATTTACCATCGTTTCCAAATGCTTCCCTTCTGGTCCCATTGTTTTGCACAGCCTCTGGATCGTCTGTTTTCTCTGTGACCCCATGGCCCCCATGTTGAACTGTAGTTCGGTAAGTTTGGGGTGGACCCAAATACTTCCCTGCCTTGAGATCCCGCCCATCTGTTAAATGACACCCTAAAATGAATGCTGCTGGTTCGTTAGCACCCACATGGTGCTCTGGCTCAGAACGGAGATACAGTCAACTGAAACCCCTAACAAATGTGAATGCTTATAATCCAGGTCTCATTTATGTTGCAGGCAACTTTTTATAACCTGAACGAAAGGATTCATCTCTATCTGCATTTAATTTCAGCTTCTTTATATCGGCCTGAAATGTCAGTGTTCTAGGACTTTGTACTCCTTTTTTTCTGCCATTAATTATATTAACTCTTCCTTCCCGATAACTTCACTTGGCAAATTGAATAAGAATAGCTTCTAGTTACTTATTTATATCTTTGATAAACAACATTGGAAAGATTAGTAGTAGATAAAAGTTCTTCATTATGTCTGTAGAATCTTCTATCCAGGTTGACTTCTATTTTAACCAAGTCTCTTCAGGTACAAACATTCAACATTTGGTTAATTTATCGAATTATATTATCATCTAGCTCATCTCTCTCAGTCTTGTCTAAAAGGGTGTTCAAACACTGTCAGATACCTGCTGAAATCCTCCCCCGATCTAATTTGTGATTCTATCAAAAAAATGGTAATGAGGTTTGTTTGGGGCGCCTAGCTTTTGCTGTGAGCATGCTTCCGCCTGTTGCCACTGTGTCCTATCCTCACTGCCAGTAACCACGAGGGTGATAATCCTTTCTCGGATTGTCTGCAGCTACTGTCTGTGTTCCTTACTCTGCTGGAACCTGCGGGTAGCAAGTAATTCTATTTAGACACAGCAGAGGACTTGAGAAGGGGAGATTTGAAAAATAGGTTAATAAGTTGAAAGACATTACATGGTGGGTTATATTAAGGCCCACAGTCGAGCCTAAATTTGAAATTGATAGATGATGGGAAGCAAAGGTAAGCATCTGAGGAAAAATGAGGTTTTTAAAACTTGTGAGGAAGAAAATCCTGTGGAAATCTGCGGGGTGGTCTTGAGGGGGCTTTTGAATGCATCCTAGTATGAGTAGTTAAGAGCCTTGTTTCAGGAAGCAAGTGTGGGAATGGATAGACTCTCCTGTGGAAAAACAATCCCTTTGTATTGAGAGACTGTCTCCACGGGAAAGCTGAAAGGAAGAGAAAAAGAGAAAATGAGAACTCCAGGGCAGAGGGTCTAAAAGGCTGAGAAGACCCAGGGCCACTGAGAGCCAGGGGGAAGCCAGGATAGTAGGAAGGGAAGACATGAGGTCAGCTTCAACATTTTTTCCAATTATACAAGTAATATTTATATACATGGAAAGTATGGAAAAATCGTAGAAAATAAAATACACCCTTCATCATATAATAAATGGAACAACAAATATTGTCATTTTTCTAATACCCTGTAGGTCATTTTAATATACTTACTTTGTTTTCAAACTGACATTCATGTATAGTTTGTATCCTGTTCTTTTCACTTGCCATTAAATTATATATAATATTGTATGTATTTTCATGGTGCTAAATGGCCTTTATAAAAACAATTTTAATGGCTATCTGCCAGTTTATCAAAATGCTGTGTTGTCATTTACATAATAATACCCCAAATGTTGGCCATTTGGGTTCCTTTGCATGTCTGTGTATGTGTATATGTGTGTATGTGTGGCACTGAACATTTCCTTTCTTAGGGCTTTTTAAACAATATTTTGAATCATTTCTAATGATAGCATCCTAGAAGTAGAATTCCCATAGCAGCATATTTCATTGAGATACGTTACTAAATTTCTTCCCAGGAGTGGTATCAATATGGTCGCCCCCAGCAGTGTACAACCTTTAAGGCTTGAATGTTAGTGGAACATTTAAATGAAAGAGCATATGGACAGATGGCAGTGAGAGAGATTAGGGCTGGAAAGATAGATTTAGGACTTCAAATAATGAAACCATACTATGAGTAGGTAATTTCCCTGAGGGGAAGATGAAGAGTAGTGTTAAGGGGGTAAAAAAAAACCTTAAAGAATTTTTTACCTTTCTCATTTTACAGATAAATATGTGAGGTGCACAGAATTCATTTTTACCTTGTCGATACCTATAAGTTCATCAGGTATGAGATTAAAGGTCACTCTCTGGCCACTGTCCCCACTCCCTGTATGCCCCTTCTCACATCAGGTTAGGTCCCTATGACATTCTGGTATGGCCTGAGGTCATACATATAATAATGTCAGGACCAAGACTAGAGCCTCCTCTTTCACTGCATGACACTCAGCCACAGTCAGTGAGGTTGGGTGTGGAAGGGGCAGGAAGAAAGAAGAGTATAGAGGCAACCAGCAGGTGAGTTGCCATAGAAATTAGACACATAAAAGAAGCCAGGAAATTGATACCCACTGTATGTCCACTGCAGCAAAAAAAAAAAAAAAAAAAAAAAAAAAAAGAAAAGAAAAAAGAAAATCTCCAATTCAGTCAAGGTGGTCTCTAGCTTACCATTCTCTCCTGGTTCTCCATTAGCATCCAGAACTGGCTATACTCCAGCTTCACTGATAAGATTATAAACATTTATAAGTCCACCATCACTTTTAACCAGCCTACTCATGCCATCGATGATATAGCTTGCATTACACTAGCAGTAAAGGAAATAAAATTAACATTGTTTATGACTCTGACCCACTGTAAAGTATTGGTAGCCCCAGGTTTATAGCCTATTGAAAGACTCAATTAATTGATTTGATAACACTTAAAATAAAATATTTTCCTTTTATGTATTTTAGGATATGATTTCACCTGATACAAGAATGAACAGAAAATTGGATAATAAAATATAAGTTAGAAGTTTAGATCAAGAAAGAGTAAGAGGCCCAGAGTCAGTTTCTCTCCTGCTCCAAATGCCATGTTTTGGGTAAAATTAGCCACATACAGTATTGCATGCATGGCCAGGTCAACTTGAACTGGAACCTACCTTAAGAATTTACTGATTTAATTACTCAGCATGTATTTATTGAGTACCTAGGGACCACCAAACATTAGAGATCATTGAACTGGCAGATATGGGTCTTATCCTCATGGAGCTTAGAGCCTAAGAGGGAAGGCTACCCCTAAGCAAAGAATTACGGCTTCCTCCCCAATATCTAACCCGATTTTGGCAAATGTGCAGAAAGCAATTACCAGTGAGAATGTTATAGGGACCTAACCTGATGTGAGAAGGGGGATACAGGGAGCGGGAACAGTGGCCAGAAGATACCTGCTGAATTTATAGGTATCCACAAGGTAAATATGGATAAGAAAAGCTTTCTGGTGGAGAAAACGGGCCATGTGAGGGCTCTGGGGTGGGAGCAGTATGGCTCTTTCCTTGAACAGAAAGTTATGTGCCTGCAAGTGCAGAGAATAAGGACGAAGTGGCCCGAGAAGAGTCTGGAGGCGGAGGCGGCTGGAGTTCTGGGCCGGCGCGGGTCTCCTCCCTCTCCCTGGCCCCTGACAGTGACGCTCACGGGGGTTGCTTAGTCCTGTCAGACTTCCAGTGGGGCTTTTATTTCATGACCCATGGCCTTTCCTCTTTAGAGTGATTTCTTTCTCCCGTACGTAAATTGTGACAGCGAGGTGTTGATCTCTGTCTGCTGAGGGCTAAAAAAATTCAGGATTGCGAATACGCACCCTTTCCTTGGTGAGGAGGAGTGCCGGTTAATTGATTCCTTTCAGCTGAATGAGAAAGAGAATTGGGCAGCCAGTGCTGACAGCATATTTCTCCTAAGTGTCCATCTTGATGACTGATGGGTGGATGACCTCTCTTGTAAAGAAAATAAAAGCAAAGGGGAGGCTGAGGAAACAAGCATCTCTGCCTTGTGCTTTGAGGAGTTTCTCAGAGAAGTCATTGACATGAGGTCAGAGAAGTCATTGACATGAGGTCAGAGAGGTCATTGACATGAGGTCAGAGAAGTCATTGACATGAGGTCAGAGAAGTCATTGACATGAGGTCAGAGAAGTCATTGACATGAGGTTGAATGTCCGCTGGTCCTAAACTTCCCAGATTTGTAATGGTAAATAAAGCCCTTTGGCTAATGGGGAGACACCTTATGGCTCTGGGTGCTCGTGGAATTGAGTAGAGGGAAAGGACTTCTGGAAAGCAGTTCAGATGAGTGACCGTGATATCAGGGTGCTGCCATGTGAGACCAGGTTTTCTTCATGTACTTTCAAACACATACAAAAACAGGTTAGCACCAAAGTAGATGGAGTGTCCACCTATCTGCTGTTAAGCCAGACATTAAAGAGATTTTCAAAAATAGAAAATAATGCCACTATTCTCACCAGTTTTTTTGTTTTTGTTTTTTTCTTTGGAAAATAACACCTTTTTATATAAAGGTGTTGTGTTTGAAACTATTATTTTAAATAAACTAAGAAATGTTTAAAATTTTCTCAGCTTCATTTCTCTTGGCACAGACGTGGATGGGTATAGCCCACACAGACTCTTTGGGGGTCCTTGGTCATTTCTTAGAGTGCAAAACTAAGAAGTCTGAGGATAGCTGCAGGAAGCCATGTCCATTTGTCCTCCTGGCTGCCGCAACTTGAACTCTAAGAAGTGTTTTCCAAACATATCCATCGGCCCAAGGGAGTAAATTACAGTCAGGGGCACTTCTTCAGAAGACCGACTTTTCACTTTCCCTTCCTTGAGGTACAAAACCATACTGGGTAATTACAGCATGTAAAAAGTGGAGATGTGGACCGTGCTGTATCTGTCCCCCAAGGACAGTTGATTCCCACCCCACCGAAAATGCGCTTGAGCCTTGGAGAGGAGGAACCCCTGCTGCATGCTGCCCGCTGCTAACCGCGGCTCATCAGGGCGGTCTCGTGCAGAGGGCACAGTGCTCAGGGACTCTGGTTACAGCAGACGGTATTATTTGTCAGGACCATCATCCTCTGGGCCACCAGCATTTTTAATTAAAGTTGTCCTATACATAGCTTACATCCATTCCCTCTGGGGCACACAAATCCGTGGAGATGAGCGGCGCTCAGCCTAGGTCAGAACATCTAGCTGGATGAGGTAAATGAAAGTGAGTACTTGAAACCGAGCTTCAGGGATTAAGTACTACTACTTTTTAAGATATATGCATTGTCCTTTCCAGAGAAAGTGGAATTTATTTTAAATGAACACCTGGAAGGTATTTTTCCCCTGCAGTGGTGGGTCCCTCTCATTATTTAATGAGTGGAGTTAATCATTCCTTGAAGTTTGTAGCCAAGGGAAAAGAAAACAAAGGTACATATTGAAGACATTTTTCGTAGGATTGTACGGCCGTCCTCCGGGGTTACCAAGGGCACGGGGCTGCGATCGCTTGTTCTTGACAAACATGGTCTTTTAAATCCCATTACTTCCTTGGGCTTTGAAAATTGCATATCTAGTGGAAACCCAACTCATACACACAAAAGAGAAGCTTTAGATGAAAAAAGTGATCTCTGCCTATTTCGGAACAGCATGAAAATGGGGAAAAAGTATAATTAAGTCAGGCAAAATGGTAATTGCACTTGAAAACTATTGTTAACTGTTGTATTGACTTCAGAAAGTTAGAATGTGAGGACATCTGTTTTCTTTCTTTCAGAGAAAAACCCTTTCAACTCTCCACAGTTTAGTTATAATGATGTTTTTAAGATGTCAAGTAAACCATCGTTTTTTTCAAGCACATCGTTAGGTGGCACAGCTGCTGGAGTTGATGGCCACCAGCATCCTTGCCGTTTGGACCATGACAAGTGTAGAGAATGGAACCCTGGGTCTGGGAGTCACTTCTGGTTGCCTCCCAAGTACCTTGGGCGTCTCCTCCCATGACACTGTCACAGTACAGCGTCTCCTTGTCTGCATCCCAAGGGCGATAGCAGTCCGCTCTGCGTGTAATAGTGCTCATGAAACATTTGTTGAGGACTCACATGGATATCCAAGAGAAAACTGTTTCTTCTGATGCCAGAGACACCATTGTTTATTTCCAGAAGTACACCTTTTATTCAGAGCTTTCCAAATCCCTGGATGTCCACTGAACATCCCATTTTCTTCTCTGTCCCCATATAGGTATGAGATTTGGGGCAAGTCTCTTCACCACCTTGGACCCAGGTTTCTTCATTTGTTAAAAATGGTGGTAATTAGCGACTATTAATATTCTTTCCAGTGCTAAGATTCTTTTATTTCCTCTGCTGAAAATATCATCCATTGTATTTTAATAATTACTTCTTTAATTTTGATTTTACCTGGAGTTAGTGTGTTTTAAAAGTGCCACGTGAAATAGAAAATATGGTCCTTTGAAAACAAAAAAGGCATTAACGTCAAATACCAAACTCTGGTCAGTCGGTAACAGGAAACTCAAGATTTTCAGGAACTGATTACTCAGCTGTGGATTAGCCAGGGTATTCGTTTTCTGGTTGCCCTGAAGATACGTGGTGTTTACTGATGTCTGTATCAGATGATTAAGAAAAATTTAAAGGAAAAACACTGAAGTGAATTATCTTTCACTTAGAATTCATTAAAGAGGTGTGATAGGAAAGGAACTTGAAACTTGATTAAAATGCCACTTGGACAGGGTCACCGTGCCTGTGTGGCCACAGTAACGACCGTGGGACGCCTGAAGGCAAGAGCAGCCACGCTTACGTCTTTAAAGCAGCACTCACACTGCATTGTGCTTGTTAGTTCGTTTGCCTCTGAGCTCCTTAGATGGAGGTGTTTAATCATCTGTGTGTCCCTGTGGCATGTTAGCACTTCAAGTAATTATTATAAGGATAATGACTAACATGACAAAATGCTAAGCATTGATCTAAACGCTCCACACATTTCAGTCCATTTAATCCTTGTAACAACCCTAGGAGATACAGGTACTATTATCATCCCTATCTTACAATTGGGCACGGAGCGGGGAAGGAGGGTCATGCAGACAGTAAATGGTGGGGCTGGGATTCCAGCCCATGTAGTCAAGCGCTGCAGCCCCCTTCGTAACCACCACACTAAACGTGTGCAGAATGGCTGGGTAAATGAAGAAATAGCCAGTGACACACTGTAGCCATTCATTTGATTGGCATCTTATATAATTTCTGTTCTGCCTGTCTCCACTTCCCACACACACGCACACAAATTGTCAGTTTTACAATGGATGGTATCTTCACAAAACTTTTTTTCTCATCTATAGGTTGAAAGATTATTTTGTGACTTTCATTCATCTTTAGCTTTTCTGAGTTTGAAACTTCACTGTTTGGCAATCAAAAAACATATTTTTAAGAAACATCGATCTCCAGTTTGCTGAGCTATGGATTTATAATTCAAATAAGTGAAATTTGCCAAAATAAGTGAAATTAGGCCAAATCCTTCCAGATGTCCCTTCTTCGTAAACTTCACTCCATTGGCCCTAAAGAATCTTAAGTGCAGATGAATTGGAGGTATCTGTGCATTTAGCATCGACATTAACTCAGACAAAGCACACCGTGTTGGCCCTCAGTGCCCTTTGCACAGTAAATACTCAGTAAATACCTTCTGCTTTTCCCACTTTATTCAGGCTGTTGTTGATTTTTTTTTCTAACTTTCTCATTTATTGTTTTTCTTGGTTCCCTTTTAAAGGAGAGAGTCAAGGAAGCGGAGGAAATATACCAGGCTGGAATAAAGAACTGTCCAGACAGCTCAGACTTACATAACAACTATGGGGTTTTCTTAGTTGATACTGGTAAGTACAATCAAAGAGAACCTGTTGTGTTGAGATTAGATGATGCTACCTGTCAATCAAAATGGCCATCACCCAAATAAAATGCCTTGCAGATAGTAAGCCCTGGGCTTCTCATTTTACAGCAGGAAGGTCACACTGTTGACAGTCACAGTGTACTTTGGGGCTGTCATTTCTCTTAATCTTCAAGCTCAATTCAGTAAAATATGCCCAGTGCTTGTATCTCTGAAACTCCTCGGGTAGGAGGAAGTAATCTTGATTTAATGAGGCTTGTCTGAGTATCATTTGTACAAGTTCATAAATCTATGGTGAATGCTCCTCGGCAATGATACAGGACCCGGACTCTAGTTACCAGCAGAGGGCAAATATTTCCCTCCAACGGATAAGAAAAGCCTCCAGAATTGTTTCATTGTTCTTAATTGGTATACATGATAGAAACTGTGTTACAATTGGTAGAGTACTCTTCTATGACAAATGCTCTATAAAATACACTTACTCCATCTTATTTAATATGAGACTTTACTGGGCAGGGAGTCTGTTTTCTTTTCAATTTGAGTCCCATATACTGTTAGCACGTTATGAATACTTAGAGTGAAAAGATACTTGAATTTAATGCAGAGGCACAGTTGTGACCATTAGACTACCTGCTTTGAAAATTCCATTTTAATTATTTTGTCCATATGAGATGCCAGAAAGGGTTTTGTTTTCTAGGAATTTGAAGTTTTTCTGTTTTGTAGAATATAAATCTACATTATGATTCACTTGGGAAACGTCCATTATTTTTGCCTGTAAAATGGTTTTATGCTGCCCCCTGCTGGTTCACAAGCAACATAGTAATAAATCAGGTATAAAGATCAAAGAACCAGAAGAGACCTCCACGTGGCCTGGCCTAGCCCTCCTCTTTCTACTCTTAACCACAAACAATCGTACCCCATCCTCTAGCCCCCAAAAATCTCACTAACCACACTGTATCTCTTTCTGCCACTCCCTTTGTATTACAGTTTTCATACTGGTAAAATTCCCTGTAGCATCAGGAACCTGCACACAGACCTGAACATACATAGTCTCTTCTGGTGCCCCCTAGTACAGTCTGCATTCAAAGTAGGCACACTGGAGAAGATTTCTGTGTAGGTAGGAAACATTCTAAATAAACATTTCATTTAGAACTTCAGACTGCTCGACATTTCAGTCACTTAGGTGTAATTTCAGCAGGAGGCCTCTTTGGGGGAGCTCACCAAACTCCAAAGAGACAGGATGCTGGTTCTGGCCTTTACCCTCACTTGCCCTGGGATTTCTGTCAAGCCTCTTAATGTCTTTGCACGTTAGTGTCGGTATTTCTGAAGTAATAAGTGTGTTTATTTTTAAATATCTCTTAAATCTTGAGAGGCAGCTAAGCGATATCAAAAGGTGGCTAAATAATATCCATAACACCTGAAGTCAAATGAGTTCATTTACTTAAAGTGTTTTAAAATGTGTAATTTATTGGACAAATGCAAAGTGGTATTACTATTTATAAATAAGTGCCATTTTAAATAAATATAATTTAAACAAAAATGTTTGCTTTAAAGAGATTTTTAGATACAGTTGGTACACACTTACTTAAAGCAGTGCCTCAGTTACTAAGCTGCAGGAGATTGAGACCAACCCTTAGAAATTGCTTCAGGACAGCTTCTTTCTATAATAGCCTAGTCTCAATATCTTGTACGAACCACAGTCATTTGAGTTAATCTCAAAACATCCTATTAGCTAGGGCAATAGCCAGAAAACACTAACATAAAATACATAATAAAAGAAACAGGTTTTAGTTTTTTTAATTGCTTTTTTATTATTAATTTCTTGGAATTGGGAATGAGTAGTAAAGTGGTCCAAAGCTTGGCAGTGACCAGGAGACAAAGCCAAAATACGAGCTAATTTACAAACTGAATAACCGATGGTATGACTCAGCGATACTGAGGAAGATGACGATGCATATACATCAGAGGGGAAATCAAAGAGAAAATGTGTTTTATAATTAAGACATTGTCTGTTCTTGCCAACCACCACCGGTTCCAGGCTCTCCAGAGAAGGCAGTGGCCCATTACCAGCAGGCCATCACACTTAGTCCAAGGCACCATGTGGCCATGGTGAACCTGGGGAGACTCTACAGGTCGTTGGGAGACAACCGCGTGGCTGAAGAATGGTACAAACGGTATAGTTCCTTTTTTTTTTCTTCACTTTGTAAGTTGCCCAAAGACCTCAGCAATTGCCCATCAGATTTTTACTTAATTGGAACAGACATACTCTCAAAATGTTAGCAAATTCTGCCCATTCTGGCAATACAGACGATCACCTCCAAAGAGAACAATACCAAACTATAAATGGTATCTAATGAGTGGATTCCCTGCCTGCTCATTAGACTATGGTGCCAAAGCAAGGTTGTAATTTAATTCCCCCTTTATTTAGTCCATTGTTGTCCAAATCTATGGATCGCAACCCAAAGCACAAATAGCAATTTCAAAAGTGGACATAGGTGAACTACTGTGCATTCATCAGACCAAGTCTATCACTGTTCATGGAAAAGATCCTCGAGGCTCAGTTTCCAAACTGATAGTCGCTGGAGACATCCTAACAGTCGGAGGGTGGTACAGTGGTCTTTCTTTAAACATTCTCTCCTTGATTATAAAAACAAAGATCATGTATCTGCAGAGTCTCAAGTCATGGACAGGCACCCTGAATCTAAGTTCTGACCTTTGTAAATGTACATATTAGAAGAAAAGTGTCAGTTCGTCTTTCTCAAAACTCAGCGCCCTGCAGGTGGCACGCAAAGCTGAGACATTATCCCCTTTGGGAGCGTTATATTACAACACTGGCCGATATGAAGAGGCTTTGCACATTTACCGGGAAGCCGCCGCGCTTCAGCCTTCGCAAAGGGAACTCCGCCTGGCACTGGTGAGTAGAGGGACTCAAGAAAAGCAAAGCGGGGAACATGCAGGCATCAGGCAGCAGAGGGCTCTGCAGTCGGTGAACCTCAGAACTAGAATGAGGATGCTGCATGTGGTAGATCCGTTTTATGAATATCCATATAACCAGTGATAGAGCCACTCACCACAGACATGGACACTAAAAATACTTTTAAGTTTCTGTTTTCAAATTATTTCAAACACACAAAAATTTGCAAGAATAGTAAATAACTTCCGTATACCTTTTCACCCAGATTGATGGGTTTCTAACATTTTGATATCACACCCTCATATATATATGTGTATGTACATATATGTATATATGTGCATATTTAGGTAGGAAGATATGTGGCAGATACATATTGTTGCTACATGTTATTTTTTCCTGAGCCATGTGAGAGTTACAGTTCTCATATCCTCGATTACTAAAAACTTCAGCAGATAGTCCCTATGAACGAGGACATTCTCTAACATAACCACAGTATGGTCATCAAATTTGGGAAAATTAATGTCAACCACATTTTCTATTTCAATTTTGGGGTCATTACTCTTTTCCTTAGATTTGCAATAAATAAAATTTGTTATAGATTGTTATAAGAAATTGTTATCTTGTTATAAACACGCGTCCTGTTGAAACCATAAGAAATAATTTCTCTCTTGACGTATTTAATCAACGTTTTAAAAAGTCAGTAGTCATTTCATTGGATATCTCTGGTGTGCCCGTCATTCATGCACAAATTCAGGCACATACCTAAATAGATAAACAGAGAAACAAACAACAAAAAATTAAAACCTGTAAGCTGTGGTAACTCCTCCCCATCTGTGAGTCACAAGTGGAAGCTGAGCGCTTGTGTCAGGAGTGTTCCAGAATCCAGAATGCCTCGACTCAGGGGCGCTCTATTTGATGAGGCAAGAGCAGAGTGTCTCCTAAGCCAAGGCCAGTGTGGTTTTGCAGGCTCAGGTTCTGGCCGTGATGGGTCAGACAAAAGACGCTGAAAAGATGACCAGTCACATTGTGTCCGAGGAGCCTGGATGCCTGGAGTGCTACCGCCTGTTGTCGGCGATCTACAGCAAGCAGGAGCGGCATGACAAGGTAGAGAGGACGCTGTCGGAGTTGTTTGGGTTCACAGGTAGCAGACGGGGTGCCCCTCAGTGATTCTGCCATCTGCACATTTGCAGGGCTGAGCAGTCTTGACTGCCGTCCGTTGCCATCAGTTATCATCTGTGGACGCTTTTTGCAGATACCCCTTAACTCCTAAGATATTCCCTTGACGTAGTAGTTTCTTCACTCATCCTTGAGCTAAAGATTTTATGTGATGCTATCTTAGTTAGTACTCAGCTAACTCTATAAAGGCTAGCATTTGAATGCTTTATTATTTCCATGTTCCTTCAAATATATTTTTTACAGAATCCAGTAGCAACACTTATGGCACGTCAGTGACCCCGTGTTGCAACTAGTACCGTATGTTTCCATTTTAAAAGTCACATAACCAGGAAATCTATGAACTGACTCAAAAAAATATTTATTAAGTGCCTGCCATATGCCAGACACTGCACTCAGCCCCAGAAATAACATGATATACAAACAAACAATCACTGCCTTTGTCATGGAGTTTACAGCAGAAGGGGAGGCGAGATCAAATGAGATGACGATCAAATGTAGAATTACAGCTGTGCCCGGTAATGTTAGGAAGAGTGACATGGTTCCCAGCAAGCATATAATGAGGGCACTTGAGTGGCATGGGGTTGGGCTCCCTGCAGAGTGGTGTGAAGGTGAGAGCTGAGGGATGAGTGGGAGTTACTAGGGGGCAGTGAAAAGCATTCCAGGCAGGATAAAGCGCACGCAAAGGCCCTGTTGGCAGCAGTGAGTGGCCTGTGAGGGATGGGCATGGAGGGAGCAGGGAGTGCTGTGAACTGTGGCCACAGAGGTTGCTGGGGCTGAGACCCACAGGGCTTGGGACCTTTGGGACCAGGGCAGGGGTTTCACTCCTTATTGTGGGAGAAGCTTTAGGGCTTTAAGGAGAAGAGCGATAAGAGATGTGTACTTTGAAGAGATCTCTGGCTGCAGGGGCGGGGCATTGGGTGCTTGGGTGGAGTGGGCACCAGGGACCAGGGGGAGGCTGCTGAAGGCCTGATGGACACATGGTCAGGGCAAAACAACCGGCCCCAGATCTTGTTTCCTTTTGACCGTATCACACAACCTCCCTATAAAGTGATTCCAGGACATTTCATTGTCACTAATATAAATGGGAAACCTGGAATGTAGGGATATTACTTTTTTAGGGCCACGTTATTTTTCAGTGAACATCAGAGAGAGTGAAGGATGTGTTCTGACTGTTACTCAGCACACCAGCCAATACATGAGGACAAAAAGTATACATTTTATTATTTAAGTTAGTTTTTCTTTATCAAATCTACATGCCTTCTCTCTTAATTTCAAACCTGTGCAGGCACTTGATGCTATAGACAAGGCTCTCCAGCTGAAACCAAAGGACCCCAAAGTCATATCTGAACTTTTTTTCACAAAAGGAAACCAACTAAGAGAACAGAATCTTCTGGATAAAGCTTTTGAGGTATAAACACTTAATAAAATTTTGTTATTTAATTTGTGGATTAAATTAATTATTAAACTTAACATATTAATGATTAGCTGTTTAAATTTAAATAAATTATCAAATTATTTTATTAAAATGAATCCCTCCATTTTTCATGAAGCATATCCAGTACAAGTTAAGATCATTGGTGTGTTTGTGGAGTGAATTTTCTTATTAATTAGCATGGTGTTACACCTTTTACAATCGGACCTCTGGCTTTCGACTGTTCAGAGTTCCACGAGACCTCGGCATTGTCTTCTGGATGATCAGTTTCTGTCTGAAGCAGCCCCACATTTTCCCCTCGCACCAGCTTCTCTCCGTGCCTGCCCGCAGTAACCCTCTATCCCAGCTGGACTCATGCCTGCAGAGCTTTGGGCATCTCCACCTGCCCCTGTAACACCCTCGTGCTCTCCACCCCTCGCAGACTCCCTCTCATCTGCCAGTACACAGCCTGTGTCCTCCCTCAGGGAGCCCATCTGGACCAGCCTTTCTCTCCGTGACCTTGCTTCCTCCCAACTCTTACAACACTGAGCTTTCTCCACCAGCCGTTTGGAAGTGGCATAGACTACGTCGCGTTGCTAGATGTCTTTCTCTCTCCTCTCCCTCTTCCCTGCCTCACTGCCTCTGTGCACAAGCATGCTTGCAGTGTCGCTCCCAGTTAGATGGCATTTTTCTCTGTGGAAAGGGACTGCTTCCTTATGTGTTCAGAAACATGGTATCTTGCATGTTAGGTGTTCAATATCCATAGCTTTCAAATGAAATCTATGCACAGTTGGAAATAATAAAGATACTCCAAATAGAAATATCAGACTTTTTCCTTGCACCTGATAAAGCCACAACTTTGAAGTAGTGAAGTTGTAAAATTATGCTAACTATATTATGGAAAGAGTAAAATTCCAAATCATATCATAGTTCTTGAAAATAAATAGTGAGTGGCTTTTAAAACACATGTAAAGACATTTGGGGAAAAAACACCTTGAATATGAACCTTTAAAACAGAAGGGGTGTAATAGTTGAAGCAGACATTGTACATTTTTCTCTGCCGTGTGAACATTTTCAATACCTTATTTATAACTAACATGGCAATTTAATGATTAATGATAACTTGATTATGAGTATTTGATTTACAGATAGATATGTATCCATCTGTATCCTATACATTATATGGAAACAAAATATTTTCTAGTTGCTTGGCCAGTGGATCAGATAATCATAAAGTGACCGGATTTTTGAAGAGTAGGGCCGTTGGCTTATAATAGTAGCTAAAATGTATTATTAGCGTTTTTATATATGATTCACATGTATTAATTTAATCTTCACAACGATCATGTAAGAAAGGCATGGTTACTGTCTCCATTTTACAGTTGAATAAATTGAGACTCAGAGGTTATGTAACTTGTTCAAAGTCACACAGAGGGTAAGTGATGGAGGTAGGATTTGAATCCAGGTTCTTAATTTCTACTGTAAACTCCCATCTCTGTTGATTTAAATTAACCCAAGAGACACATCCTTCAAGTTTATTTAGCAGCTTTTTAAGGGAATACTTTCTTATTGTTTGTTTGTTTCTCCTAAATCAAGTAGAGGAGGGATGGACCAGATTCTGTTTACTTTATGGAGCTGTTCAGTTGAATTCTTGCTAAGGAAAATAGCACAGAGCATTAAAATATACACATGGATACTTAGCTTTGTAATTGAAGGCAGCTCTCTAAGCTGTTAGCTTCATTTAAGGTGATGGCCCTTAAAATCAAGACGTGGTGGTGAGCATGCCTTTGATGCTGCATGCAAAATATTAAAAGTAGTTCTCACATATATTACATTTAATGGGATTCATGTTTGCAGACTTGAGGGACAGGTAACTCTTTAAACATCTGAAGACCTTTCATATGGCAGAAGAAAAAGAAAGGCTTTCTAATGATTAAAATGATCCCCTAGAACAATAGGTGTCCTAAAAAAGTAATGGCCATCATGTCACTGCATGAGTTAGAGCATGGGCTGCATAACCAGATCGGTGATACTGCGAAAGGGGGTTCTCCACTAGGGCTAAGCTGTTTGGGAAACTGCTTGAAGATTCTGTGATTATATAAAGAAAAGTTTTCTTAAAAACTCCATTTATAGTGGAAAAGGCCAAAAAGCCCAGTTTTCTTGCAGGTCAAGGCCAGCAGGAAATGATGCAAATAATAGAAATCACCCACGTTCCCCGCAGGCCTCTTCGCTGTCTTCAAGTCCAAAGGTTAGCTCTGCAAGCAAATTACACAGTTCCATTTCCTCTACTTTAGAACCATCAACTTTGAAAAATAATAGAAGTAAACGGGAACACCTGTGAACTAGTAGTGGCTGGTTCCATTGTATTAAACCATTTAAATTTTCACATATGAAGAAAGTGGTTTCTGCAGTCCTGTTGTGTTAAAGACGGGTTATCGTTTCCCAACCTGAAGGTATCGCTTATATATTTAGAGCTATAAAGCGGCCGTGGGACTGGACCCAGATCAAGCGCAGGCCTGGATGAACATGGGTGGGATCCAGCACATCAAGGTAGGGGGATAATTCATTTCCGGGTGAACTGGGTTTTCCTTTGTGTTTTGTCTGTCTGTCTTCTCCCTTAAAAGCTTGAGAAACTGTTGTTAGTTTCTTCTTTGAGTTATTTGAATAACAAAAATATAGGTGTTTAAAAGAGAAATTAGCACAGTTCATGTTCACTTTGTATTATCAAGATTAAATATAAAGCCATTTTAAAAATGAATAGATAAATGACATGATTTGACTTAACACAAAGAATATCATATGTACCTAAGAGAAGTATCTTCATACAGCAAGTGTAATCAGCTTATGTGAACTAAATCTTGTTGGAGCCTAGTGTAGCTTATTTTCCTGCAATTTAACCTATGTCAAGATTAATGTGTTACTTTAAATATTAGTTCACGGTTTCTTATATTAATGTATCTTTTACTCCCTGACCTTTTACTGAAAACAAGGTTGTTTGTTTGAAAAAAGGTAAGCTACCTTTGAGTGAATCATTGAAAATGATCTTTGGGGGCCCTCTTGTCTATAACTAATGAAATCAAAGATTGACCATCATTCATTCACACATCGACTTGACAAGCATTTATAGGGAAGATTCTGTGTGCCAGGTACTCTCTTAGGCACTGGGAATATAGCAATGAACAAATAAGACAAAAATTCCTGTCCTCTTGGAGCTAGAATTCTAGTAGGGGGGAGACAGGCAATAAATAAATAAACACATACATGCATACCTACATACATAAAATATATCACATGGTGATAAGTGCTGTGGAGAAAAAAAGAGAAGATAGGGTGTACCAGGGGTAATGCCTGAAATTTTAAAGTAAGGTAGTTAGGGAAGGCCTCAGTTAAAAAGTGACATTTGAGCAGAAAACTGAAGGAAGCAAGCCACCTGGCAAAATATAGAAAGAGCATGTGCAAAGGTCCTGAGGTGCAAGAGTACTGGCTGTGTTTGGAGAACAGGGAAGAGACAAGTGGGATGAAACAGGAGAAGCTGGGTCAGAGAGGTCACAGGGTGGATCATGCAGGGCCTTGAGGGGACTGTCGGGTCTTTGGCTTTTATGCCATGCCAAATGAGTTGGGGCCCGTGGAGGACTTTGGGCAGAGAAATGCCATGGTGTGACATATTCTGACGTGTTTTTAAAGGATCACGCTTGTTTTAGCTAATTATTTTCAGGCTTCTATCAATATGCTGATAACATAGCAATTTAGTGATTAGAATTTAAACCAATGTCTAATAGGGTTTACTATTGAGTGGAAACTGGTCACTCTCAGAAACACAACAAAACAAACAGGTAACCCATGACTACATAGCTGGGAAGGGATAAGGTGATAGTTACTGACAGCATTGACCTCACAGAGGAACATAAATGGTGAATCCAAGCATGACATTTATCAGAGCAGAATATCCTGAGCTCTGATCTTAATGGGCATATAGGGTGGCCAGCAACATCTAGTTGGGAAAACATAGAATGAACTTCCTTTTAAAATAGTAATATCATTTAAAATATTTAAAAATTATGCTAAATAGTTGTATTTTAAAATAATATGCTCTGTATTTTTTAGATGGAATGCACCTGCATTTAAAGTAATGGATTCTATTGTTAATTAGAAAAAGTACAATAAAGACACTGAAGACTTTTCCAAAACGTCTGGAAATAACAGAGAAAATAGTATATTTACTGAACTCTTTCAGATTAACAAGTGAACCTATTGCTTTAAATCTGGAGGTACTTCCCCTGAAAAGGTGTCTGAAGATTGAAGAAGGATCTATTGAGTGTATTATTTTAAAATGTAGTGAACTCACTGGTTAAAAATTGGTTTACCCTATTTTTCATCTTTGTGGACATCATGGATTAGGTTGAACAGTATAAAATTGCCATGTTTACAGTTTAAAAGTGGTGTAATATCAGTAAATTCATGTGGTGCAATCCAATATAAATACATAGTCTGGGCACAGGCTTGGGGGTGGTCATTGTGATGCAGCCATTAGGATGCAGGATTGTCACCTATATCAGCCTTAAAGAACAACCATTGACCTTCTGTCTTTGCAATGCCAGGTAGTGTGTGCATCAGGCCATGGTATCCCGTTCCTGGCTTCACTCGTTCCCCGTGCCCAGGTACAGCTTAGGAAGCACTGAGGGCTGGGAGAGGTGGCGAGCGGGAATAAGGCCTTGCAAGGAGGTAACTTGAAGAGATGAGGAGAAGGGAGTTGTCTCTTGCTCACACTACTTTGAAATAAAAGATGACCATTTTTATGAAGTTTTATAAAGGATAAAGTGATGGGCCAAAAAAGCTAAATCACATTGTTCAGAATCAAAGAGCTGCAGCAGTGGGGCCATAACACAAGGTTCTATGTTCTGTACTGCTTTGTGACATCTGTGACATCAGAATACATTTTCTAGACTGGTGCTGTCCAATAGAACTTCCTGCGATGAGGAAAATGTTTTATATCTGCAGTGCCCAAGGCAAGTAGCCTCTAGCCCCATGGAGCTATTGGGTAATTGAAATGTGGTCGGTGCAACAGAGCAACTGAATTCTTAATCATAGATTGAATAAGATAAGATAATGCAGATTGCCTACATAGCATCTCAGAATTAAGCACATCGAATTAAGGGATGTAACTTTTTTCTTAATAAGGCTTCCAATCTAGTCAAGAAAATAGTAATTTGAGGAAGAGAAAATAACTCTGATTAGATTTTGTATGAAAGGACAGAGAAAGCTGGTGATCAGAGAATGAGATATTAAAGCACTAGGCTGAGGCTTAAATTTAGAGAAAACTCTTAGTTTAACAATTTCAAGATCAGCTGCCATGGAAATATATTTGGAGAACACCGAGAGCTGCAGACATCTGGTCGTCTACATGAATGCGCTTAAGCTTCCTAAGCTTCAAAAGACACTTGGAAGATAAAGGCTTACGTTGAAAATACAATCGTTTAATATGGCAAATCCAGGTCCTCACTTTTTCAGAATTCTCTTTAGTGTCTTATCAGAATCAGTGTTAATAATCAGAAATGTTTTCATTTGTGCACACAGCAGGGCCTGGTTTCCCAAACGTACAAGTTCCTGTTCTGTCATTTCCACCCTTCTTCTCAACAATATGACCGCTGAATACTAAAAGAAATGGACAACGTTTACAGAGTTTGGATGGTCATTTAATAGTAGCGATGATAATAATAGCGACAGTATCAGATTAAGTGCTCAGTGCGTGTCAGTGTCTCAGATAAGTAGGCATCAGTGAGTAGTAGTTGCCATTCTCTGTACTGTACTGTCACAGTGAGAGATACTGTTTTAAATTGTGATGGAAATTTCGAGAGTAACAAGTTTTCATCCACATGGAGCTGTAACTTACAATAAAGTAGAGCAAATTCCTGTTTTTTGGAATAGAGAACTCAGTCATAGTTCTGAGACTTGGTGGGACATAGATCTGAAAGATGGTGGAACACATAAGGAAGGCAATACATTTAATGGCAGAAAAAAGGGGATGGAAAATGTTAATCATTGAAACGAACTCACCACGGACCATCTGGGACATGTGGTTTTCCAGTTGGGGAGTCACTCGAATAAAGCACATCGGGGCCAGCAGAAGGCGGAGACCTTTATCAGGTCAAGAGTGACCTGCCTTCCCTCCTGCTTTAGAGTATCCAGCAGGTACATACTGTCACACACCTTGAGTATTGGGTAAATTTGACTCCATATTCTTATCATTTTCCATTTTATAAAAACTTAAATTTGCATTAAAGCTTTATTAGGCAAAAGTCACTTTTATGTTTTAAGTTGAAGATTAGAATTAAACTCCCGCTAGGGAGGAGGCATAGTGGATTCTTAAACGATGACATCATTGTTACCCTGCCGTTTCAAAAGCATTTCCCACACACACACAACTGCGGGGTGGCTCTGTTTGATTACAAGGGAATAGTACCAATACTGTGAAACGATAGCCTCCTAAGCTGCATGAGTAGAACTGAAAATCTGTTTTTCTGCCATTTAACCTTTCCGTGTAACTCTTACCCTTCACATTCTCCAGCTGGTCTGGTACCTAAAACAAATGGATTCTCCAAAAGTACCAACAGAAAAGAATAAAACTAGAGATGGAGACAGGGTTTCCTGACGAGAACGTTCATGGTAAACTGGGCCAGAAGATCTGTTTCTTAGCCTCCGAGAAAGTGTTCTGATAGATCAGAATAGAGTTCTCCCCTTTCTTTTCTCCCGCAGGGAAACTATGTGTCCGCACGAGCTTATTATGAGAGAGCCTTACAGCTGGTTCCAGACAGCAAGCTGCTACAGGAAAATCTTGCCAAATTGGACCGCCTTGAAAAACGATTACAAGAAATTCGAGAAAAGGATCAACTGTAGCAGCATTTGACACAGTCTCAAGGGACAGCGCCAGTGCCTCTGGCTAAGGAGGAAGTGGTGGCAGCCCTGCTCACATATCATCAGGAACTCAACCAGTGAAGCTTTCCTCTCGTGCGAGCTCAGGGGGGTGCAACTGGGACAGCTGGTAACCCCGTGCTGAGGGACTTGTATTTCCGCAGAAGACAAGAAGACCCAGCACGCTGGAGGTGTGAGGGGGAAAGAGACCAAGTCCTGCACATTTGACAGATTGTTGTTGGCTTTCATTCCAGATTTCCCTTCATATATTTCCCTATTTTTCCAAGCTGGAAATCTGATTCCATCTCTTAGTGTGGGCTTTGATGTCCCAGAAATACAGATGATTGAAATTCTATGGATGCAAGGCATCTCTTCTTGATGAGATGAGATGTTTCAAAGAGGAGAAATCTGGGATAAGCCCCTGGGAAGTTCTAAAAAGAGGTGGTTCATTTAAGTCTCCAGAACCAAAAATGAGTATCTAAAGTTTTTGTAGAACCTTCTAGAACATGTGGGGAAGGGCTATGGTTAAGTGAGCTTTATCGAAAAGCCCACTAAAGGTATTGCTAGAACCCTGTTGAAGAGTAAATTAAATTCCACTCTGGTGCAAGCTTTCCCCTTTGCCTAATGTATCACAAAGTAAGCTTCTAGAATTGTGCGGATATTCTTATCCCTAGGGGAAAATCGAGGATCTTGGTACCCCTAATTTTTATGAAAATGTTTAAGACTATTTTAATTTTATTACAAGTATTACCAGAGTAGTTGTTCCACTCTACAATTTCAAAAGTGCTTTTAAAATCATAAACGTTTCTGCCTCTAAATATATTGTTATTTTGGTGGAGAAAAAATAGTATATTCTACATGAGAAATATTAAAGCTATTAACTGAGAGAAATGTTCTACTTTATTATCTTAACATTCAGCCATCCTGAGATTTATTATTTTTTTGAAAAAGATATTTAACTGTTGAGGAATCTTGACAATATATCACAAAGATCTCATAGAGTCTAAATAGATGGAAAGGGAGCTCTATTGATTTATCTTCCTAGGCTTAATGAGAATTCTGTGCATAGAACCCTAGTGATGGAAACTCAGAATTCTTAGTTCTGGGTCTGTAATTTTTGGAGATTTTATGGAGAACACTCAAAAATCTAGGAAAAAAGTTTAAATTCATAATTTAAAAGATATATATTTATATTTAAAAGATAGGGATGGCAAAGTTGAACTTAAAATTTGACATTTGTTTCTTAGCATTATTTATTCATAACTTATAAACTATTTAATATATGTACGCACACACATTTTCCTCTCTGTACCTAGTGGTTTTAATAGCAGCTTTCAAAACTAATCATACAAAAATTAGAAATCTAAGTTACAAAGTAGTTGAGTCTTAACAGCCCCTCAAAAAATGTGTATTGATTATTCACTTGCTAAAGCTGAAGAAATTAGGAATCAGCCCTCTGTGTTTGGATAGTAATATATTTGGAATTGAACAGATCGGAACACCTGATTCTACGCTGGTTATCGTCATAAACTTTCTTTTTTTTCTAAACTGTTCTGGGCAATACTGTTCATGGTGTCGAGCCAGGCGTCGTATAGATGCGTCGGCCTGGAGGCATGGAGTTGCACAGACGCAGGGCAGGGCAGGGCAGGGCAAAAAGCCTTCTTCAGTTCAGCTCAGTATCAGGAAGCGCTGCCCTGCTCTTGTTATGTCTTTGTCAAAGTGAGTCTAGATGAAAGGAAGGGAAACTCCCTCGGAAAGGGATGAGGTGAGGGCTGTTTTAAATGCAAACAATTACAGAATTTGAATTAGCATACATGCATTTGTGTGCATCAGTAATCCAATATATTACCATTATAATCCTCTGCTAATGTCTTTTAATGTTATACATCATAAACTTATCTAAAATGTTATTAAAATAGTTTTCTTCCTTCCAAAATTAAACGTCTCTAGTCCTAAGGCCCAAACATGTACTACAGTGCTTACAAGAAAGTAACCACCCCACCCCAAAATGGAAACACATGTACCTAGCTAAAAACAGTATCTAGAACTTTAATCCCAATTTTTAAGAATAATCTGTAACCAGAACTCAGGATTAGAAAGTGAATGGAAAAAACTGAGCCCCAAATTTTGGAAAACAATTATGCCTTAATTGAAGTGCTGCTAAAGGTAGGAGAGGACATTTGGTAGGATAATACAGATTGATGGCCTAAAAGTTCCCGAAAGAAAAGGGTCACATGGCCTTCAGGAGACTTTCTGCCTTCTGGGTGCTTTCCTCTCCCTCTGTCTCTGTCTCTTTGTCCCTTTCTCTACTTCTCTTCCTCCCTCCATCCCCCTCCTCCTCTCCCTCCCTCTCTCTTTTTTTGTCACTCTGTCTCCTGTCTGCTCACATCTCTTTGAACACAAAAGTAACACTGTTAGTTGGATCAGTTCCTTCTGTCTTGAGTTCATACCTTCACTGAGATGTGGCCAATGGAATAGCTTTCAGAGTTGAATTGTGCCTACAAGAAAATAAACCACGAATTATTTTTCAAAGACGTTAGGTATATTTTATAACTTTTTATTTGTTCTTGTAAAATGAAATAATATGGGTAATTTGTCCTTATCAAATTTAAAAAGGAGTGCCCTGGCTAGTTGTGGAGATGTCCCAGGGCTGCTCTCCATGAAAGCATGTTGGCGTGTGGGTTGGTGGCCCCTTCTGAACACTTGATCCAGTGATCAAGTGTGTCTGAACACTTGATCCAGTGATCAAGTGTGTCTGAACACTTGATCCAGTGATCAGAGTTTCAGGTGAGTGTCTCTGAGCAGCACTTGCTGTTTTTATCTCCACTGCACGTAGACTTCTTTGTGTACATATATCCCCCATCTTGCTGCCAATCTTTCTAACCTGTTCTTCCGTCCTACCTAGAGCCAATTCTCCTTGCCTTCAAAATCCCTGATAATGGCAGTTCTTTAACATGTCCTCTGACATAGGAGCCATAAGAATGGCTTTGCAGATGTATTTCAACCTTAAGAATTATTCAGGATTTTTAAAATGATTCATGTTTTCATTCTGTTGATGGTATTCATGAAACATGGTTCGGTGATGTAACATAAGTGAACTAGACCAAAGATCCCTTGGAGGAAAAGGCATTTTCATGAATCCTGAGAGAGATTCTTTTGGGTTTGTTTACTTTGAAGTCTACCACAAAACAAAGAGGATATTAGCAGTTTCATTCCAGCTCCCAGTCGTACTTCACAGTCCCTGCACCAGCTTCCGGCGCTCCTCACGGGTTTGATGCACCCGTTTGATGCAGGGTTTTGCAGTGGTTGTACAAATGCTCCTATGCAACTGCTTTTCAACAAGACTCAGTGAGAAAATCCACGCCTTTCTACACCCACTACAAATACTGTAAGTTGATGGGGAATAAAAATAAATATGTGGTTTCTTCTTGTCCCTAGTAAATATTCCAGGCCCCTCAGATAGAAACGTTGCATTCAGCTGATAGTTGAGATCTATTTCCTCACACAGTGGGGCTCTCAACCCAGATGGACTTTAGGATTTTTACGATTATTCTTGAAATGTTGATGTAAAAGCAAAATACTTTGGACAGTTCTAAAAACAGCACCTCCCTCATTGGTTTTGTTAGTAGTAGCCACATAACTTAAGGGGAAGAAATAAAGAGCAACCAAAGAAATGTTCTAATATCAGTAAAATAAAATGGCACAACAGAATTGATACTATTCATATCTGCCAATTGGCTCGTATAAAAATGTTCCATTTAATCACCAAAGATCTTTTCAATAGAAACCTTTAGGGCATGTAGCCCCATAAAATCTACACCCTTCATGATATACGGTTATTACCAGTTTATAAGTTTAGACTACCATTCACTCCCCAAACTGGAAAGCCGTGTCTGTGTCCAGAAATCCAGAAGTTCCTTCTCATTCTCAGTGTCACGTATTTGTTTCACGTTTTGAAGATTCCAATGTGCATTAGTCCTTTTGAGGCGGTCTTGATGGTCCACAGGAGGGGTGAACCAGTCCAAGGAGCAGGAGATCGGGTTCTAGTCCTGCTCTGCTGCAAGGAGCTGCCTCACCCTGGGCAGGTGACTGAGTGTCTCAGTCTGTTTATCACCTGGTAAAGGACTGGGTAGTTCTGTGGAACTGTGAAGCTCTAGGAGTCTTCTCAAACTAGACTGAGGGCCCTCTACATCTAAAGAGATAACTGATAAATGTTGCCCTTTGTTTTAGAAATTCTTTAGATAATCACCACACCAAAACACATTAAAAGTAAATGCACTGCTCAGGTGCTTTAACTTGGCAGGGGAAACTACCCTGAATTTTGCAGTCTTGTGCATATAAAAATTAGTGGTTTTGTTGTGATTACTGAGGGGAAAAGAAAACATTTAAAAAAATTTCCTCCTAAGGCATTAAAATATCTGTAGAAGCCATGGCTTGCTTTTATAATGTGGAAATCACTTAACTTACTGTGACTCACCCCAATCCCTCCTTTTGTCAGGGAGAAATGATTTTTACATTGTGTTCTTTGTTCATAATGCTTTTATTTCCTACTTTGGTCAGTTGTATATAACTGTACATTTCTGTTAACTTTTGCTGTGCCAGTTAGAAATAATCTCCCATAAAGTATTTCGTCCATTTAAGTCAGTTTATGTATACTTTGCCTAGGTCCATCCAAATACAGTTTATGTAAATGTCTATTTTATATAAAATATAATGAAAATACTTATGTCTTGTTTCAGTCTCTCAAGTGCTCCATGTTAATACCCATTGAAATCCATGTCTCCAGTAGGTGTCGCCTTTAAAATTAAGAAAGACCATCTTCCTGCCTTTATTCGTCCATTCATGGCATCTTTCTGCGTGTTTCGGGGCAGCTCTTTCCCGTGCCCCACGATGACTGCTCAGTCCTTGCCTGCTCCAGGTCTCCTCCCCTCGTCTCGCTGAAGAGATGCCTTCACCTCTTTCTTCAGAGTAAATAAAAGGTAGAAAACAATGTCCCCTAAATGTCCTGCACCCATCTCCACACTTACCTGCTGGAGAATGTGTGAGGCTCTGAATTTTGCCTCGTATGGGACTTCATTCCATCCCTTCCCCTCTTTCTTTTTCATCTTTCATGTCTTCCTTCTGGATCCTGTCAGTCTCTCATATTTTAAAACACATACCCAGGAAATCACCATCAGAAGCATTTGGGAAAAAACATCCTTCCTGTATTCCTGTTCATTGCTAGCTACTACCCCATGTCCTCGGCCCTTCACAGCCACACTACCTGAATGAACTGCCTTCCTGCATTCTCCCATCATCCTTCACATTCCCGTTGCATCAGTGATCTCTGTTCCTGCAAGAGACCCGCAACCTGTGAGACTGCTGTTTCCCAAGGTCAACAACAATCCCCTTAAGTGCTGAATCCTAGGCCTTGTGGCACTTTGGACAGGGTTCTAGACTTTAGACCAGTAGTTTCACAGGAATGGAGAGACTCATTTTTTACACAAACATTTCCCCGTAATTCACTCATTGCTCATGGGTTAGTCACCTAACACTCCTAGTTCTACAACTATCCTCAGAGTTGGTTCTATCAGGAGTCTTGGAGGGCCCTCAGTAGCAGACCGTTATCCTGTACAAATGAAGATACGTTCATATTAAAGGCAGATTATCCATACATAACAAACCCAACCTGGGATCGTCCAGCCCACTCTGCCCTTCCTTGACTTCTTTTCTAAAGTGTTTTTTTTTTGTTTGTTTTCCTCTTAAATAAGAGAATACTTCCATTTGGACTGTTCAACATTGCTGCAAACTCAACTTAGTAGCAAATTTAAATCTAAAACCAAGGCGCTGGCTGTTGGGTATTCTGCAATTCATATTTCCTGGCTCCTTTCCTGTTTAATGGAAAGGTGTTGTTTCATAAGGGGTTCAGTCCTCTGGGTAGAAGAACAAGGCCTCACTGAGGCTGTGAGTTTTGAACTCTGCAAACACAGGGAGCAGCCCTGTAATGGGAGATGAGGCAGTGCCTAACCCCATCCAGCCTCCCAGGTGTCACCCTTGTCACTGAGGGTCCTGCAGAGCTGTGTGTGCATCTAGGACATGAGCCTCATGAGAAGGTTAGTCATGCACTTGAACGTGGTGGGGCCAATTTTGTACTGACAGAGCACATGTACATTTTTTCTTCTCGCCTTTATTTGGTAATAGCTTCCTAGTGGTTTCAATCTGACCTCTTGCCAAGAAGAAAGAGAGGAATCTGGGTCTGAGCCTTACTTGCAGTGTGCCCCCGGAGCCAAGGATGATTAGGGTAATCTTGTGAGGTCACTAACGCTGAAAGCAGAATTCAGATGAGAGTGGGAGGGCCATTGGCCAGGCAGCACCATACCTGGACGTGTCCTTCATGGTGGTTCAAGCCTGGCGATACGACATTTTATTTTCACAGAAGAGCTGTTTACTTTTCCTAAACCCCTCCAGGGTCCCTTAGACACCCAGGCTTGAAATCCAGGACTCATCGAACTCAGGGTGTCACCCAAGCTGTCTTTATTTAAAATGCGCACTTTAAATCAAATGGTGCTACTCTCAAGAGCAGTGCAGTCCCATCGCACCGTCTGTGGTGACGGAAGAGTTCCGTGTCTGTGCTGTTCAATATGGCACCACACTTGAAATGTAGTCAGTGGGACTTAAGAATTAAGTTTTTAATTTCACTTAATATTAAATAACCACATATTGCTAGTGTCTGCTATATTGGACAGCACAGCTCTAGGACTTTTCAATGTTGTAAGACATGGAATGTAAGAAACACGAACCTCCTTTGAGTTCATGAGACAGGAAGGTTTGAGATGATACGTTTCCAGCCTGGGTGCCAGTCACATTCTTCAAGCTTTTCGCCCATCACCTCTGCTCCCTTTACAGTCCCAGGGGCCACTGCATCCAGCCTGTCACCTGCCTGTCTCCGCACCTAATCCTCCACCTAGACTGTCTTCCTGTCCGTTTGGCTGCTCGCTGCCTGTTCCCCTACTCTGTGTGCCCTCCCACCTCAAGGAGGTTTCCGCTCTGGTTTACACAGCAGAGACACCTGGGCCCGGGAGATTGGGGCCTGTTAGTTGATACATATGTATAGAATGTCCATGTAGCCTGGCACTAGTTTTTTTTTGATAAGATATAAATCCATGACAAAGTCTGGCATTGCACTCCAACCTCCAGCTAACTTACTATGAAAAATTTATGGAAAAAATGCGGACATGTTAATCTTGTCCTTGAATTCATTTAAATAATCTCCAATGAGGGATCCCTTCAACGTTAGTCCATTCCCTGAAAGACGATAACGCCGCCACCCAGGAAAGTTACAGCAGCAAGAACGCGGTCTTTCACAGCCACTCTTTGAAAGCTGCGTGTCCCAGGTGTCAACAAGCCGCTCAGCAGCAGGGCCGCTCCTGTTAAGTCCTCGGCCAGCTTTCGGGCGTCTCCGTCCTTCCCGAAGTCGGCCTGCCTGGGGTGCGGGACTGTCTCCGCCGACCTGGGCGTGGGCCACACTCCCCGGCCCGGGGCGGAGCTCACCCCCCTGCGCGGCGCCCAAGGCCCGCGCTGCGCTCGCCCCTCGCCCCTGCCCGGGGGCCTGCGCGCCCTGCGCTCCCGGCTCCGGGGAAGGAGGGCGGGCGCGCCGCGCCCCCTGGGCCGCCCTCGGCAGGAGGCGAGGCTGGGAGCTGGCGGCGCGGCAGGTGCGGACCTCGGGCGGGGCCGGGAGGGCGGCGCGCGGGGCGTGCGGCCCGGGGCTGCGTGCGGAGCTGCGTGCGGGCAGGCGGGGCGGGAGTGCGGGGCTGGGGGCGGGCCCGGGGCGGGCAGGCGGGGCTGGGAGCGAGGCCCGCTGGCGGCTGGGTTCCGCAGCCGGCGGCGGAGGAAGGCGGGCCGGGGCCATGCGGCCGGCGGCCGGGACGGTTCCGCTGCTCCTGCTGCTGGCCGCGGGCGTCCCCCGGAGCCGCGGTGAGCCGGGCCCCGAGGCGGGGCGGGCCGCGGTTCCACCCCAAAGTGCGGATTCTGGAGCTCAGGTTTGCAGGCTCCTCGCCTCACCACGCTCGGGCTGCCGAGCCTCCTCCGAGGAAACAGACCGACAGGAGGAGCCCAGGGCAAGGACCTCTCTTCCCGAGAGCACGGGTCGCCCTCGTAGAGTTGTGCAGTGACCTAAACGGAGAGGGCGCGCTCGCCCCCGAGAGTGCGCCCCGCATCAGCCCCCGGGCGGAGCGCTGGCTTCTCCGGCGCCCAGGTCTTTTCCGCTGCCAAGGGCAGGGGAGTCGCGAGCCAACTTGGGGCGAGGGTGGGATAGCCTCAGGACACCTTGAGAAAAGAAAGGGGATTGATTGCCTTCAGCTGAGCAGAATCAGAACAGCTGTGCCGGGCCAGGAACGTCTGAAAGGGGCATCTTGCTAGAGGGGACCCTTACGTAAGTGTGCGTATGTGCGTGCACACATTTGCTCTCCCACGCAGGACTGGAGTGTGGGATCCGTGCGGTTGATGTGAAAAGTACGAAAATTGTCTCGGAATCCGGATTCTTCTCTAGAATTCCTCGTTGGAGAAATTCAGCCGTTGGTGGACATCCGTGGCAGGTCGGTATGACAAAGACCTTGATTTCTTAATGAGAAATGGTGAATGACTTCCTTGGTTTCAAAAGCACAACTCCAGCTTGACGTGGAGCTTTTATCTTGACCCCATTAAACCTCTCTGCCAAAAAATTTACTTCATAGCAAGTATCTTACGGACCAACTTGTATCTGTATCTTACGAACGGTACATTAGGAGATTTGATCTCAAATGTATCTGAAGGCCGGGGCATCTGTGGGGAGATGTACATTAGTTGTGTCTGTGACTTTTTTCTTGGGCAGGTCTCCCTAAAATTAGGTGAGCACCGCTTCTGTGGGGGAAGCTTGAATCAGGATGACCGGGTCGTTCCAGCAGCGCGCCGCCTGGGCAGCCTCTGCGAGTAAGTTATGGATTTCCATTACTTACCAAAACTCAGTTCATGATGGTAGGACTGGGAGATCTGATGCTCTAAATACCAGGCAAAGTTTAATCTCAGTCCCCTCCATAATTTTTCCACCTGGTCCATCCACCCACTGAGCTTTCAGAGCCCCAGAAATCTGTATGTGTCCCAAGATTCCCCACACTTCCTACTCTACTCATCAGAGACCCCAAAGATCCCAGATCTATCATCTATAGTTTGTGGAGTTAGTGGTAGGGTGGGGATGGTGGTTATTTATTATAATGAAATATTAGCACCAAATGTTGAATGGATACTCCAAAGTTTTAATAATCTGAGCTTCAACCATTAGGAGGGAAAAAATACTGTGGAAATAACAGATACTTAGGTAGATTGAAAGAGGGTACTAAGAGGAAAAGAAGGACGGTTCTAGGAACAATTTTTATGTCTTGTTAAAAAATGGTAGAGTATATATATATATATATATATATATATATAGAGAGAGAGAGAGAGAGAGAGAGAGAGGTCTATGTGCAAAAGAAAAGGAGGCCATACTTAAATATTTTATGCAGAAAGAATTGATGGTATGGGTGAGGGATCACAGAATGTAAACACTCTGTGACCTACTGAAACCATGGGTTTTCATAGATCCCTATGATTTATGGGGCATTATGACAGTAGTAATCACTAAGAAAGGTACATTTTTTTTAAGACTCAGAAATACTGAGAGGTACATTATAATCATTTTGCATTTAGTTACATAAAACCAAGACAGTCTTTCCTGGGGGAAACAACAACTACCCTTATCGAAACATTTTTCTTTGGTTTTAGGATAAAAATGAAGAGTCTGATGGTGACGGCTGGGGAGTACAACCTCTTTCAGAAGGATGAACAAGAACAGAATATTCCTGTCTCAAAAATTGTTATCCATCCTGAATACAACAGACTTCGGTATATGAGTCATAATATTGCACTGCTGTTTCTAAAAAGCAAAATCAGATTTGGTAAGTAGGAAGAGAGAATATAAAAAAAGTAGGAGAAAACTGTGTTTATTAATTCTGTACCAGTTAACTTTAATTTCTATGTGTATATCTAGTGAAAGAGTCTGGAACATTTGAAAATGTCCTGAGAGACTTCTTTCTGTAATTATTGTATATTAGATATGGGACACTCTCTCAGCATAGGTATCTAAACATTCTGGATGAAATATTAAAACCTGTTTTTTCTTTTTTAATACAAAAAAGAAAAGTGTTCATTGGCCCCAAACAATGAAACAACACAAAGGCAGAGGCCCCAGCTAGGCGATGAAGTGAACAAATGCTGCTGAGGCATCTAATTGATCTCTAAGAATTTAGAGCTTTAACTGGAGCCTGCATGAAAGTAGGGGTGGGGGGTGGGAGAGTGTGACTGGAGCCTTCTGTGTAACCTGGAACTGCCTAAAATGTGATGCTTTGAAAGAGAGAGGGAAATACTCCATATAAAGTAGGGGAATAAGGAACGTACCTGCTTGGACCTTGGCCTGGATGGAGGGTTGTTTGATCCTGGAATTCACATTACCTGTGTCCAAGAACTCCAAGCCAAGACTTTAATTAAGTTATTCCAGGTGAGTAACTGGGGCTTCCGGCAGAAGCAGAAGTAAATCCCCTTGAAGAAATGAACCTTAACTCTCAGCTTCACTGTATTCCCATGAAGTTTTAGTGAATGTGAGCACAGTATTAGAAGCAGCAGAGAAAGCTGCCATGAAAGAGAAAGGCAGAAGTGGCAACCAGATTCAGACCTTCCAAGATTACAGATGTTAAAATGGGATACATAATATAAAGTATGTTTTAAGTTTAAATAAGTAAAAGTGTACCAAAAATGACTAATGAACAAAGTATTAAAGGAAGAGGAAGATTTGAAAAGAAGCCTATAAACAATGAAGATATGGAAATGTAATTGGAGTTAGAAACACAGTAGCTGAATTAGAAAGCAGATCAGATCAGATATGGGGAACTAGAAGATCTGAAATAATTATCCAAAAGAGACAGAGTAAGAGACAGAGAAGATAGACTGAAAGAGTAAATATCCAGTTTGAGCTTTTAAAAGAACATAGATAATGGGAAAAAGAGGCTGTAATTTAAGAGAAAGGGGCAGAGGGCTAATTATAACTTATGAGACAAAAATCTTCAGATTTAAGAGGTTCCAAACTATGATATTAAAAATATTTGTATATCTGGATAAGTTGTGCAAAAACTATAGCATGCTAAAAAAAGAGTGGCTCTCAAAAGCATCTAGAAGAAAACACTTTCACCAAAAAAGGGATGACAATTAGACTTTCAGCTGATTTGTCAACAGTAGTTATGAAAGTCAGAACGCAGTAGAAGAAGATCATCAAACTGGGAATGACAAACTGGTTTGTGTAGCACAAGAAACGACTATCACGTATTTCACAGAAAATCTGTTTCATGAAGATCCCGCTGTGCTAGGTATGTCAGTTTCCTCTCCTCGGTTCTCATAATTGCATGGCTTAGGTTTGAGACATCACTTAGAAAGTCAGACTTTCACCACCACCACCCCACCAAATATCTGCTCTTGTCACAGTCACTGATGATCTCTGTGTTGCTAAATTCAAAGGCAAATTCTCAACCCTCAGCTCACTTGGTAGGATTTTTGACAGAGTTGCTCGTACTCTCCTGGAAACATTTTCTCAACTTGAATTCCAGGAGTCCTTTGGCTTTCCTCCTACCCCTTAGTCTTCTAAGAACAGTTGAGTCCTCCCCTTCTCTGTGACCTGCTGTTGTCGGAGCGCCCCAGGCTCAGCCCTTGGACCTCTTCTTACCCATCTGTGCTCTCATCCAGGGTTGAGGCTTTAAGCGCCACCTACTTGAAGACTACTCCAAATGTTTTATATCTAGTCCAGGTTTCTTCATACTACACATGCTGCTAGGACTAATCGGAGTCATATAGCCAACTGCCTACTGGTCATCTATCTGGATGTCTAAAGTGCATCTCAATTTTAATATGTTTACAGCAGAATCCTAACTATCCCCTGCATCCTAAATCTGCTCTATGCATAGCCTAGTAATAAACCTAATGTTGTCAACCCAGCAGCCACGAGAATACTTTTTGAGATATAGGGTAGAGGATGTCACTTTGTACCGACTTCAGCAGTTCTCCATTATGCTCAGATGGAAATCAATGTTCGTATCATCTGACATCTCCCTCTTCTAACCCTACATCTAACCTCTTTTTTATTTTTCACTAAACTTCTGTTTGCTTAATCTGCTCCAGCCATCCTGGCCAAGCCGCTGTTACTCGAGCGTGTATGACAGGATTCCACTGCAGGGATTTTCCATTCTGTTTCTTCTTCTGCAGATGCTTTCCACACAGATAACTGTCATTCCCTCCTTCATCCTCTTCAAGGTTTTGCTCAAATGCCACCTGCTTGGTGAGACTTGTCATGACTAGCATACTTGAAATGACATCTCCCCTGCCATCCTCCCTAATCCCCAGACTTCTCATCTCCCTTTCCCTACTTGGACTTCCCAGAGGACATATTACCTAACAACGAAATAATTTATTATATTTATTGTTTGTATCCCCAACACTCACACACACACCACCACCACCACCACCGTTGTAATTAAGAGATTTTTTTTTTCTGTTCCTTCACTGAGGCTTAGAAGGGTACTTGCTACATAGTGGTGCTCGAAAACTATTGGGTGAAAAATGATCCTTTAAGAAAAAGGGCATACTGTAAAATTTTAGTAGTTTTGGGGAGTCATGGTGGCATATAGAACAATAGATTATGTTTCTCCTTGTTTTATATTTTTGGCAGTTTTCTAAATTTTTATAAATATCAAATGAGTATTTTTTTTGTGAGGGGGGGAACTTTAAAAATATATGTCAATACTACATTTAGGAAGAAAGTATAGAACTCATGAAACCAACCAGATGTCCCTTTTCCAAATATATTCAGAATCACTTGTTATGATTTCTTATTTTTTTAATTCTTATTATGAGATATATTTTATTATTTTTTATTATGATTTTCTTCAGGAACTGCTGTTCAGCCAATCTGGCTCCCCCCTGGAGATGATAAATTTGAAGCAGGGATTCTTTGCATGGCCAGTGGCTGGTGCAAGCTTTCAGAGATTAAGAAGCATCAAAAGAACATAACATTTCCTCCAGATCCCTTTGTGTGCCCCCTGGAAGCAAAACTTTTTAGGGGCATGAATAATACATTTATCTTGTATTTTTTCCCCTGAGTTAGGACACAGTGAAAATTTCCGCTTGTCTTCACCATAGAAAAGTTTATCTTTATTTAGGTTTGTATTAAACTCCTCCTGCTGTCACAGGTGTTTCAGATAAAGGAAACCAGAGGTAACAGTAAGTGAAGAAGAATATAGTAAAGGGATAATCAGGAAATAGTAACAATAATTAAGCTTCCTTGTTGTCAGTATCATCAGTATTTTTTTAAATAAATAATTTTACAAAATAGTGATTTATTGGTTGAAGTTTTCCTCTTGAGGAAACATCCTACATATATTCAGAGAAGGTACAATTGCCTATGTTACCTTAAAAATTGGCTGCAAGAAATACAAAAATTATATTTATTGTTTGTATCCCCAACACACACACACACACACACCCTGTTGTAATTAAGAGATTTTTTTTTCTGTTCCTTCACTGAGGCTTAGAAGGGTGCTTGCCACATTTTTTAGAAAATGTCCTTATTATATGTCTGATTTTAGGAAGAATATAATTCATATCTAAAAAAAAAAAAGGACTTCTACATTTTGGTTAAATATATGAGATAGTTTTAAAACTTGTAGGCTAACCGAGCAATCTCTTCATCACAGCATCGAAATATCCCAGTGTCCTACAAGAAGTGGGACCGCCGATCGTGGATGACAGAATGTGTCACACTGAGCTCAAGGGTATGAACCTTACTCCCCTGGGTCAGATCATGCTGTGTGCCAGGTTTCCTGTTGGGGAACATCCTGCCTGCCAGGTAAAAAGCGTAAACCAGCCAACTCAGTAATATGTGGGTGTTAGTGGATTCTGCTTCTCCCCAGGGGCTGCTTTTGAGGAGTCGCTGCTTCAGCATTCCCCTTTCCCTTATCTTGTCACCTGGCTTCTACTGAAAAAGGTTACTTAACCTAAGAGAATTCTGTCCTGTTCTAGGCCCATTCTTAACCTCAGCCTTCTTTTTTTGGTGGGGAGGAGGGGAAGTATGGGAAGTGATCTCAACATTTCCAACCTATCAAACAAGATAACCACTTTGGCAGGCTAATTAGGTCCAGCTCTGAAATTTTTTTGATTCCACTTTTTGTTGAACATGGTGGTTTCTTTTTAAAGCTTTTAGTGCACAGTACAGTGTTTGAACAAAATTTGACCAAAGATAGTATATAGCTATAGTAACTGTTGGGTAAAAGGTGTTGTAAATGATAGTGACCTCCCAAAGCAGACACGACAACTTCACAAAGAAAACCAATCTTTACAAAAAATAGAGAGGAAAGGGATTTTCCTCTTTACAAGATATAGAGGGGAAAGCAATTTGCAAAAAATATGAGTTTTAAGTTTTAGATAAGATAATTTATTTGGAAAGCCTTTTTTTTTTTTTTTTTTTAACTGGAGGGGCAGAGCTTTTCCCCTGTGTTTTCTTCTAGGAGGTCTATGTTTTGGAATCTTATATTTAACTCTTTAATCTATTTCAGTTAATTTCTCTGAGTGGTATAAGATAGGGGTCCAATTTCATTCTTCTGCATGTCATTATCCTGTTTTCCCAATATCACTTATTGAAGAGACTATCCTGTCCCCATTGAGTATCTGTTCCCTTGTCAAATATTAGTTGGCTATAAATGTGAGTGATTTTTCTGGGCTCACAATTCTGTTCTATTGGCCTCTGTGTCCATTTCATACCAGTACCATGCTGTGTTGATTACTACATATTTGTAATATTTTGAAATCGGAAAGTGTGATGCATCCAGCTCTGTTTTTCTCAGGATTGCTTTGGCTACTTGGGGTCTTTCGTGGTTCCATATGAATTTTAGGATAATTTTTTCTAGTTTTGTGAAAAATGCCATTGGGATTTTGAAATAGATGGCTTTTATAGTATGCACATTTTAACAATATCAGAACGTGAACATAGAATATCTTTCCTTTTATTTGTGTCTTCAATTTATTTTATCAAAGTCTTATGGTTTTCAGTGTAGAGATCTTTCACCTTGTTGGTTAAATTTATTCCTAAGTATTTTATTCTTTTGGATGCTATTGTATATGAGGTGGTTTTCTTTATTTTCTTTTTCATATATTTCCTTAGTGTATAGAGACACAACTGATATCGGTATGTTCACTTTGTATCTTGAAACTTTGCTGCATTCATTGATTAGTTTCATTGTTAGTTCATTGATTAGCAGTTTCTTGGTGGAGTCTTTAGGATTTTCTTATAGGAGTTCCTAATCATCTGCAAATAAAGACAACTATACTTCTTCCTTTCTGATCCGGATGCCTTTTATTTCTTTTTCTTGCCTGATTCTCTGGCTTGCCTGACCACTAGGATTCCTAGAACTGTATTGATTAGGAATGATGACAGTGGGTACCCTTGTCTTCCTTCTGATTTTAGATAAAAAGATTGTAATCTTTCAGTGTCAGTATAATGTTAGCTGTGGGTTTGTCATATATGACCTTTATTATGTCGAGGTATGTTCCATCTGAACCCAATTTGTTCAGAATTTTTATCATGAAAGGGTGTTGCATTTTGTCAAATACTTTTTCTGTACCATTGAGATGGTAATACGATTTTTATCTTTCATTCTATTAGCGTGGCATATCACATTTATTGACTTGCATATGTTGAACCATCCTTGCATCAATAGTATAAATCCCACTTGAGCATGATTATAATCTTTTTAATGGGCTGTTAAATTCAGTTTGTTAGTATTGTGTTAGGAATTTTTGCTTCTGTGTTCATTGGAGATCTTGGTCTGTCTAATTTTCTTTCCTTGTGGAGTCCTCCGCTGACTTTGGTGTCAGGATAAAATGAGTTTTGGAGTGTTCTCTTCAAGTTTTTGAAGAGGTTGAGAAGGATTGGAGTTAGTGCTTCTTTAAATGTTTAGCAGAATTTGCCAGTGAAGCCATCATGTCCTGGAATTTTCTTTGTTGGGATGTTTTGATTGCTGATTCAATCTTATTGATACTGGTCTGTTCTAATTTTCTATTTCCTCATAATTTGATCTTGGTAGTTTGTGTGTTTCTAGGAGTTTATTTCTTTAGATTATTCTAGTTTTGGGTGTATGATTGTTCGTAGTTGTCTCTTATGCCTCTTTGTGTATCTGTGGAATCATTGTAATGTTTCCTCTATCATTTGTGGGGTGTTTTTTGAGTCTAAGTATTCTAAGATACACATACTTGACAAAGAGAAAATATTTAAAAAATTAAAAATTATTGGGTGTTCCTGTTCCAAAACTGAAAGCAGGAGCTCTGATTGAGGCAATTTTCTAGAACGTGTTTTCTTGATGTTTCAGGGAGACTTTGGTGGGCCATTAATATGTAGACTTGAAAAAAGTCCCTTTTTCCTCTATGGCATCGTCACCTGGGGACCTGGCTGTGCCCAGCCAAGGAAGCCAGGAGTATTTGCCAGGGTGAGTCTCTTCTTGGACTGGATCCAATCCAGAATCAATGGTAAGTATTTTTAAGATCTTATGAAAATAATGCCTCTTTAGAGTGGGTTTGGGAGAGGTGAGTGTGGTAGAAATCAGCATTATGAAAGACAAGACCATAAAGTAGTATTTAATTTATTTTAGTTTCTAAAAACATTACAATGCACACTAAAATTCTGCAAGAATGAGTTCTCCCTTGGGCATGATTAGGGTAAAACTGACTTTTCCCAAAGCTGCTTTAATCATAGATTTGCATTCCCTCCGGACAAAAGCTGCTTTGGTGTGTACTACATTTTGGTGTGTACTACAGATTTTCATCTTCATTTATTTTTAACATGTTCTTTCCAGCTACAGGTCCTGCTTTACTTCAGATAAATAAGGAAAGCAAACCCTTAATAAGACAACAATCGCCACCATGCACACCTTCCACAAATGCATCTGTACCAGGTAATAGGTGCTCACTTTATCCCATTCCTACAGCTCGTAAGAATTCAGTAAAAACGCCTGTGTATCTGGGATCACTAATTTTCTTGGGAAGACCCTAAACTCTGTGTTTTCATTCTGGGTAGGTAGTTTAAGCTGAAAGAGAGGAGAATGGTTACTGTGACTATCTGGGGATCTTTTTCTACCCCATAGGTGTAGCTGGTGCAGTTAAAGGAAAATTGTGGTTGTGAACAAGTGCTTGAATTTGGGAGAAGTGCGTAGAATTATTATTCTCTCTCATCTATTTATTCCTACATGAACAAAGGGCCTTAGACTTGCAGGTATCTTGCTAGATAAAGACTGGATCTGCGATGACCAGGAGCGGCATCAGGATAGTGTCTCTCGTAATTCTCCCATAAGTGTCAGTGTCTGTTTGCTAATAGAATTTTGATTTTTAGTTAATAGCGAATAGCAGCTGGAGAATTAGAAGTCTGCAGTAGACTTGTAGGGAGATAGAAGCGGGAAGGTATACCATCACTCATGGTTCTCAGACAGTAAGGGTCTTTCCCTCTTCACCCATCTTCGCCCCATCCACCCCACACACATACACTCAGTTCCAGCAGACAACTACGAGGACTTGGAGGAAAACTGAAGGGGATGCAAGAGAGAGTGGGTGAGAATTTCTAGCATGATGGCCTTCAGGAGAAGGGAGCAGATGAGAGCCAGGGCCCAGCTGGAGGGTTGGTCTGAGATCAGCTCAGAGAACAGTTCATCCATAGTTGGACGGAAGGCAAGAATATTTAGGCAGGTATATGGTACGTGCAGGGATGGGAGCTTCTGACAATTCTCTTCTAATTACTTCTGTTTTCTTAGCAGATGAAACAAGGGGTTGTGGAAGAGACTTTGAGGGTTTTAAGAGAAAAAAGATTATGAAATAGTTCTATGAAAAAGTGACAAAGTGCCCAGGCTAGGAAAATGTAGTAGGATGTTGGGGTAGCATAGCCTCTGAGATTAATGACCATAAATCTGGAAGGACACTGACCAGTGAGCTTAGTTGTATGTTTTCCTCTGGAGACTGAGGGGCACCACATAGATGCAGAACAGATGGAGATTCGATTCAGTCAGAATGATTTTCCCAGGTATGTAAGGGTTTAAGGGAACTGAGAGTGTGTGTGAGGAAGGGATTAAAATAATGGACCATTTTAATTTCAGCTAGGAAAAGAGTGAACAAGGATGAGAGAGGTAAGTTTGGAACAAGGAAAAGATGGTAAGATCGACGAATTTCAAGTCTCAAGGGGTGGGAGTGTTGGAGGAAGCTGAAAACAGAAGGTTGTAGTTGGAGAGGGTGGTTCTTGGAACTGAGATTATGGAAGGTTTGGAGTTATTGCTGATGACTAGGCATATAGGTGCTGACCGCCGGGATGAGCAGCTGAGGTCAGATGGAAGAAAGGTCATTGCAGGAAAGGTGAGAAATTGAAGAGCTTCAGTGTTGAAATCCTCACTCTTTTGGCTCGTGAAATCAGCAAGATTTATGACAGAGCATATATGATAATGCATATATTAACTAATATTCATACATTTGGATGTGTTCATTTGACACAGAGTATTTCAAGTTGTCATTGCTCAGAAGATTTTTGTCAAGGGAATAAACATAGGGGACGAAGAAGGGGTAACCTGCTGAGGGGATAGCTCATTGCAAAGTCAGTGGGCCAGAGAGCTCCTGGCATCGGAAGCCCAGCAGGTACTCTGGCAGGTGCAAAGGTGCCCTTGCATCTAAGAACAAGTGAAGAAATGAGAGACATTCAAGTGTATTGTATGCAGCAAACCTCCTTGTCTGATCTCAGTCCCAAACTCCATGAATGTAATCATTTATCGCAGCGAGATAAATGCTCAGTGAAATGAGTGAAGCTTTTAGGAACAGACCTTCAGTTGTCTCTCAAAAAAGGAAAGAAATGAAAACATGCTGGGAGTACAGAGTGCAATCCACAGTGTATTTTCTAGGAAATTTTAAAAATCCAGTTAAAAGTAATTATAAGTAATTATGATTTCAATTCTTCTCCTACACTCTAATTTCAAGAAGATAGGACACATTAAATGGGATGATCTTTTTTACCCAAGAACTTGTAACTCATAGTAATAATGTTTTAATTTTTTCTTGCAAGCCTACAATTTTTGAGTTTATCATAGAACCTCATTTTTCTTTCCCTGTTTGTGTTGGCCCCTGGTGTCCATTTGTTCTGAATTGCAGGTTGTTACTTTGAAGTAGAGCTAGAAGAGCCCAGAGGATTTTTTTCAACTCCAAGATACAAAATGGATTATAAGGGAAAACTGGAATGTTCTTGGGTGCTCAGAATCTCACCAAGCACTATGGCAAGATTTGCGGTTGAGTATCTGTCACTCCCTGGGTCTCGCACGTGTCACGATTCAGTTCTGACTATTTATGAAGAAAGCTGTGGTGAGAGACAGATGTCAGGTAATCCTTACTGGCCTTTGAACTTTGTGCTTGGGAGTTATGATCAAGAGAGAGTTTGACTTGGTAGTAATACCCTCACAATGTTATTTCATGTTATAGGCACACCTTTTTTTTCTAGGAACCTGTGATAGTTTCAAAATTTGAATCTGCAAAACAGGTAAACTAAGGGTCAAGTATGAGTGTTTTTATGTGTATTCAGGAACAAAAAACAAACAAAAGGGCTCAACTTCTTCAAACATACCAGAGCCGTGCCTTTGTGCCTCTCTGTGTCTGCCCAAATTAGGATAATGCCTAGACTCCGCTTTCTCTCTCAGGAACGTACACTGCTTGATTACTCTCCAGGAAGGCTAAGTCAGGGTTCCCTGCCATTAGCAATACGTAGGGGCCCCTTTCACCATGACTGTAACCTAATATATCAATTCGATAGGCACTTTTACTTTTTAAAAATCATTCATGGAGATATTTTTTTTATATGTTGGTAAGCTATTTGTATTTTCTTTTGTCATTGCCATCCATTTTTTGAGTAGTATTAGTTGTATTGGTTTATAAAATTTTTATATATTTTTTTCCTTTGTCATAAGCTGCAAATCATTATTTATAAGATCATTTGCCTTTGAATTTTATTATATATTGATGTAAACATTTTAAAGTTTAACTCTGCATACATACCTTTGATCTTTGACTTATCTCAGTGCTTTTATATCTAAAACTTCATTGCTCATTCTAAGTTCAGAAAAAAACTTATTTCTTTAATCCTGCTGAATGCATTTTCTCACATAGCAAAGTGATACTATACCTATTTCTTTAAAATGTGATTTTGTCTCCAATCTATAGCACTATCTTGATTATTATAGGTTCTCATATGAAAGAAACGTTGTCTGGCGAGACCTGCCTTTATCATTATAACTTATTGGAAAGATCATGCTTGACTTTGTTGTGGAATAACAGGGGAACCCCTATAATTTTCCAATCTACCATTTTTTTTATTTGAAATTGTCAGCTTGAATGGTATAGAATTGCTCTCTCTCTTCAGATTGCAACTAGTAGACAAAAAAGCCCCAGAGATCTAATATACAGCACAGTGAATATAGTCAACGATATCAGATTATAATCATCAAACTTGCTAAGGGACTAAGGTTTTAGTTATTTGTACCACAAAAAAGAAATTGTAATTATGTGACATGATAGAGGTGCTATCACTACAATGGCAATAATATTGCAGTATATAAGTGTATCGCTGTACACCTTAAATTTACACAATGTTACATGTCAAATATATTTCAATGAAAGTAAATCATTGCTATGCCTAAAACAGGGAAACTTTTTAAAACTTTGAGTTCTTGTTTTTACTAGATTTGATTGTTTTTTTCATGTAGGTGAATTATGTGGAAGAAGGCTTTACCCAGGGGTTGTCATGAGCTCTGCACCATTGGTGAGAGCGGCATTTCATGCCCTTGTACAAGATGCTTTTGGCATAAGTTATATTGTCTTTAGAGTCCAAGGTATGTATGGTCATTTTATAAACTTATAAAGTTAAAAAAATCAGTGTCTTTCTTTTAAGGGATATTTCAGAACTTATACATTGTTTTGTGAGAAATTTTGTTTCTGTGGGGAGTGAGTCCGAAAGGAAAAATCTATGCAAGGGATCTCGGATTGGTCAGGTCCCAAAGAGAAACTCCTCAGTGAATAACTTGATTGATTTGTGAATCATCAAGAATTGTGATTTCTGTACATCGCTAAGAGATGTTGATTGAAAAAAACATTTTTAACTGTGACTCTACTTTTATGCCACAGAGATCCTTTCCTGTAACAGTGGTTCTTGTAGGGCAGAAGACATGGGTTCTAAATCTTAGCTGGCTGATTAACTCTGGGCAATTTGTTATCTCTATATCAGAGTGTTCTTTATAGTGATAGTATAATAATAAAGGCTAGAATGAGTTATTAAACAAACCACACACATATTAAATGCTAGCATCATAAATGTAAATTCCATGTAATTCAGTTATCCGATTGCCTTTTCGAATGTGTAATTAGTGAGGCTTTTTGATTCTTGATGAGTGTAGGTAACTGAAAGCTTAGTTTCTCCCCTTGACATCAAAAAGCATTGTAAAGATATATTTGGAAGAACATTCAGTGAGTAATAAAGAAAAGTGTGTATATCATATGAAAGTTTTTTCCTAAAAAACTGTATTAAAAGTGTTGGTCTTGGATGGAATTGTGCAGACTACTGACCTTATCCATAGTGATTCCGCACTATCGTGTATGAATCCAAGGTTACGCCAAAGAGAATTCCGAGGGAAGTGCTGTTTTCTGTATCTCTGCGTGTTTCGGATAGAAACTTCTCAGTGAAACTGCCTCCTGTTAACTTTTTTTCTGAAACAATTACAGGGGAAAGGTGACTGTCCCGACCTGAAAAGGTCTCTCCAAAATTAGCTTTATTCTCTCCCTCTTCTTACTTCTAGGTCCAAAGGGCAGTGAAACTACCAGACTTCTCCAGAGCACAGACCAAGAGCACGTGGCCACTTGCCAGGATATTTTTCTGACGGAACCAGAGGGAATCACACAGATGGCGAGATGTTTTCACAGGACCGCGAGGAGGTGAGGAAGGAGTGTTTGTTAGAAGCTTGTGAGTGATTACCTGAGAGTAGCCACGCTGGTTTGTGCTTAAGGCATGAGTCTTCACTTCCTCTCCTCAAAGCCTTTGAGAGAATCTCTGATTGGAGGCCTTCAATACATAAAACCGGAATGTAACATTATCCCTGTTGATAAACTATGTCCTTTCTCTACAGAAGAGATCACATTAGGCGAAGTGGAAAGTCAAATAACTATCGAAGACCTTTCGAAATTAAAATAATGTATGTAAAATCATCTGGCATCTATTAGGTACTCAATAAATGGTTCTTAAATTGCCACAGTGGAAAGAGAGCTTTCCTTGAATGAAACAATAGAATAAATTTAAGGTGTGAAGTGAAAAGTGAAGGTTTGTGTAACACCAGTCTTAAGAAAATTTATGTGATCTGGGGGAGTTTGGGGCACATTTGGGCAAGAGTAGGTCCTTAATCTTATGGACTGTCAATCAGAATTTAGTAATACCTGTGAGTGACCAGCCATTCAGCATGATGGGTGAACTTCATTAAAACTTTTGACAAATTAAATATTAAAAAATATTTTTTGTTATAACTTAAAGAAGTCTTTTTTTCACACAAGTGCAAAGAAGCAGAATCAGTAATAGTGACTCATGGAGAGTCGATAGCAGTGGTGTATTAAATTCTGAACAAAGTAAATAGCAGTATATGCCATTTGGAAATCATCCCTTGCTATCTTCTGTTCCATAGCTGCCACTGGAAGTTATTAGCCCCTTTAAATCACATTACTCGTCTTGATGTTATGAACTTTCACCAGAAGGCAACACCCTTGACCTGTCAGGGTCACCTGTGGGTTTGCAAAGGATTTGGAGCAGGCAAAAAATTAACAGGTAAGTAATGTCCAATGAAGAATTATGCTATTGATTTTCTTTTATGAAATATTCTTAGATTGTTTTCTATTCACTGTGTGATTCACAGACGACATATATTAGTCTCTTTTTACATTATATTGAAATAGCTGTATTTTTACTGTTTTTTTAGGGTTGTAATTGAGATTAACCTAATGCGATCTCAGACTGGTTAAACACAAAACCCTACTCTATGCTGCTTGCTTGAGTCAGACCACAGTTAAACTTGCCTGGAAATGTTAAAAGGATGGAAGTTTAGCCTTAAATAGGACTAGATGAAAATGTTTTGGGAGACTCAGCCTTGATGAAGTTTCAAGTTAAAAACAGAGTCCCCAAAGCTTTTTGTTTTTGACAATGAGGCAAATTATCAGATATTAAAACATACTTTAACACAATGATAATTAAAATTAGTATAGGAAGAGACACACATGAGTAGAAATAAATAGAGCAGAAGCAATCCAGAAAGTATAAGGCATTTGTATATGAAAAATTTAGCATCACAAATCAGAGGGAAAAATGTAAGTTATAGTCATCATTTCGTACAACAGCTAATTAAAGGGTTAAGTGTTGTCTTAAGCCATACAAAGTAGAAGAAATAGATAATTATTTTAACTATGGAAGGAGAAGGACCTTTTCATGTAAAAGCAGTGGAAGAAACAGGAAATTATCAGTGAATTCCCACTTAATTAAAAACATTTCTGCTTCAATAAAAACAAAATTTAAAAGCAAATAACTTTAAATTTGGAATCTTCAACAACTTTGAGAAAGGTTTAAGGTAGTGAACAGGAAATATTTATAAATCAATATTAGAAAAGCTCAAATCTGTAAAAATAAATTTATAGGCCCTCATAACTTTGACCCAGCCTTTAGTAAATTTCAAGTTAAAACCTGAGTCCCTCAAATTTGTGATTTCTGTTGTCGTTCTTTTTCCAAAAGAATGACAAACTATTGACCCAAGTAATTTTGAGAACATAAAGCCCTGGATTAACCATTAGCCTCTTTTCATAGATGAGAAAGGCTAGTGAAGTCACTATACAATCTAAATTAAATCTCTTCTTATTTTTGGTTTCTTGTCTCAGTGAAGTTTATCCTTTGGCCATCTGGTTACCAAAAAGGGTAATGTTTTCCTGTAATAGTGAAAAGCTTAATAATTTCTAGGATTGTTGACTTGAAAACTTGAAACTATGAGTGTTACAGCAAACTATCTTTTTTAGAATGTTCGTTTTGGAAAGTACTGCATATTATTAGTTAAAGTTAGATATGGTTTTGCATAGGGAGCAGATTTCAATCATCAGCCTTATGATAATTAACACTTTTAATTATGACCTTCTTAACCTACCACTAATTGATTCAACAAATACAAAGCACAAGTACATTCTTTTAGAATTAAAAGGGATCCCTAATGTAATTTTTTAATTATGAGTACAAATTTAAAAATAAGTACAATAAAGGAGAGTTTAACATTTAATTTTGAAACGCAATTCAGAATTACTGGTTTTGTAGCTAGACCTTACTAGAAAAATGGGCAAATGACCATTTTTGAGCAATTCATAAATGAATAAATACAGATGAGAGGAAAAAAAAATTACCCTCTTCAAAACAGAAATGAGAACGTTTCTTATCTAATAAATTGACAGAAGCATTTTTAAGAGTGATTATACTTGTTAAATAAAATGTAGTATAACAGGCATTTTCATGTTGTTGAGGCATAACATCATGGATTATGCTTTCTAGAGGGAGATTTAGAAATGTTTATCAAAAGCTATAAATTCATAACCTTTTATCAATATCCCTTCTTTTAGTCATACTTATTAAAAATGTACTTTATATATGTATAGAGACATTTATATCCAAGATAGTCATTCAACTGGTAGTATTCATAATGGCAAAAAAAATCTAAATGGGAAATTGAGAAAAGTATAGCAAATCCATAGGATAAAATGATACGTGGCCGCTAAATAAAATATTTTCACATAACTTTAATAAATCAAGAAATATCTACATGTAATGCAGGTGAGAAAATCTGGATTTAAAAACTGCATAGTAAAACTGATTTTTTTAAAGTGCTGTATATTACTAAAATAAAGGTCTAAAGGAAAACATAACAATATATTTAAGTGTATATTTCTAAACTGGAAGATTGAGTAATTTTTATGAAATTCTCCAAATTTTCTCCAGTGAATGAAAACACATTGTGACCTTAAACAAAACTGTGAAAAGCAGAAGAGGAAGAAAAAATGCTTTGTTCTAGAATCTGAACCAAAGTCATAGGGTGGCCGTTAGAGAGAACTTCATGATGGAAGTCTGGCTGTTAGACGTCTTCCTCACAACAATAAGAACCATCACTGAAGGAGTTCAGACTCTATATTCTGAGTCGTGCTTTAGAAATCTTGGGGTACCAGGAGGTCGAGGGAAATCATTACTAATTAGCACCAGGATTTTGAGTCACAGGACACCTCTAAAAACTATTGTCTAAAAAATTTCATTTAGACCAGCTAATGGTTTTGAATTGCATGCCAGTTATTGTACCTTGTCTCTTATTTGTCTGGCTGTGCTGTGGATAACTGAAGACTGTATAGGGCTAAGGCTCAATTACATTCCCTGTAACTCATTCTTTTATGTCGGGCTGGTGACAAGAATAATAATTTTTTGGTTCCCCTGGGACCTAGCTAGACCATGTTACCTTGTCTCATATTGTAACACTTTAAAAAGATTTACTGAGGAAAGATGGCGGCATGAGAGGTGAGACTCAGGCTTCCTCCTAAAGCCGCATATAATACAAAAATATAATTAATACAACTAATCCTGAAAGAGCAATAGGAAAGAGGACTGCGCCAGACTGCATAAACCTGGAGAAAAGAGCAGACATCACAGAACAAGGTAACGTACTAAAGCTGTGGCCCAGCAGGACCCAAGCCCTTCCCCCACCCCAGCTAACCAGCAGGAGAAAGAGAAACTGAGCAGGGAGGGAGTGGAGGCCTGGGACTGCTGAATACCTAACTCCGGAGATCTGCTCTGGGAGCACAAACCTACATTTCATGGTGCTTGCATGTTACTCTCGTGATTATGGGATTGGAAAGCTATGACGGGGAGAATTCCTGGAGAGATTGAGATTCCAGCCACTTGTGAAAAGCAGGGATCCATATCTGGCTGCTCTGGGACAAAAGAAGGGCGGGCAGTTGGAGAAACTTCCTAACAAGGAAGCATTTATCAAGAGGGCTGATAAAGGGGCAAGGATTGCACAGAGCTTACTGCTCAGGAGAGAGGACAGGTTGACAAAATTGTCTGGGTGCACTCTGCCCAGCAGGTTGAGAGCTTTGCCATATATACTCTCATATTTAAGGAGGAAAGAGAAACCTTCCTCCTTAGACGATCTCCAGGTGCTCCAGCAACCTGGCTGGTGACACAGATCCAAGGACCCCCTCCGTGATACGCAGCTTACTGCGCCTTTCTCCTGGCCAGCCCCACCTGGCTTGCAAACCTGCAAACCCTACCCTGGCATTAGCCCAGCCAGAGGGAAGATCTGTCTACAGCAACTACAAACACAAACCATAGAGGCATATACCTGTGTGCTCGGCCCACTGGTTCAGGCAGTGGAGACAGGCACAGCAGCCGGGAAACAGGAAACAGCTCTTTCCTCCTTAGAGGCACCAATACCACTCCTCTGCAACCCCCAACATTGCTTCAGGGGCTGAGCAGCTCCAGAGAGTAGAGCATCTGGGCACTGGAGGGTGCCATATACAAATATTAAACACCAAGGGAACCTGGTCCAAAGTAAAATTATGAATACAACCCCAAGAAAAGTCAAATGAAATTTACCTCATGAATCTGCCTGAAAGGGATTTCAAAATAAAAAATCATTAACATGCTCATGGAGATACATAAAAATATTCAAGGACTCAGGAATGAATTCTGGTTGGAGATCCAATTGTTGAAGAGCACAGTGGACAGTATTAAAAGCAGATTGGATACAGTGGAGGAGGTGATAAATGAAATAGAAACTAGAGAAGAGGAATACAAAGAAGCTGAGGCACAGAGAGAAAAAAGGATCTCTAAGAATGAAAGAACATTGTGAGAACTGTGTGACCAATCCAAACAGAACAATATTCGCATTATAGGGGTATCAGAAGAAGAAGAAGAGAGAAAAAGGGATAGAAAGTGTCTTTGAGGAGGTAATTGCTGAAAACTACCCCAATCTGGGGAAGGAGATACTCTCTCAGACCATGGAGGTGCACAGATCTCCCAACACAAGGGACCCAAGGAAGACAGCACCAAGACATATAGTAATTAAAATGGCAAAGATCAAGGATAAGGACAGATTATTAAAAGCAGCCAGAGAGAGAAATAAGATCACATACAAAGGAAAGCCCATCAAGCTTTCATCAGACTTCTCAGCAGAAACCTTACAGGCCAGAAGGGAGTGGCATGATGTATTTAATGCAATGAAGCAGAAGGGCCTTGAACCAAGAATACCTTATCCCGCAAGATTATCATTTAAATTGAAGGAGGGATTAAGCAATTTCCAGATAAGCAAAAGCTGAGAGAATTTACCTCCCACAAACCATCTCTACAGTGTATGTTGGAGGGACTGCTATAGATGGAAGTGTTCCTACAGTTTAATAGCTGTCACCAGAGGTAATAAAACCACAGTAAAGAAAGTAGAACAGCTAATTACTAAGCAAATGCAAAATTAAATTAACTATTCCCAAACTCAATCAAGAGATAGACAAAGAGTACAGAATATGATACCTAATATATAAAGAATGGAGGAGGAAGAAAAAGGAGGAAGAAAAAAAACCCTTTAGACTATGTTCGTAATAACATATTAAGTGAGTTAAGTTAGACTCTTATATAAAAAGGAAGTTAACCTTGAATCTTTGGTAACCACGAATCTAAAACCTGCAATGCCAATAAGTACATCCCTTTCGATAATCACCCTAAATGTAAATGGACTGAATGCACCAATCAAAAGACATAGAGTCACTGAATGGATAAAAAACCAAGACCCATCTATATGCTGCATTCAAGAGACTGACTTTAAACCCAAAGACATATACAGACTAAAAGTGAAACGATAGAGAAAGATATTTCATGCAACTAATAGGGAGAAGAAAGCAGGAGCTGCAGTACTTGTATCAGACAAAATAGACTTCAAAACAAAGAAAGTCACAAGAGACAAAGAAGGACATCACATAATGATACAAGGGTCAATCAAACAAGAAGATATAACCATTATAAATACCTATGCAACCAACAGAGGAGCACCCACATATGTGAAATAAATACTAACAGAATTAAAAGGAGAAATAGAATGCAGTGCATTCATTCTAGGAGACTTCAAAACTCCACTCACTCTGAAGGACAGATCAACCAAACAGAAAATAAGTAAGGAGACAGAAGCACTGAACAACGCAATACAACAGATGGACCTAACAGACATCTATAGAACTCTACACCCAAAAGCAACAGAATACACATTCTTATCAAGTGCACATGGAACATTTTCAAGAATAGATCATATACTAGGTCACAAAAAGAGCCTCAGTAAATTGAAAAAGATTGAAATTGTACCAAATAGTTTCTCAGACCACAAATATGAAACTAGACATAAATTACGCAAAGAAAATGAAAAATCCTGCAAACACATGGAGGCTTCACAACATGCTCCTAAATAACCAGTGGATTAATGACCGAATAAAAACAGAGATCAAGGAATATATGGAGACAAATGACAATAATAATTCAACACCGCAAAATCTTTGGGATGCAGCGAAGGCCGTGCTAAGAGGAAAGTATATTGCAATACAGTTCTACCTCAGGAAAGAAGAACAATCCCATATGAGCAGTCTAAATTCACAATTAATGAAACTAGAAAAAGAAGAACCAGTGAGACCCAAAGACAGTAGGAGGGACATAATAAAGATTAGAGCATAAATAAATAAAATCGAGAAGAATAAAACAATAGAAAGAATCAATGAAAGCAAGAGCTGGTTCTTTGGGAAAATAAACAAATTAGATAAACCCCTAGCCAGACTTATTACGAAAAAAGAGAGTCTACTCACATAAACAGAATCAGAAATGAGAAAGGAAATATCACTATGGATACCACAGAAATACAAAGAATTATGAGAGAATACTATGTAAAATTACATGGTAACAAACTGGGTAACCTAGAAGAAGTGGATAACTATCTAGAAAAATATAACCTTCCAAGGCTGACCCAGGAAGAAACAGAAAATTTGAACAGAACATTTACCAGCAACAAAATTGAATTGGTAATCAAAAACCTACCTAAGAACAAAACCTCTGGACCAAATGGCTTCACCGCCGAATTTTATCAAACAGTTAGTGAAGACCTAATGCCCATTCTCCTTAAAGTTTTTCAAAGAGTAGAAGAAGAGGGAATACTTCCAAACTCATTCCTTGAGGCCAGCATCACTCTTATACCAAAACCAGGCAAAGACCCCACCAAAAAAGAAAATTACAGACCAATATCCCTCATGAACATAGATGCAAAAATACTCAACAAAATATTAGGAAACCGAATTAAAAAACACGTCAAAAAGATCATCCATCATAATCAAGTAGGACTTATTCCAGGGATGCAAGGATGGTACAAACATTCAAAAATCCATCAACACCATCCACCACATCAACAAAACGAAGGACAAAAACCACATAATCATCTCCATAGATGCTGAAAAAGCATTTGACAAAATCCAACATCCATTCATGATAAAAACTCTCAACAGAATAGGTATAGATGGCAAGTACCTCAACATCATAAAGGCCGTATAAGACAAACCCACAGCCAACATTATACTTAACAGCAAGAAGCTGAAAGCTTTTCCTTTAAGATCGGCAACAAGACAAGGATGCCCACTCTCCCCACGTCTATTCAACATAGTACTGGAAGTCCTAGCTACAGCAATCAGACAACACAAAGAAATAAAAGGTATCCAGATTGGCAAGCAAGAAGTTAAACTGTCCCTGTTTGCAGATGACATGATATTGTACATAAAAAGACCCTAAAGAATCCACTCCAAAACTACTAGAACTATCATCTGAATTCAGCAATGTTGCAGGATACAAAATTAATACACAGAAATCTGTGGCATTCCTATACACTAACAATGAACTAGTAGAGAGAGAAATCAGGAAAACAATTCCATTCGCAGTTGCATCAGAAGAATCAAATACCTAGGAATAAACTTAACCAAGGAAGTGAAAGACCTATACTCTGAAAACTACAAAACAGTCATGAGAGAAATTAAAGAAAATACCAATAAATGGAAACACATCCTGTGCTCATGGATAGGAAGAATTCATATTGTCAAAATGGCCATCCTGCCTAAAGCAATCTACAGATTCAATGCAATTCCTATCAAAACAACAACAGCATTTTTCAACGAACTAGAGAAAATCATTCTAAAATTCATATGGAACCACAAAAGACCCCGAATAGCCAAAGCAATCCTGAGAAGGAAGAATAAAGCTGGGGGTTGGGGGGGGATTATGCTCCCCAACTTCAAGCTCTACTACAAAGCCACAGTAATCAAGACAATTTGGAAGTGGCACAAGAACAGACCCATAGACCAATGGAGCAGACTAGAGAGCCCTGATATAAACCCAACCATATATGGTCAATTAATATATGATAAAGGGGCCATGGACATACAATGAGGAAATGCCAGCCTCTTCAACAGCTGGTGTTGGCAAAACTGGACAGCTACATGCAAGAGAATGAAACTGGATTATTGTTTCACCCCATACACAAAAGTAAACTCGAAATGGATCAAAGACCTGAATGTAAGTCAGGAAATCATAAAACTCTTAGAAGACAACATAGGCAAAAATCTCCTGAATATAAGCATGAGTAACTTCTTCCTGAACGCATCTCCTCAAGCAAGGGAAACAAAACCAAAAATGAACTCATGGGACTACATCAAACTAAAAAGTTTCTGTATGCAAAGGACACCATCAGCAGAACAAAAAGGCATCCTACAGTATGGGAGAATATATTTGTAAGTGAAATATCTGACAAGGGGTTAAGATCCAAAATATATAAAGAACTCACATGCCTCAACACCCAAAAAGCAAGTAACCAGAATAAAAAATGGGCAGAGGATATGAAGAGACAGTTCTTCAAAGAAGAAATTCAGATGGCCAATAGACACATGAAAAGATGCTCCACATCACTAATCATCAGGGAAATGAAAATTAAAACCACAGTGAGATATCACCTCACACCAGTAAGGATGGCCAGCATCCAAAAGACTAAGAACAACAAATACTGGCATGGATGCGGAGAAAGGGGAACCCTCCTACACTGCTGGTGGGAATGTAAGCTAGTTCAACCATTGTGGAAAGCAGTATGGGAGTTCCTCAAAAAACTAAAAATAGAAATACCATTTGACCTGGAAATCCCACTCCTTGGAATTTACCCAAAGAATACAACTTCTCAGATTCAAAAAGACATATGCACCCCTATGTTTATTGCAGCACTTTTTACAATAGCCAAGATATGGAAGCAACCTAAGTGTCCATCAGTAGATGAATGGATAATGAAGAGGTGGTACATACACACAATGGAATACTATTCAGCCATAAGAAAGAAACAAATTCTATCATTTGCAACCACATGGATGGAGCTGGAGGATATTATGCTCAGTGAAATAAGCCAGGTGGAGAAAGACAAGTGCCAAATGATTTCTCTCAGTATAACAACGAAGCAAAATTGAAGGAACAAAATAGCAGCAGACTCAGAGACTCCAAGAAGGAACTGGTGGTTACCAAAGGGGAGGGCTGTGGGAGGGCCAGTGGGGAGGGAGGGAGAAGGGGACTGAGGGGTATTTTGTTTAGTACACATGGTGTGGGGAAAACAGTGTAGCACAGAGAAGGTAAATAGTGAATCTGTGGCATCTTACTACACTGAAGGACAGTGACTGCATTGGGGTATGGGTGGGCACTTGATAATATGGGTAAATTGTTTTTTCATGTGAAACCTTCATAAAAGCTTATATCATTAATACCTTTATAAAAAAAAAATAATAAAAAAATAATAAAAAGATTTACTGAGGTTATTTCAGATATTATAAAAGCTCAGTACTGTCTCCTAGATTGTTCAGAACTCCTTCTTTAGAAATGCTTAGATTCTGGAGTCCAGGACATCTCTCTCTCTCTCTTCTAATTGTGTTTTATTCTTAATTTTCTCATTTTTATGTTGGGATATTTATGATACGAATTTTTAATTTCCAAAGTAGGACTTTTTTTCTCTAATTTTGCTCAGTAACCTATGCGTCGATGAATAGTTAGATTGTTTATTTGTGTATGGCTAGGAGACTAATGTGAAGGAGAGTCACCTTCATTAAAATCTCATGGTCCTCTTATGATGTTGATTTTCCCATACAATGACAGTTTGGCCATGGAAGAATATTCTTTGAGAAATTCTTTTCATATTCCTGATAAGTCTGTTGTTTATTTTCACATTTGTTTATGTGTATGTTTTTGTTTCATTGTGCTATTTTAGGAAAAAACCTGTCATCAGATAAGCAAATGGGAATTCTCCACTCCATTTGTTGGCTTTAGGGAAGAAAAAGACAGGTTAGGGGTGTGACTCCTGTAGTGTGTGGAGGCCTCAAGCTAAATGTCTGTAAAGCATAAGATCAATCAGATTTTTTATTTTTTCCTATAGTACCCCAAAATTTTATCTATTTTTCTAGGTATTTGAAATGTTATAATAATACAGTAGAAAATTTTTATCCCTAATGAAGGTTTGAGGTAGTTTTTCTCTTTTGAAGTTAAGTTTCTTAATGTACTAATATCAAGAATGATTAGTACTTCTTTTTTTCCTTGCTTGATGGGTAGTTCCTATATATATAAGTTGCAACCAGATAATTGAAAAATATTTCTTGCCCAGCATTCCCATGATTTTTGCAAAGGTACTGATAGCCTTATGAAAAATGAGAACTATTGCAAATTATAGAAATTGGGTATCATGAAGAAAACATTTGCAATTGTATTTCATTCTGAACAGTTGCTAGAATTGCTCTAATTCTTAAGATTAATCAAGTCATATTCATTAAAAATCTTATTTGGAAGAAGGTTGGAGAGAGATTTCTACTAAAATTATTTTACTTAATTTAGTCTGGTAACAGTCCCTGCCCTTATTATTATAATAAAGTTTATAGTCTAGTGGGGAAGATGATCAGTAATCAAATAATCATAGAGACCAGTATAAAATGAAAAAAACGACTGTATCAAGTTTCAAAGGGAAAACATGACGTGCAATGAAAATATGTATCAGAGGGATCATGTCTATTTTTGTAAAGGATGGAATTCTAGGAAAACTTGAATCCCTCTGTTCTCTTATAGCAAAGCTCCATGAAATTTATTTCTACTTATGTCTCCCCGTTTACCCTCTCATTGGCTCTTGAATCCATTCCCATAGGACTTACTTTCTTAGTAGTCCGCAGACATTGTTCTTGCTAACGTCACGCATGCCTCCCACACGTCCGGATCCAGTGTGGTCACTTCTCAGCCCTAACAGCAGTATTTGGCACCAGTGAGCTCTCCTTTCCTTGGGGGTCTCACTTGTCTTGGCCTCCAGGAAACCCTCTCCCTTGGTGCCCTCTTCCCTCACTCATCTTCACAGTCTCTTGACAGGTTCCTCCGCGTTTTCTCTACCACTCTTTGGTCCAGGCATTCCAGGCCCCAGTCCTTGTTCTCGTCTCTGCTTTGTCTGTACCCCTTAGCTTTAAATACCATCTATACACAGATAAGGCCCAAATGTCCATCTCTAGTACCGACTCACTCTTTGAGCCCCAGCACCGTGTCACCAGTTGCCTCCCCCGGCCCCTTGGATCTCAAATTTAACATGACCAGAGTTGAACTCTTGATTTCTTACTGCTGCCTCCAAATGCTCCCTCCATCCACCTTCCCCAACTCAATAGATGGCAACTCCGTTTCACTAATTAGTTGCTCAAGCTGTTAATCTTGGTCATCCTTGACTTTTCATATCCCACACTGAATACAGTTCTCAGCTTTTCAGCAAGATCTAGGGTCGAACGACTTAACAATCTCTCCCACAGCATTCTGATTACAAATCTTTCTTTAGTCTGTTTTACTCATAAAAGCCAGAATGGTCATTCTCCAATGAATAATTCAGATCACATTACTCCTCTGCTAATAATTCTCCAATGTTTTCCCAACTCATTTGTAGTCAAAATCCTTACAGTGGCCTATAAGGTGCCTTATGAGTTGGATGGCAGCTACCTCCTTGCCTTCTTTTCCTACTGTTTTTTATTTCCTTTGGTGGTGCTCGCTACACCAGTCATGCCAGTTCTTGCTGTTCCTAAGTCAAACCAAACTTTTTGCTGTTCCTAAGTCCCACGGCTATTATCTCCAAAGGCTACAACCATGCCTACTAAATAGCTGGCCCTCAGGAATTGTCTGAATAAAGGACATGACATTTCAGCTGGGGCGGATTAGGGAGTAGAGAGTAAGGAGGTAGCTCCGTATCCAATGAACGGGTAAGAAATGTGTCTGTCTGCTCATGGGCATCTTCCTGGCTGAGAACTAACATGTAAGTAGGAGTTCACTCAGGAGACTGTTACGATTTAATATAAAATCATTCAAATTTATATGGAAAATTTAGCAGTATGGAAAACTGGTCACAATAAATTAAGTTTGGGGAAAATTACGGTGTAAGGCAGCATACAATTTTTTTAATTAAAAAAATTTTTTTAAATAATTTATTTATTTATTTATTATAATTTATTTTGGTATCATTAATCTACAATTACATGTGCAATATTATGGTGATGAAACTACCCCCTTCATCAGGTCCCCCCATCAACCCCATTACAGTCACTGTCTCAGCGTAGTGAGATGCTATAGAATCACTACTTGTCTTCTCTGTGCTGTACTGCCTTCCCCGTGCCCCCCCCAACATTACATCTGCTAATCGTAATGCCCCTTTTTCCTTCTTATCCCTCCCTTCCCACCCATCTTCCCCAGTCCCTTTCCCTTTGGTAAGTATTAGTCCATTCTTGAGTTCTGTGAGTCTGCTGCTGTTTTGTTCCT
>JAQQAC010003801.1:25661873-25694763 GCA_029783875.1 Phataginus tricuspis | reverse complement strand
CATAATACCCTCTAGCTCCATCCATGTTGTTGCAAATGGTAGGATTTTTTTTCTTCTTATGGCTGAATAATATTCCATTGTGTATATGTACCACCTCTTCTTTATCCATTCATCTACTGATGGGCACTTAGGTTGCTTCCATTTCTTGGCTATTGTAAATAGTGCTGCGATAAACATAGGGGTGCATGTGTCTTTTTCAAACTGGGCTGCTGCATTCTTAGAGTAAATTCCTAGGAGTGGGATTCCTGGGTCAAATGGTATTTCTATTTTGAGTTTTTTGAGGAACCTCCATACTGCTTTCCACAATGGTTGAACTAATTTGCATTCCCACCAGCAGTGTAGGAGGGTTCCCTTTTCTCCACATCCTCGCCAACATTTGTTGTTGTTTGTGTTTTGGATGTTGGCCATCCTCACTGGTGGGAGGTGATATCTCATTGTGGTTTTAATCTGCATTTCTCTGATGTTTAGCGATGTGGAGCATTTTTCATGTGCCTGTTGGCCATCTGAATTTCTTCTTTAGAGAAGTGTCTATTCATGTCCTCTGCCCATTTCTTAATTGGATTATTTGCTTTTTGTTTGTTAAGGTGTGTGAGTTTTTATATATTTTGGATGTCGACCCCTTATGAGATACGTCATTTATGAATATATTCTCCCATACTGTAGGATGTCTTTTTGTTCTACTGATGGTGTCCTTTGCTGTACAGAAGCTTTTAGGCTTGATATAATCCCACTTGTTCATTTTGGCTTTTGTTTCCCTTGCCCAGGGGAATATGTTCATGAAGAAGTCACTCATGTTTATGTCCAAGAAGCTTTTGCTTATGTTTTTTTCTAAGAGTTTTATGGTTTCATGACTTACATTCAGGTCTTTGATCCACCTTGAGTTTACCTTTGTGAATGGGGCTAGACAGTAGTCCAGTTTCATTCTCTTACATGTAGCTGTCCAGTTTTTCCAACACCAGCTGCTGAAGAGGCTGTCATCTCCCCATTGTATATCCAAGGCTCCTTTATCAAATATTAATTGACTGTATATGTTTGGGTTAATGTTTGGATTTTCTATTCTGTTCCACTGGTCTGTGGGTCTGTTTTTGTGCCAATACCAAATTGTCTTGATTACTGTGGCTTTGTAGTAGAGCATGAAGTCAGGGAGCATAATTCCCCCTGTTTTATTCCTCCTTCTCAGGATTGCTTTGGCTATTCGGGATCTTTTGTAGTTCCATATGAATTTTAGAATTATTTGTTCCAGTTCATTGAAGAAAGCTGTAGGTAGTTGGATAGGGATTGCGTTGAATCTGTAGATTGCTTTAGGTAGTATAGCCATTTTGACAATATTTATTCTTCCTAGCCAAGAGCATGGGATGCATTTCCATTTGTTAGTGTCTTCCTTAATTTCTCCTAGGACTGTCTTGTAGTTTTCAGAGTACAGGTCTTTCACTTCCTTGGTTAGGTTTATTCCTAGGTATTTTATTCTTTTTGATGCACTTGTGAATGGAATTGTTTTTCTGATTTCTCTTTCTGTTATCTCATCGTTAGTGTATAGGAAAGCAACAGATTTCTGTGTGTTAATTTTGTATCCTGCAACTTTGCTGAATTCAAATATTAGTTCTAGTAGTTTTGGAGTGGAGTCTTTAGGGTTTTTTATTTACAGTATCATGTCATCTGCAAATAGTGACAATTTGACTTCTTCTTTACCAATCTGGATGCCTTGTATGTCTTTGTTTTGTCTGACTGCCGTGGCAAGGACCTCCAGTACTATGTTGAATAACGGTGGAGAGAGTGGGCATCCCTGTCTTGTTCCCGATCTTAGATGAAAAACTTTCAGCTTCTTGTTGTTAAGTATGATGTTAGCTGTGGGCTTGTCATATATAGCCTTTATGATGTTGAGGTATTTGCCGTCTATACCCATTCTGTTGAGAGTTTTAATCATGAATGGATGCTGAATTTTGTCAAATGCTTTTTCAGCATCAATGGTGATGATCATGTGGTTTTTGTTTCTCTTTTTGTTGATGTGGTGGATGATGTTGATGGATTTTCGAATGTTGTACCATCCTTGCATCCCTGGGATGAATCCCACTTAATCATGGTGTATGATCGTCTTGATGTATTTTTGAATTCGGTTTGCTAATATTTTGTTGAGTATTTTTGCATCTATGTTCTTCAGGGATATTGGCCTGTAATTTTCTTTTTTGGTGAGGCCTTTTCCAGGTTTTGGTATTAGAGTGATGCTGGCTTCATAGAATGAGTTTGGAAGTATTCCCTCCTCTTCTATTTTTTGGAAAAGTTTAAGGAGAATGGGTGTTATTTCTTCTCTGTATGTCTGGTAGAATTCAGAGGTGAATCCATCTGGTCCTGGGTGTTTGTTCTTGGGTAGTTTTTTGATTACCGCTTCAATTTCGTTGCTGGTGATTGGTCTGTTGAATTTACTGAGGTTCTTTTTGTGGCCTAGAATGTGGTCTATTCTGGAAAATGTTCCATGTGCACTTGAGAAGGATGTGTATCCTGCTGCTTTTGGGTGCAGAGTTCTGTAGATGTCTGCTAGGTCCATCTGTTCTAGTGTGTTGTTCAGTGCCTCTGTGTCTTTACTTATTCTCTGTCTGGTTGATCTGTCCTTTAGAGTGAGTGGTGTGTTGAAGTCTCCTAAAAAGTCTGTTTCCTCCTTCAATTCTGTTAGTATGTGTTTCACATATGCTTGTGCTCCTGTGTTGGGTGCATATATATTTATAATGGTTATATCTTCTTGTTGGACTGACCCCTTTATCATTATGTAATGTTCTTCTTTATCTCTTGCTACTTTCTTCCTTTTGAAGTCTATTTTGTCTGATACAAGTACTGCAACACCTGCTTTTTTCTGTTTGTTGTTTGCATGAAATATCTTTTCCATCCCTTCACTTTTAGTCTGTGCATATCTTTGGGTTTGAGGTGAGTCTCTTGTAAGCAGCATATATATGGGTCCTGCTTTGTTATCCATTCTGTTACTCTGTGTCTTTTGATTGGTGCATTCAGTGCATTTACATTTAGGGTGATTATCGATAGATATGTACTTATTGCCATTGCTGGCTTTAGATTCGTGGTTACCAAAGGTTCAAGGGTTGCTTCTTTACTACCTAACAATCTAACTTAACTTTATTGTTAAGTTATTGTGAACACTGTCTGATATTTTTTTATCTCTCCCTTCTTATTCTTCCTCCTCCATTCTTTATATATTAGGTGTTTTATTCTTTGCCTTTAGTTAGTATTTGGATGGTCTGCTTTCTTTGCTATGATTTTATTTTCTCTGGTGACATCTTTTTAGCCTTAGGGTGCTTCCCTCTAGAGCAGTACATTTATGATATCCTGTAGTGGTGGTTTATGAGAGGCAAACTCTCAACTTTCATTTGTTTGGAAATCCCTCTGTCATATTTAAATGATAATCGTGCTGGATACAACATTCTTGGTTTGAGGCCCTTCTGTTTCATTACGTTAAATATATCATGCCATTCTCTTCTGACCTGTAAGGTTTCTGTTGAGAAGTCTGATGATAGTCTGATGGGTTTTCCTTTGTAGGTGATCTTTTTTCTCTCTCTAGCTGCCTTTAATACTCTCTCTTTATCTTTGATCTTTGCCATCTTAATTATTATGTGTCTTGGTGTTGTCTTCCTTGGGTCCCTTGTGTTGGGAGGTCTGTGGGCTTCCGTGGACTGTGAGACTATTTCCTTTGCAGCATGGGAAAGTTTTCAGCAATTATTACGTCAAAGATACTTTCTATCCCTTTTTCTCTCTCTTCTTCCTCTGGTACTCCTATAATGCGAATATTGTTCTGTTTGGATTGGTCACACAGTTCTCTTAATATTCTTTCATTCCTAGAGATCCTTTTATCTCTGTCTGCCTCAGCTTCTCTTTATTCCTGTTCTCTGATTTCTATTCCATTAACAGTCTCTTGCATCTCATCCAGTCTGCTGTTAAGCCCTCGATGGCTTGTCTGATTTCTGCATTGTCTTTCCTCACTTCCCTCACTTCCTCCCTCAGCTCTTGCACATTTCTCTGTAGATCCGTCAGTATGGTTATGAGTTTTATTCTGAATTCTTTTTCAGGAAGACTGTGCATTTCCATCCGTTCAGGCTCCCTCTCTGGGGTTGATCTTAGTCTTGACCATATTCCTCTGTCTTTTCATGGCTATAGAAGTGGTTGCTGGTCATTGCCAAGTATGTCAGCTGGGCTCTTTAAGACTTTAAAAAGAACAAAAAAGGAAAAAAAGAAGGAAAGAAAGAAAGAAAAACAAAAACAAAAAACAAACAAAAACGCCCACCAGGAGTGGATTCTGTGGGGATGCTGTAGGTGGCACTGTTGGTCCACTATTCTGCAGCTGTGGCCGCGCCACTCCGCAGGGCCCTTTATAGCTCTGGCCGGTGTGGGAACGAATGGGAGGCTGTCGATCTCTGAGGGTAGTCTAAGTGTGGCCACCCTTTCCCATTCGCCAGCTAAGGTGTCCGATACTCTCCAGGACTCCCAGCCTGTTGGGCTGAGTGTGCCAGGGCGATCCGGCTCCTCCACTGGGCTCCTGTTGCTTTAAGACTGCTGAAAAAAGCACGTGCTTTTCTTCTTTTTTTTTTTTCCCTTCCTGGGATCCGGCTGCAAGCACCCTGATACATTCCCCGCTCAGATCCTGCACCCTCTGTCTCTCCAATCTCCGCTACACCGCGCGATGTGTGTCAGCGCTCCCTGCACAGATCACCAGGGCTGGTTATTACGCGGGCCTGTACTTCCACTCTCTCCCAGCTCTGAATCCTCTCCTCCCACTGGTGTGCTGGGGTGGGTGAGCGCTCGGGTCCCGCCGGCTCGCTGCTCCTTATCTTACCCACCTCGCAGGGTGCCGAGTCCTCTCAGGTGTAGCTGCACGCTGTGCACTTTCCTGTGTATTCTGGTTTCTCTTTTAGGAATAGTTGTATTTGCTGTATTTTCATAGAGAAATATAGTGTTGGAAGGAGATTTCTGCCGCCCTGCTTATACCGCCATCTTCCTGGAAGTCCAAGTAGCAAAGAATTTTTAAAATATGTATATATAGCATAGGGAAAGGCCTGGTAGGAGTGACATTAAAATATGAATATTGTTTACATATAGGATGGGGCCACAGGAGACTTTTTATCTTTGTGTTTGAACTCTGTGTTTTGAAACTTTTATACAATGTGCATGTAGCAGTTTTATAATCAGAAGAATAAAGAGATATAAATTATTTCGTTAGATGTATTGACCCCTGAATATTCTTTTATTGTAGATTCTGTGAGAGGAGAAATTAAAGCTAATGATAAAGGTAAGACTCATAAAAGAGCTAATGAATCCAGTTGGCTTGCCTTCGGTTATGAAATATTATGAAAATAGAGTGGGGAATATCTGTGCTGGTAAACACTGTTTAGTAAGAAGTATAGTCTGAATTCTGTCCAGACTTTTAGCTGTTTGTGGCCTTCTTCTAGTCACTTTATAGTGAAATATGGACTCGTATTAATTTTCTTAGTGTCAAACTTTGGGGGTGGTGGAGACTTGGAGCAGATTAAAGAGTAGAGAGTAAAGAGTTAACACCTTATTTGATAAATGGGTGAAAAATGCTTTTTTGTTTGTGTAAATCCTTGCACCTATTTTAAGTCTATTCATTGCCATTCTTAACATATGTTTTATGTCTCTTGTATTATGTGTGTATTTTCTCTTTATTCTTTGCTGGACCATTGCATAGTAAAACTAAGGTGGTGAGTTAAGGTTATTGATAAACTAAATAAAATTTTGGATGGCATTAATTTTAGATTGGGTAATACCTAAAGCATTTAGAGTACACCGAAAATGTCACTGAATTCTTCAGTTCTCTTTTCTGATGTAGTAGCCCCATGGCCCTTGTGAACCTTAATATCAGTGTTTCAACTATCCGAGAGTGACCCAAGTTTCCCTTCCTAATAAATTTTTATAATTTGAACTGTACGTGCTGTGAGGCTAAACTTCGGGAGTGCATGAATTTACTCAGGGATTTAGTCTAACCAAGTACCCAGATCTACTTAGCCTGCTTGCTTTGTTCTCTACTCACCTTTCCTGATACTGTGGTTATCTTTTACTGCATTGTGGAGGAAATGAAGTAATACTTTGGCATATGTAAATTTAGGGGAGTTCTAAAAGTCTTAGGACACATCTGTTGACTGTCAAGCATTAGATCACTGACCTCTAGACTGAAGAAGATACAATCTATTTCTCATGCTTGTGAATATTATAAGATTTTGTATTAAATATGAGCATCATACTTACATTGAATTGTGCATGTGGGTGATTTATTGGTCCACCGTTTGTGAGTTAAAGTCAAAGAACTTATGCCTGTCTTATTTAGGAGGGGTCAGTTTTTCAAGAACAAAGGTCATTTAAACCCTGTGTCAATGTATGGAAGGAACTATGGATGCAAAGAAACAGTGATAGAAATTAATAAAAGTATACTACAGTTTAGGTTTTAATGACCTACTTGTAGTCCAGTACTAGACTTGATTCCAGTGAGCTCTGTTGAGGTCACGTCTCCCAATTATCCTCATATTTATCCCAATATGCTGAACCGTACTTGGACTTCGTATTCCATGTCAGGAAATAAAGTGAGAGCAGTCATTAAAGACTTTAGAACAGAAGAATCTTGGAACTGTGAATGGGATTACTTCAATATTTATGATGGACCAGATCAGCAATCAAAATTACTTGGTAAACTAATTTTTCTTAAAGGGCCTACATTAAGTGGCATGTATGTAATGCATGTGTGTGGAAAATATGACCTGAATTTGCCCTGGGAACAATATCGTTTGTTGTCAGTGACTTTCCATTAGATCCTTCATCAGAATCCTGGAACATTATTGAGCCCAATGAGATGAGCGTGAGACCACAACTCAGTGAATTTTGACCTTCAATCCCAGCTCTGAATTTTGGCCCAGCGATTCCTATCTCATTTTACCATTAGGGGGCGCTCTAATGTTTTTCTCAAGAGGTCATCATGCATTTGTAAGAGGTTTCGCTTCCTAAACTGCATTTTTAGGTAACTGTTTAATAATTTGTTTCCTCGGGTTTTATCCTCACAGTGAAGATGTTAATTTTTATATCCAGGATAAATTAAAAAGAAAAAGCTTATTAGCTTAAATAATCTTTAGTGATTTATTGACCACAGTGTGTCTGTCATGCTTGAATGTCAGGCAATATTTTGTCCTGAGACTGACTCAGAGATGGAAACTTTTATAACTCAGTATTGCATCACTTTCTGTGTCTCCAACCTGTTCTTCCACTCAGGACACCATTGGAGGGTTTTGATGATATCTTTTCTGGGACCTTGACCCTGCTTGTGATATTACAAGATTTATAACACCAATAAGTTCAGCACTTTGCTTTGAAACTCTAGTGTTTTTCTTATCAGTGAGTTTGGTTTCTTTCAAGGATCCTAAAGTAATTAGAGTATGGAGGAGGAGAAGATACAAAATTTCAAGCTATTAGTTTTCCATAAGACGAATATGAGGCATCTATACAATCAGACTCTAAACCCCCATCTCTCATCAGTACCCTTCAGCCAAAGATGCCTGGCTCACAGCTGTGGTGAAGCAAGTTGGATTTATTAGTCATTTTAGAGATGGAGAACGCACATCATGGAAAACCATGGGGTGGCTCAGTAAGAGGCTGTTTGAAAGAACCTATTATAGGATTGGGGCTTTAGTTGGGTAATTTGGGAGAAGGTCTAAAGAGGTGGACTTTGCTCTAGATTATTTGCTGTCAGGAAGCTTTTTGACAAAAGAGTAATTTGAGGGCTCTTCTGCCTGCTGTGTCAGGAGGCACTTTAGGGTGATGGGGTGAATTATGTCTACAGCGAGGCTCTTGTGGTAAACTAGATCTGCACTGTCCAGTCCGGTTGTTATTTAAATTTAAATTAGTTAAAAAGAATAAAAGGTTGTATTTGCCATATTTCCAGGGCTCAACTGCTGTATGTAGTGAGTGACTCACAATGGACAGCACCCACAGAGAAGTTTCCATCATTGTAGAATGTTCTGGTAGTACTGTTTTAGACAGTAGATGATGTTGCCTGAAGAAGAGGATGGTAACAATGGAAATCAAGTGACGTGAACAGATCTGGGGATAAAACTGATAGGATTTCTTGTGAAATTAAACATGCAACTCAAGGATGACTTTTAGGTTTATGGTGTGTGAGAGGTTGGAGGTGGTGGCATTTATAGAGATGGGAAATACTAGGGGGAGAAAGAGATTTGTGCTGAGAGGTCTCTTTGGGCATGTTGAATTTTAATCCTATGATACATCCAGGCTGAGTTGGCAATAGGCTGTTAGAAGTTCAACTCCACTTAGAGGGAAAGTTTGAGCTAGAGATACACATTTGAGAGTTGTCAGCCTCTCAGAAATTGCCTTCAGTTATCCTTTCTCTGACATCATCCGTCTCCTCTATCATTCTCAGTTTCAAACATGTTCTATTATTGCCCATCATTTAAAACAAATTTCTCTGTTCACTTTTTAGCAAACTCCCTCACTTTTTTGAGCTGATAGGTTAGAAACTTTATGGGATTAATGCTTAGAAGGTGATAGTGAGGTGAAAGAGTTATAGCAGAGAAATACTAATAGAGTTGGATAGAGAGGACATGATGGTTTAGATAGTGGGATGTTTGGAATAAAAAATTCAGAGATGTCAAATGATTACAAAATTTCAGAGCAGTTTTAGTGAAGGATTACAAGAAGGGAATCATTTCCCTTGTATGGCTAAGTTAGTATGGACACTTAGCTGATAGGCACTAGCTCAGCCTCACAGGTCTTCACAGTCTGTGACCAATCTGTCTGGCTGTTGCTCCTGCCATACTGATCATTAAATATCAGCCTTGATCAACCAACCCTTTTAAGGAATATTGACAAACTGGAACACATCCATAGAGCATGACCAGGTTATTGAAGGCCATGGATACCGGGCATGCTGACCTCTGGGAGAAGAGAGAAGACAGAAGGATCATAATTCTTTTCAAATATTTATGGAATTCTTATAGAGGCTGTAAGGCCGTGTATGAGATTTATTCAACCTAATGATCTCTAACAGTTGTTATTTACTATTAGTCAGGCATAGTCCTAAGAACTTATAATTCTTTAATCTTTGTAACAGTCCTACAGAGGCAGGTTACATTTATTCTTGTTTTAAATGTCAGGAAATCAAGATTGAGTATCTTACCCCCAGTGACATAACTAATAAGTAGAGAAAGTGGGATTCATATCAACACACTCTGATTAAGACACTTGTGTGCTTAGCGATGACACTGAAAAGGTGGCAGTCATTACATTGATGGCTTTTGATTCCCATGAAGAACAGTCTAGCAATTAGAACTGTTCAAAATGAGAAAATGTTCCTAAATGACACGTCATATCTCCAAGACCAGGCATCATATGTCCAGGGTTGTTTAAGAGGGAACTCTGTGTTAGATGAAAGACTGAACTAAATCATCTCTAAGTTTGTCTACTTAAACTAGTCCTCTACCTATCATCCAGCCATCCATCTTAAAATTGTACATTTTGTAACCGTGTTTTCTTGTATTTTTGTCTAAGTCATTACTTGAAATAGTATATGTGGCAGAATCAAGGACAGAACCATTTCCATATCATTAAGACCTTCCCTCCAGGTTAACATTATGCAATTATTCAATCAGCTGCGAAACTTCCTAGCCATATAATTATCCACTTACATTTTATATCTGCTCACAAGGATTTCATATTTTAATTAGTACTTCACTGCAATCAAGATTCATAAGGTTTATCTCATTCTCCCTAGCCACCATCTAATTAGCTCTTTCAAAAAATTAAATTAGGTTAATTTAATGTGACATGTTAAGGATCCCATCCCGGCTTTGCGTAACCACTGATTCCTCCTTCAAGGGTTCAAAAACCATCTGTCTAATAATTAACTGAAAATTTTGCTGAGGATTATTTATTTATTTAAATTTTTTATTACAGTATTATTGATATACACTCTTATGAAGGTTTCACATGAAAAAACAATGTGCTTACTACATTTACCCATATTATCAAGTCCCCACTCATACCCCAATGCAGTCACTGTCCATCAGTGTAGTAAGATGCCACAGATTCACTGTTTGCCTTCTCTGTGCTACACTGTTTTCCCCGTGACCCCACACATCATGTGTGCTAAGCATAATACCCCTCAATCCCCTTCTCCCACCCTCCTCACCCTCCCTCCCACACACATGCCTTTGGTAACCACTAGTTCCTTCTTGGAGTCTCCGAGTCTGCTTCTATTTTGTTCCTTCAATTTTGCTTCATTGTTATACTCCACAAATGAGGGAAATCATTTGGCACTTGTCTTTCTCTGCCAGGCTTATTTCACTGAGCATAATATCCTCCAGCTCCATCCATGTTGTTGCAAATGGTAGGATTTGTTTCCTTCTTATGGCTGAATAGTATTCCTTGTGTATATGTACCACCTCTTCTTTATCCATTCATCTACTGATGGACACTTAGGTTGCTTCCATGTCTTGGCTATTGTAAAAAATGCTGTGATAAACATAGGGGTGCATATGTCTTTTTGAATCTGAGAAGTTGTATTCTTCGGATAAATTCCTAGGAGTGGGATTCCTGGGTCAAATGGTATTTTTATTTTTAGTTTTTTGAGGAACCTCCATATTGCTTTCCACAATGGTTGAACTAGCTTACGTTCCCACCAGCAGTGTAGGAGGGTTCCCCTTTCTCCGCATCCTCACCAGCATTTGTTGTTCTTAGTCTTTTGGATGCTGGACATCCTTACTGGTGTGAGGTGATATCTCATTGTGGTTTTAATTTGCATTTCCCTGATGATTAGTGATGTGGAGCATCTTTTCATGTGTCTGTTGGCCATCTGAATTTCTTCTTTGGAGAATTGTCTCTTCATATACTCTGTCCACTTTTTAATCGGGTTATTTGCTTTTTGGGTATGGAGGCATGTGAGTTCTTTATATATTTTGGATGTTAACCCCTTGTCGGAGACGTTATTTACAAATATATTCTCCCGTACTGTAGGATGCCTTTTTGTTCTGTAGATGGTGTCCTTTGCCATACAGAAGCTTTTTAGTTTGATGTAGTCCCATGTGTTCATTTTTGCTTTTGTTTCCCTTGCTCGAGGAGATGCATTCAGAAAGAAGTTGCTCGTGCTTATATTCAGGAGATTTTTGCCTATGTTGTCTTCTAAGAGTTTTATGCTTTCATGATTTACATTCAGGTCTTTGATCCATTTCAAGTTTACTTTTGTGTATGGTGTTAAACAATAAACCACTTTCATTCTCTTGCATGTAGCTGTGCAGTTTTGCAAACACCAGTTGTTGAAGAGGCTGTCATTTCCCCATTGTATGTCCATGCTTCTTTTATCGTATATTAATTGACAATATATGGTTGGGTTTATATCAGGGCTCTCTAGTCTGTTCCATTGGTCTATGGGTATGTTCTTGTGTGAGTACCAAATTGTCTTGATTACTGTGACTTTGTAGTAGAGCTTGAAGTTGGGAGCATAATCCCCCCAGCTTTTTTCCTCCTTCTTTGATTGCTTTGGCTATTCGGAGTCTTTTGTGGTTCCATATGAATTTTAGAACTATTTGCTCTAGTTTATTGAAGAATGCTTTTGGTATTTTGATAGGAATTGCATTAAATCTGTAGATTGCTCTAGGCAGGATAGCCATTTTGACAATATGAATACTTCCTATCCATGAGCATGGAATGTGTTTCCATTTATTGGTATCTTTTTAATTTCTCTCATGACTGTTTTGTAGTTTTCAGAGTATAGGTCTTTCACTTCCTTGGTTAGGTTTATTCCTAGGTATTTTATTCTTTTTGATGTAGTTGTGAATGGAATTGTTTTCCTGATTTCTGTTTCTGCTAGTTCATTGTTAGTATATAGGAATGCCACAGATTTCTGTGTATTAATTTTGTATCCTGCAACATTGCTGAATTCAGATATTAGATCTAGTAGTTTTGGAGTGGATTCTTTAGGGTTTTTTATGTACAATATCATGTCATCTGCAAACAGGGACAGTTTAACTTCTTGCTTGCCAATCTGGATGCCTTCTATTTCTTTGTGTTGTCTGATTGCTGTAGCTAGGACCTCCAGGACTCTGTTGAATAGAAGTGGGGAGAGTGGGCATCCTTGTCTTGTTCCCGATCTTAACGGAAAAGCTTTCAGCTTCTCTCTGTTAAGTATAATGTTGGATGTGGGTTTGTCTTATATGGCCTTTGTTATGTTGAGGCACTTGTCCTCTATACCAATTTTGTTGAGAGTTTTTATCATGAATGGATGTTGAATTTTGTCCAATGCTTTTTCAGCATCTATGGAGATGATCGTGTGGTTTTTGTCCTTCTTTTTATTGATGTGGTGGATGATGTTGATGGATTTTCAAATGTTGTACCATCCTTGCATCCCTGGAATAAATCCTACTTGATCATGATGGATGATCTTTTTGATGTACTTTTGAATTCAGTTTGCTAATATTTTGTTGAGTATTTTTGCATCTATGTTCATGAGGGATATTGGTCTGTAATTTTCTTTTTTTGTGATCTTTGCCTGGTTTTGGTATTAGAGGTATGCTGGTCTCATAGAATGAGTTTGGAAGTATTCCCTCTTCTACTCTTTGGAAAACTTTATGGAGGACTCATTAGGTCTTCACTAAATATTCAGCAAAATTCCATCGTAAAGCTATCTTCTCCAGGGGTTTTGTTCTTAGGTAGTTTTTTGATTACCATTTCAATTTCATTGCTGGTAATTGGTCTTTTCAGATTTTCTGTTTCTTTCTGGGTCAACCTTGGAAGATTGTATTTTTCTAGAAAGCTGTCCATTTCTTCTAGGTTATCCAGTTTGTTAGCATATAATTTTTCACAGTATTCTTTAATAATTCTTTGTATTTCTGTGGTGTCCATGGTGATTTTTCCTTTCTCATTTCTGATTCTGTTTATGTGTGTAGACTCTCTTTTTTTTTTTTGATAAGTCTGGCTAGGGGTTTATCTGTTTTGTTTATTTTCTTGAAGAACCAGGTTCTGCTTTCATTGATTCTTTCTATTTTATTCTTCTTGATTTTATTTATTTCTGCTTTAATCTTTATTATGTCCCTCCTTTTACTGACTTTGGGCCTCATTTTTTCTTCTTTCTCTAGTTTCATTAATTGTAAGTTTAGACTGTTCATATGGGATTGTTCTTCTTTCCTGAGGTGGGCCTGTAGCACAATATACTTTCCTCTTAGCACAGCCTTCACTGTGTCCCACAGATTTTGTAGTGTTGAATTACTGTTCTCATTTGTCTCCATATATTGCTTGATCTCTGTTTTTATTTTGTCATTGATCCATTGGTTATTTAGTAGCATGTTGTGAAGCCTTCATGTTTTTGTGAAACTTTCATTTTCTTTACATTATTTCTAGTTTCATACTTTTGTGGTCTGAGAAACAGGTTGGTACAATTTCAATCTTTTTGTATTTACTGAGGCTCCTTTTGTGGCCTAGGATATGATCTATTCTTGAAAATGTTCCATGTGCACTTGAGAAGACTGTGTATTCTTCTGCTTTTGGGTGTAGAGTTCTGTAGATGTCTGTTAAGTCCATCTGTTCTAATGTGTTGTTCAGTGCCTCTGTCTTCTTACTTATTTTCTGTCTGGTTGATCTGTCCTTCAGAGTGAGTGGAGTGTTCAAGTCTCCTAGAATAAATGCATTGCATCCTATTTCCCCTTTTAATTCTTTTAGTATTTGTTTCACATATGTTGGTGCTCCTGTGTTGGGTGCATAGATATTTATAATGGTTATACCTTCTTGTTGGATTGACCCCCTTATCATTATGTAATGTCCTTCTTTGTCTCTTGTGACTTTCTTCATTTTGAAGTCTATTTTGTCTGATATAAGTACTGCAACCCCTGCTTTTTTCTCCATATTAGTTGCATGAAATATCTTTTTCCATCCCTTCACTTTTAGTCTGTGTATGTCTTGGGGTTTAAAGTGAGTCTCCTGTAGGCAACATTTAGATGGGTCTTGTTTTTTTATCCATTCAGTTACTCTTTGTCTTTTGATTGTTGCATTCAGCCACTTACATTTAGGGTGATTATGGATAGGTATGTACTTATTGCCATTGCAGGCTTTAGATTCGTGGTTACCAAAGGTTCAAGGTTAACTTCCTTACTATGTAAGAGTCTAACTTAACTCACTTAATATGCTATTACAAACACAGTCTAAAGGTTCTTTTTTTCTCCTCCTTTTTTTTCCTCCTCCATTCTTTATATATTAGGTATCATATTCTGTACTCTTTGTCTATCCCTTAATTGACTTTGGGGATAGTTGATTTAATCTTCCATTTGCTTAGTAATTAACTGTTCTACTTTTTTGCTATGGTTTTATTACCTCTGCTGACAGCTCTTAAACCTTAGGAACACTTCCATCTATAGCAGTCCCTCCAAAATACACTGTAGAGATAGTTTGTGAGAGGTAAATTTTCTCAGCTTTGCTTATCTGGAAATTGTTTAATCCCTCCTTCAAATTTAAATGATAACCTGCCGGATAAAGTGTTCTTGGTTCAAGGCCCTTCTGCTTCATTGCATTAAATATATCATGCCACTCCCTTCTGTCCTGTAAAGTTTGTGCTGAGAAGTCTGATGAAAGCCTGATGGGCTTTCCTTTGTATGTGATCTTTTTTCTCTCTCTGGCTGCTTTTAAAATCTGTCCTTATCCTTGATCTTTGCCATTTTAATTACTATATGTCTTGGTGTTGTCTTCCTTGGGTCCCTTGTGTTGGGAGATCTGTGCACCTCCATGGCTTGAGAGACTATCTCCTTCCCCAGATTGGGGAAGTTTTCAGCAATTACCTCCTCAAAGACTCTTTCTATCCCTTTTTCTCTCTCTTCTTCTTTTGGTACTCCTGTAATGCATATATTGTTCTGTTTGGATTGGTCACACAGTTCTCACAATGTTCTTTCATTCTTAGAGATCCTTTTTTCTCTCTGTGCCTCAGCTTCTTTGTATTCCTCTTCTCTAGTTTCTGTTTCATTTATCGTCTCCTCCACTGTATCCAATGTGCTTTTAATATCCTCCATTGTGCTCTTCAATGATTGGATCTCCGACTGGAATTCATTCCTGAGTCCTTGAATATTTTTCTGTACCTCCATGAGCATGTTAATGATTTTTATTTTGAAATCCCTTTCAGGCAGATTCATGAGATAAATTTCATTTGACTTTTCTTGGGGTTGTATTCATAATTTTACTTTGGACCAGGTTCCTTTGGTGTTTAATATTTGTATATGGCACCCTCTAGTGCCCAGATGCTTTACTCTCTGGAGCTGCTCAGCCCCTGAAGCAATGTCGGGATTGTAGGGGAGTGGTATTGGTGCCTCTAAGGAGGAAAGAGCTGTTTCCTGCTTCCTGGCTGCTATGCCTGTCTCCACTGCCTGAACCAGTGGCCCGAGCACACAGGTATAAGCCTCTGTGCTTTGCATTTGTAGTTGCTGTAGATGGGGCTTCCCTCTGTCTGGCCTAATGCCATAGTAGGGTTTGCTGGTTTGCAAGCCAGGTGGGGCTTGCCAGGAGAAAGGCTCAGCAGGCTGCGTATCATGGAGGGGTCCTTGGAGCTCTGTAGGCAGCCAGGGAGGTGGAGCTCCTGAAGATCATGAAAGTTCCCAACCTGCTGAGCAGAGTGCAACTGGACAATTTTGTCTACCTGTCCTTTCTCCTGAGCAGTAAGCTCTGTGCAGTCCTTGCCCCTTTCGCAGCCCTCTTGCTGTTAGGAAGTCTCTCAGACTGCCCACCTTTCTTTTGTCCCAGAGCAGCTGGATATGGATCCCTGCTTTCCACAAGTGGCTAGAATCTCAGTCTCTCCAGGTATTCTGCCTGTCTTAGCTTTCCAACCCCCTAATCATGAAAGTACTTTGAAAACACCATGAAATGTAGGTTTGTGCTCTCAGAGCATATCTCCAGAGTTAGGTATTCAGCCTTCCCAGGCCTCCACTCTCTCCCCGCTCTGTTCTCTCCCTCCCGCTGGTGAGCTGGGGTTGGGGAAGGACTTGGGTCCCGCCGGGTAATGGCTTTGGTACTTTACCCTTTTCCATGAGGTTTATTTCTTTTTCCAGGTGTATGCAGTTTGTTGCATTCCTCTTTCCTGTTGCTCTTTCAGGATTAGTTGTATTAATTATATTTTCGTATTATATGCAGTTTTAGGAAGAAGCCTCTTTCTCATCTCTCAAGGATCTTTATCCTCAAGGATTATTTATATTTAACAAAATTTATAATACTTTATAAAGACCAATTCATATAATCCCATGTGAGTATTATTTTATTTCCATTATACAGTTGAGAAGATTGAGGTACAAGGAGAGATTAAATAACTTGCTCATGGCCACATAGAGTGGCAAAGCTAGTCCAAACTAGCAGTTTGGCTACAGAATCTGTGCCTGTGAGCCCTGAGCTACACTACTTCCCTGATCCCTCTTTGCTTTCTCTGTCACCTATCCACATGCTGCAATGCCCAAATATCCCTTTTGAAAAACGGAGTAACATTTCTGGAATGTCTACCCCACATCCCTTTACTTGACATGACATGGTGCATCCCCAAAAGTTTCCCATCACATCCAGTTCACCAAACAGATTCTTTTGAGGATAAGAATGATGTAGAGATGAACAATTCCCCTACTCTGTTTCTTTCTCAGATTTCTGAATGACAGTATCTTTATGACAAATCAACAGTGTGCCATTGCTAATTTATTTGGAGAGAATTTAGATTCCAGCATATACAGATAAATCAACAGCAAATGTCTGTCACTGGCAGGACCACCTTTGGGCCACCTTCGGTGTTTCTGAATTAAGAAAGTATCATCATCAGTCCTTATTTGGGCAGCCTGTCTTTCTTAGTTTAGGCTGCTGTAACAGGAATACTATATACTGGGTGGCTTAAACACCACACATTTATTTCTCAGTTCTGGAGGCTGTCAAGTCCAAGATCTGGTGTTTGGTGAAGGCTCACTTCCTGGTTCATATCCATCTTCTTGGGATATCCTTACAGGGCAAAGAAGGGGTGAGGCAGCTTTCTGGGTTTCTTTAATGATGGTAGTTCCACTCAGGAGGGCTCCACCCTCGTGACCTCATTACATCCCAAAGGCCTCACCTCATAATGCCATCACATTGGGGATTGGGATTTTAACGTATGGATTTGCAGGGGAACACAAACATTTGGTCCATAACACAGCCCCCTTACTTTTGTTTCTGTGTCCGCTTATCTTTACCAAAATCCTTTTTTTCTCATCCTTAGGGTCACAGTTGCTATACAATTGTATATCATTTTCACATCAATTGCTAGCCTAGTCTTTCTTTGATCTTTTGAAATCTGTACCTGTCCATTGTTGCAATAATCATGAATTCCATTTCATAAATCTTGATCTTGTGGTATTGATAATTATTCCTTTGTCAATATTAACAGTGCAAAATTTAATGTCCCCACTTTGCCCTCTTTTACCTGTGTTATTGTGCAGGAGAAGTATTTTAATTATTGACTGTGTCTCACATTGCAGGTCATTTACGTGGCTCCAAGAAAGAGTTTGTCTTGCTATCTAGTGGTGCTTACCTGACTGTGAATTTTAAGGCTGATGAGTCTGTGGAAGAGAGAGGTTTTAAACTTCTTTTGGAAGACATTGTCCAGAAACAATCACAAAAAAGCAATATTGGGACCAAATTGCCTATCAATGGTAAGTAATTATTTTAAAATCTTAGGGAAGGAACCACACATCCCTTAAAGTAGAACCAGAGAACTGGCTTAAGGTCGCTGGGAGTCACCCTACTCTAGTACTAAAGACAAGATCATTCATTTCATTTCAAACCATTCTTTAAGGCATGAGGCTTGGGTAGTTTAAATAGTCCACGTAAGATAACAGTGTTAATTGGGGTATGTGTGTGTGTCTGTATGCTGAATATTGTTTTTATTTAAGAAGTAATTATAACCAGGAAAGTCAGTTGCTGTTTAAAAGATCTAGAAGAGACATTCAAGCTGAAGCAAAGGTAGAGTTTCGTGTGTTCCTGTGTCTGTGTTACTACATCGTTTTTACTGAGTAACCCCTCCAACCTGCATAAAGACCCCAGAAAAAATATTTTTGCTGAACATATACTAACTTCTCTGCATAAAAATGCAATGTTTCTGTTGCCTTTTCAAAATCAATTTATGTTCTGATTTGTCTGAAGATGTGTATATTAATGCTTCTGTTGAGTTTGTTGATTTTTGCTCATTTTAAATGCCATGGAAGGAAAGACGGTTCTCTCCTCTTGCTAAAGAGCCTCACGTTGAACCGACCAAAGCACCATGAACACCTCCATTCGGAGATGCTGATAGACCCTCATAAGCATGTCTAGCTAATGTTTCTTGTAATTTTTCTATGGGGTAACAACAGAAAACAAGACAGGAAGACGGCCAGCCCAAGACAAGTGTGGGATTCCCGTCATCGACCCATTTCTAATGGAAGGGTCGGACAGAAATGCAAACGGACTGCCAGCCGCCGTTGGGGAACCCAGGGTGGTCGGCGGCCGAACCGCCCCCGCGCTGTCGTGGCCCTGGCTGGTCAGTCTGCAGCGCCGAGGGCAGCATTACTGTGGAGGCGCCCTGATCGCCCCTCAGTGGGTGCTTTCGGCCGCGCACTGTGACTTCAGGTGGGTGCCTGCAGGAGCTGCCTGGGGGCCCGCAACGGGTGGACCCTGCTCTCCCCACATCTCAAGAAACATTGCTCGTTAAGCGCCTCTGATACAGTCCCAGCCCACCAATGAGTGCGTGTATTATGTTGAAGCCCTTTCTGTGCTTCGCGATTACACTTCTCGTAGCATTTAATTTTAAAGCTGCTTCCTGCTTTAGGTGTAATTTAGTTAATAAGTCGCTAACAGCTCTCCCTCGTTCCCCGTCTGTGAAATGGAGATCATGATCTCTGAGTATTTTCACGCTGCAGTGAGAGCAGAGGGTTGCTCAAAGGTGGGATTCCTTTCATCCTTGTTCTCCTGTACGGTCTGATCACCATACCTAGACCCCAAATCAATATTTAAAGTTTCAAAGAACTTCAAAGAATGTCCTTTAAAGGAAACACTTTTTCTTTGATTTTATCTGAATAATGGCCTCAGTGTGATACAGAGCTATATGAAATGAAGACTCTTTGCTCAGAGAAGACAGGTTGGTATTTTTAACATGGGTGTCCCAGAAGCAGGGACAGAGTTGTCACTGCACAATGTGTCGCCACTGAATGAGGAAATAAAATGTTTTTAGTGTCTCTAAAATAGGGCTTTTACAGTAAAACTATCTGTTCAAATAACCAGGTGAGCAGGAACCTTCAATGAATCAAAAACTCATTTGCTTTGCTATCCTCCATCTCTTATTTTTGATACAAATAAGTCACAAGACGTTATCTTATTAAGGCAGTTTTCAGATTTCCATGCGCTCAGAATTACCTAGGGAGTTTGCTCTAAATGGAATCTTGGAACCTTAATCCTGAATTTTGATTTGATGAGTTTTGTCTGGGATTCTACATTTTTAATGCACATGCCAGATTTAATGCATGTGGTCCCTAGACATTTCTTTGAGAAACATTGTATTAGGGAGTAGGGCATGGATAACTTTCAGAATAGCTTTCAGTGACCATTTTATAAGAACATCATATAATGAATAATATTATGATCCTAACACTATGCAGAATCATTACCTTGAGGCATCATGAATTGTAATTGTCAAGAAATAAATACCAAATCATACTCCATTTGATGTTATGAAGGCAAGAGTAGATAGTTTAATATTTCTCAAGGATTGAAGTAATGAGAAACCCCATTGTCTAGGAATTCAAGATAATAAGGATTTAAATGTAGATTAGAAATGTTAAATAATGCATTTTTTAGTAATTTTGAAAAGTTATGGCCTCATTAAAAGTGGAATCTTTTTCCCTGACTCCCTTTTCTTATGACAAGTACTGTGACGGATAACCTGGTGATAGGAAGAAGTTACCTCTCGAATATAGGAAACAGTGACTGGATACCAGTGAAAGCTGTACACACTCACCCTGGCTTCACACAGTTTCCTCCTAATGATGATCTATCCTTGTTGCATCTGGAAAAACCTGTCAAACTAGGTCAGTATGTATACTTACTTTTCCATATTTTGAATCTTTGCCATATTTCTTCTATCTTCCATATCCTGCTTAGAGTGCTGTGTGTACTTTTGAAGGTAAATAATTATTTCAACACGTTCTTTTATTCTAAGCTGCTTTCTCTAAAAGCTGAAGTATCTACATACACATTTTTGGGTGTTTTTAATTGACGAAGGTCCAGAGAATATTTCAGAGAAGTGTGCTTTTAACTCTGCCCCTTTTATTCTTCTGAGACTCACTCGTAGAAGAGATTAACCTTAATGCTTAGAACAGGAGTTCAATTTTCTGTATCTTTATGATTTAATAGAATCTTGTTCTTTTTACATGTTTACTTAAACCAAAGCTAATGTGAAAGTGTAATGAGGTGGTTAATCCTGGCTGGCATGGAGCAGCGGTGTGATCTTGGGTTCGTTATGTCACTTCTCTGAGCGTCGGCTTTATCATCTGTAGAAAGGGAACAGTAACCCACCTACCTGCTTAGCACAGGTGAACATTCAGAGAGAAAGTATATTGTGGGAAGTGGAACAAAGGCCTGTGGAGAATCCCCACTGTCACCCCCATGACTTTCTTTGAACTCACAGGGCTCTCGGTTTTCCTGCTTCCCTCCAACTCTGTCTGTATATCTGCATTCTTCAACTGTTCCTCTCCCAGTAGCTTCACCTTGCTTTTTATGTCTTCTCAAAGCATCCACCCTGCAAGTCCCCAGTCATGGTTCAGCCCACCATTTGCTTTCTCTCCTTTTATAACTGAGTCATTGAAAGCATCTTGAGCAGTGCTTCTTAACCTTGGCTGTGCATAGTAATCCCTTGGATTGCTTAAAATAACAAACCACAAGAACTGTAGGCCAGGAACTGTTTTGAACCAGTTAATCACAGCCTCAGGAGTGGAGGACTGGCGTTAGTATTTCTTTTCCTCCTTATCCTGCTTTGTGAATATATGTTTAATTAAATGTTTTATGTTGAGTTAACTGTGGATTCACATGTCGTTGTAGGAAATACAGAGACCCCAGTGTACTTTTTACCTCATTTTCACCAATGATGACATCTTTTTTTGCTCTCTTTAAACATTTTTTTTAATTAAAATATTGTTGATATACAATCTTATGTTGGTTTCAAATACACAACACAGTGGTTCAACAGTTATCCATATTATTAAATCCTCACCCCCACTAGTATGGTTACTATCTATCAACATAGTAAGATGTTACAGAATCATTCTACCAATGATAACATCTTGCAGAGTATTGACCTTGATACAGATAAACTACACAACATTTCTGTCACCACAAGGATCTGTTCTTTTAATTTATAGCAATACCCATTCCTCCTCCCTATTCTCTCCCACCAGACCTCTGGCAACCACTGATTTATTTTCTCTTTCTATATTTTGTCACTTCAAGAGTGTTATGAAAGTAGAATCATGCAGTATGTCAACTTTTGGAATTGATTTTTTTCACTCATCAGAGTGCCCTGGAGATTTACTCCTGTTGTTGGATGTATCCGTCGTTCATTCCTTTTACTTGCTGAAGTGTTCGGTGCTGTAGATGGTTAGCCCTTCATAAAGTTTGCTTGACCATTCATCTGTTGAAGAATAATCTGGGTGTTTTTCAGATTTGGGGTTTTACAAATGAAACTCCCATGAACACTCGTGCACAGTTTTTCGTGTAAATGAAATTGAACAGAAACGTGTTTGCATTTCTGTAGCATAAATGCCAAAGAGTGCAATTGCCAGATCATCTGGTAGTTGTGTGTTTAGTTTTACAAGAACCTGCCAAACCGTTTTTGCAGAATCATCCTGCCATTTGAGGTCCCCCCTGCCATGTGTGAGTGATCTAGTTTCTCTGCATCCTCACCAGCATTTGTTGTTACCACTGCTTTTTTTTAGTCATTCTGATAGGTATGTAGCCACACCTTATTATAATTTTAATTTGCATCTATCTCCCTAATGGCTGATGTTACTGGATATATCCTCAGGTGCCTGTTTGCTGTTTTTTATAACCTCTTCAGTGAAATGCCTCTTCATAGCTTTTGCCTGTTTTCTACTTGGATTGCTTTTCTCATTATGGAATTTGAGAATTCTGTATATATTCTGGACAACAGTCCTTTGTCAGGTGTGTGGTTAGCAAATACTCTTTCCCAGCTTGTAGCTTGTCTTCCATTCTCTTGAAGGGTTTTCAGAGTGAAGATTTTAATTTTGAGGGAGCCCAATTTTTCCATTTTCCTTCTATGGATTTTGCTTTTGATCTCAAAGTCTATGAACTTTTCACCTAGCCCAAGATGTGGAAAATTTTTACCTATTTCTCTAAAAGCTTTATATTTTACATTTACCTCCATGATCCATTTTCAGTTAATTTTTGCATAAGATTTAGGTCAAGGTCCTTTATTTTTCCCCTTTAAGGATGCCCAGTCATGCCAGCAACATTTGTTGAAAATACTATCTATTCTCCATTCAGTTGCATGGGTCTACTGCTGGGATTTCTATTTTGCTGTTCTGTGTGTCTATCTATCCCTTCCTCATGATCACAGTGTCTTGATTACTGTCGCAATATACTAGGGTTTATATCAGAAAGTGATTCCTCCCAATTTATTCTTTTTCAAGATTGTTTTAGCAATTCTAAATCCTGTACCTTCCCATGTAAATTTAAAAATAAGTTTGTCTATGTCTACAACACCACTTGCTGAAATCCCATTAAACCTGTGGAGCAAGTTGGGGAGACTGACATCTTTACTGTGTTGAGACTTTCAACCCATGAATATAATATTTCTCTGCTTTTTTAGGTCTTTGATTTCTTTCACCAGAATTTTATCACTTTTAGTACACAGGTCCTGTATATGTTTTGCTAACTGTATAGATACCTAAGTATTGCATTTTCTTCACAGTGATTGTAAATAGTTCTGTGTTTTTAATTTTGAATTCTGTGTGAAATGGGACTGACTTCTGTATGTTGATCTGGTATCCTGGATTTACAGGAATCTAGATCACTATTCTAAACTCTTCCCTTGGGAATTTCAATATACAGCCAAAGTTGAGAACTAAATGCTCTAGAAAAAGGCCAGTGGTGAGGTTTGGTGCCCTCAAAATCTTCTGATTTCCAATTTCAGTATCATTCAGCAATCCTTGTGTGCATGCCTGTTTTTATCCCTAGTAGTAATAATTACAACTTATTATATAATAATAATAATAAAAAAATAATTTTATCTGTAGTAGTAATTATAAACATGGCCCCTTCTTTTCAGCTCTTCTGTATTTGCCCTCCACCCCTCATCCTTTCTTTCTGGTCCCACTTACCACTACCTGATGTCAACCTCAGCATGACACTTTCTGTTCCTCTTTCCCTAGGTATGTAGTGGCTTGTCTATATCTGTTCCCATTCATTTATTTTCTGTGGTAAGAGTAAGAGATGTCATTTTTCACATTAGAGACAATACATTTTCCATCCATGATTTTCGGCCCCACCACCTCACCATAACCATCATGTGAACATTGGGCCTATTTCTTTCTTTTCAGTATTATCTGCATGTTTGTCTTTAAATAATTGTAATATACCTATTATAAGTTTTATTTTATCCTGATTTTTCGTTGACCATTATCAACATTGCTTCATATTATTAAAGATCCTCTTAAAATATAATTTTAATGGCTAACACCGTAGCCTTTCCACAGTTCTTATAAAAAGAGGTGGTTTCCTTTTTTTATTTAAATAATGCTAAATTGACTATCCTTGTGTATACATTTTTCCAGGCATAGGACTGTCTTAAGGTAAGTTTCCCAGAAGTAGAATTGCTTGACTTAGGGTATAACTATATCAAGATTCCTGACATACTTCTAAATTACAAACATAGCTAGGTAGAGTGCAAGTCAAACCATCTCTTCAATTTTTTCCCAAAATGAGACAATTTGGCAATGTCTGTCCATTTTTAAAGAGTGTACCTCGTGCAACAATGCTCTTTTCCAGGAATACTGGCACTAACGCACAGATTTGAGATCTGGGATGCTTGATACCACTTGTATTACAAGGGAAAAAAATTTAAATAGTGTAAATGTTCAACAATAGATTCATCTGAACACTGCGTACTGTTTTTAAAAATGATGTGGGTCTGTATGCAATGTTTTGAATGGTATGACTATAATTTAGTAAACAAAGAAAATCGGACTAAGGAAAACAGCTCATTATAAAAATCTGTTGGTCAAGGGAAAATGTTTTAGCTCAAGAAAATTGGGCAGAAAACAGTGAGGGAGCATAACGTAAGATTCGGGAGCAGTTGGTATATGGAGAGAGATGAATAGAATAGACATGCTACAAAGATTTTTATGTGATTTTATTAAGAGAGAACAGTAAAAATAAGAATAAATCATTGAGATAAATGGTCTTGGGTAGCAGATATGCTGAAGCATTTAAGTGTGTAAAAGTCTGGATAAAAATGAAGTGAAATAACATGGGGAAACCCAGGACACTATTCAGTGTGTGTGTGTATGTGTGTGTGTACGCTCTCAGAAACCCACAATATTTATATACACACAAATTTTGGTGCTAAGAAAAAATGTGAATGTTTAAGTGTATAACATACCAATGTATTTTATAATATACCCATGAAGATAGAATTAGATATAAAAATACCTGTTAGCTGTAAAAATACTTAAAGGGTTTAAATTGCAACAACTGTGACTTTTCTCCATTCCTCAGCTAATATCATTGAAGAAAGATCATTATATTCTTTTCCACTTTCATCTCAAATTCAACATGGAGATGTCTTAGAGGCACATGAACCAAAAGGCAGCTGCATTTTTAAAAAATGTCTAAGGAATGAGAAACCAAGAGCCCCACATCTCAGTGTAGCGCTTGGGTTTTTAGTGTCCTAGGAGGATATGGTAATACCTGTAGCAAAATGGGTGATCCCTCTGAAAAATTAATAGGTGGAATCTTCTGGAAGACTTATTTATTAAATTGCAGGGTTAAAAAAGGTACTGTCAGGTAAAAGTAGGAATTTCTAGAGCTCTCTTTGTAGAAGTAATATAGACTAATGTTAATATCAATCCTATGGACTAAGTTACATTTGCCTTTTTCTTTCTTGTCCTTTTAATTAGGAGAGTTTATATCGCCAATCTGTTTGCCAGGGAACAATGAGAAAATAAATTTACATTCCAAATGTATGACTGCTGGATGGGGAATAACTGAACCACATCGTGAGTATATTCATCTCCCTCTTCCAAGATGAGAGACCAAACAAGTACATGTGAAGTCTGACTATACTGTTTACTCGTTTTCCATTTTTCTGTATTTTTAAATAGGCAGGATAGTGGAAAAAGTCTTTTTTGTAATGGATCTAAAGGTGACTGGTTGGGTTTTAGGATATACTGATGGTTGCTAGTTCATTGAGAATTGTAAAACTTGCACTTGAGAGTATCTAGTGACTTTATCACCTGATATTCAGGTGTCTCATTTATGTGTAACGATTGCCCAATTGCTCGGTGAACACACACACACCCTCACGCACAGTTCTTTTCGGAACAGTATAGATGCTGCTACTGTGGAAACCCCTACTTAAAGATATGAGCCTATTCCCAAAGATGTGAGCCATTTCCCTGAAGTGGTAGGCTGGTACTCCTGGCATATGAGTGGAAAGAGTATGTGAAAATAACTAGTCCATAGAAAGATCAAACCCATGACTCTGGTCTCACTTCCACCAAATTCTACAGCTGAGTTAACAAGTTACAAATATCCAATAAACTAAAGAATAAGGGAGCAGTTACGCTTGTCTGCCCTCAGACGCTGTCAGCACTTAAATGCAATGTCTGTTCAGCAAAAGTCAAATCAAGGAATGGGATCGCTGAGGAACCGGGGGAATGAAGTACATAGACTTAACACGTAAAAAGCGAATTGTATCATTTATCAGTATCGTTTATCAACAACTGATTTGGGGGTAAACTTTGCCTTTTTGCTTCTTTGAAGTGATACTATTTTTCTGTCATCTTGGGACTGTGCTAAAAGACCAAAGAGCCTACATAAAATGTTTTATTGTTTCTGAAGTATAAGCCAGCACAAGTAATATTAGCTTTTCAAATCACCTAACGGCATCATTACAGGCCAAGAGAGGAGAATGGGTGGGATTTTAACTCCTACAGAAGTGTGTCTGTATACCGGGCCATTTTTGTTTTATCCTTGAAAAGCATTTGCCTAGGTTATCTGTGTTTCTTATTCCTTTTCTAGTAGAAAGTGAATTTTCTAAAACTGTGCAGCAGGCAAAGGTTCCACTGATCAGTAGCACATCTTGTCGAAGGTACTGGGGACTGGATATTAAAAACACCAATATATGTGGCGGGGCTGCAGGATCATCTTCATGCATGGTAATTCAGGGGCGCTGTTGATGAGGGCAGGAGTTTTCTCTGAGTGTGTCTCCTGAATGGGTGTTTCTTGACCAGAAGGAATTATAAATGTATGGTGGCTGGAAAATGAAAAGTGAGAAATTGCGTTTTCAATGCATGAAAAATGAAAAGTTGCTGAATCGATATACTGTGATTGCTAATTTGATACTTGAAGTGGACCCAATTCTCAAAACGAATTACTTGTTCATTTGCTTGGTTGAACTATGTGACCTTGATGATATTCAACTATTTTTGACCTACACATATGATCATTTCTTATGGTTTGACTTTGTAGCTGAATTAGGTAGCTCAAAATACCAACTTTGAGTAATACTGAAAATATAAAGATGTTTTCATATAACTCAAAACCATCATTTAGTCATTTATATTTGGATGCTTGAAACCTTCAGAGAGGAGAGAGTGACTTAACGCTCTGTTTGGTCATCCTCTGCAGTGGGTTGGTGTCAACCATGCAATCATGCAGCCGAGAGAACTTCTCTTTTTGCTGGTTGCAGGGAGATTCTGGAGGACCGCTGCAGTGCGTCCAGGATGGCCAGTACAAGCTTATAGGTGTCGTGAGCTGGGGCAGCAGGAATTGCCGTCCTACTGCGCCAACAGTCTTCACCAGAATTTCTGCCTACAGGGACTGGATCACATCTGTCACCGGAGGAGAAGTGTGATCCCTGAAAGAGCAGCCTGGTGGGGTTGTGTTTATCAATGGGGAGGAAATACATAAGTTATAACTGACAGATTAGTCTCTTGTCAGTGCTAAAAAAACTCAGCATCACTCCCCCAACCTTTGTCACTGAGAAGGTGGGATCTGGTGTGTACATACATTCAATGTTGAACACCGGTCACAGAAAGTAAATGTGGGATCCTGCCTCCTGGGAATTTACAGTCTGAAATGTCATCAAAGTCATATCTAGTGAACCCATATGTGTCGTTATTTGAATACCATCATATACACTTTATTTTTTTCTAGTTCAGTAACTATTAGAAGATATGAAGGGAAATGTTATGCAGGCCCTAAAATTCTTAATTTTATTCATACAGAACAGTGCCCTGAGCACAGTTATAGATAGGAAAGTTCCCTGTAAGTTTCACAATGTCAGTGATCAATGGACATTTAAGAAGTTATTTATTAGGCTCATCACTGGACTTTAAAATTTTCAGATAGAATTGTAGTACATTTCAGTGGTTTACAAAACATTTAATTTATCTGAACCTCGATTGACCAATATCCTCATAGCTCTAAGCCGTGGCCAAGAATTAAGGAATAAGGAACTGAAACAGACCCCTGAGTTAGAAGACTAAATGCCCAAGTCTGTCACAGAAATATACAGAATGAGTGAGAGCCTGAGGCAACATTTTTTTTCTTATTTTATACACAAAGTTTATCATTTGGTTTCCAAGACTGTATAGTTCAACTTTAGGTTTGCACACATATAACCTAATGAAACAGCAACTCCTGAGATAAGAGGCAAAAGATTACATTTTTATGATCTCCCTTTCAGTCTCCCCTCGCTCCCACCCCAGTCTTTTTCTCTCAGTCTCTCATCTCTTTTGCAAATACTTCAAATGGAAAGTGTTATAAATATCCTAGTATTTAGTAAAAACTCCTTACATGAATATTAGTCTGAACTGCTTTCATTGATTTAAATTATGCTTTTTGATAGGAGCGCTGAGTAAAAATGAAAGGTGAGATTTGCCCTGGAGATTCTCTAATGATGTATGTTTTGTACCATTTTTACTTTTTCTCTCATTGGTTTCTGTCATGTTTTTTATCAGATGACATTAAAGGGGAAAGATGGGCTGTATCAAAGGGCCAAGCCGGTCTAAAGCATTTTTTCTGCATGGTATGATCTTGCGGTTAATTTTGTTGCTGGCACAATTTCTGCGGTGACCTCCTGGGACACTGGTCTGTTAGTGATGCTTTAGGGCTCTGTCAGCAAAGGATGCAGGGCTGGGACTCCACGACTGCCTAGAGGAGCTGCCTGATTTCCCTACGATAGTCAGAGACTGTTTGGTGCTCTGTTTTCGGCTTCAGTTGGCAGTCATTTTCAAACTCTTCCATGATTAATCTTTCTCTGTTCAATAGGACTGTTAGAATTTTTCCTTGTCCTTCCTCCAGTTGAAAACCAGTTTAATTGAGGAGGAATACAAGCTTTATTTCTTCCTTGACCTTTTCTCCCTCCCAGGAACTATCCTCTTTGTGTTTCAAGGCGCGCTCTATGTGTTATAGATTGCAGTCGGTTGTGTGAATTAATACGATGTAAGGGTCACATGGTTAAAGAAATTAGAAATCTGACAACCTAAATTTTCATTCATGTAATTAAAAAATTTCTTAAAATAACACCTATTGTGCACAAGTACAAGAAACTAGAGAGGGAGTTGCCCCTGTATTTAGAACCTCATTCTAGCAGAGCAGATAATCAGTCACTCTTCCGCACAAAGATAATCACTATTCAATATGTGATGGAGCTGGCATCCTAGCAGAGAACAACCAGCACCTTCTGCAGGGATGGATGAGGGTTTTGCAGAAGTAATATTGAGCTGAGTTTTAAAACTCAAGTATTAGTTGGCTTGATTCTGGGTTTATGTTTTAATGTTTTATACACCAATCCCTCATGTTAAAAAAATCCGCATCCAGCTATTTCCCATCAGCAACTCCACATACTCTGAATTTCTCCTGTCATTTGGATTATTGGGAAAGTTTTTATTCATTCTTAAGCCATAAATTTCATTACATCATTTCCTGTAGCCCTCCCTGCCTTGTCTTTTTCATCCAAGTTTCAACAATGTAGTTCCAACATTTCATGTGCGTTCTTTGTCAATTTAATAAATAGTCAACAACTTAAGTCTAACAAGTACCTAAATCTCACCAAGATCAGCAACTTTTGGCACTTACCCTGATTTTATCATGATTTCCACTTTATTATCAGCATTATCACTTTCATTTTTTCTATATTCCACAGATATTTATAAAAATAAGAGGGAGTTTTAATCAAGTGTCCAATAATGACAACACAAACAACTGCTGGGACCAAAATATATAAGATGCTCTGAAAGAGGCAGAATAAAGTGGAATTATATTAAAGGCAGTAAAAGCGGTAGCAATTAAGACAGGGTAGTACTGCTGCAGAGATAAGAAAACTGAGCAGTAGGACAGAACACAAAAGCATGAAATGATGCTGTTTAACATTCTCTAAGTTGCAAAAACTTGCCTAGTGTGACAATATACACAGGTAAAGAGAATGTGGAATGAGTGAATTCTAATTGCTGGTGGAATATAGTCTTCAACCAGGAACCAATGAGAACTCCAGCTTAGAAAACTCAGACACTAGCAGTAAAACTGAAGATGCCAGTGGGCTCAGAGTCAGCAGCTCTCCCTTTAGGTATATGCCCTCAGGCAAGGTTGCAGTTAAATGTAAACAGCTGGGGTGCTAGGAATTATTTTTTTAAAGCTTTTTTCATGACTTTAATGTGCAATCGGATTTGAGACCAGTGTTGCAATTTGACTATTGAACATGTACAAGAATGTTTATAGAAACAATATCAGCAAAAGTTTGGAACTCCAAATGCCCACTATGGAAGTATGGATAACCGTAGTATACTAACATAGCAGTAAAATATATAAAACTCCTGAGGTGACTCTTAGAATGCTGAGTTAAAAAAGCAAGTTTTGGAAGATTAGGCACCATATAAAACTCAGTAAAAAAGCAAAATTGAACATGTTATTTAGGCTTCATATATTGTTCAGAACATGTAAGGAAGTGACGACCGCCGTTCAGAGCAGTGGGAGGTAGTGAGATAGGATGGAGAAACCACACACAAATAATTTCCATAGCATTAGTTTTCCAGTTAAGTTGGGTGATGGTTTTACAGATGCTTATTATCTTCCTCCATAACTTACATGTACTTCTGTGTATATCAAATATAATGAAGTATAATTAAAAGCCTTTTTAATAACACTAGATCCTCAGAGTAGAAGCTGTCCTGTCCACATTGTGAGGAGTTCTACACATATTCTGAGCATTTCTGTGGTTCCCTTTGCCTAGAAAGCACAGTCACTGTGGCTTGGGTTCGCTGTCACTGGTGACAATCAGCCTGTTTGTTAACTTTGCTTAATTAATGCTGGCAGGTACACGTCCTGCATTCCATTCTCTTCAAGGGGAAAAGAGTTTTACATGTGTTTGTATATCCTAGATGTCAGATATTACTTGACATTTCCATTTAGTTCATTTAATCATTAAAGCTAATCCTTATGAAAACATTTTGAATGTAATATTAATAACTCCTGGGCATAAAGACTACAAGTATTGGCTCTGAAGTCAGACTTCATGGGTTCAAATCCTGGTTCCAGCATGAATTAGCATTATGAATTTGGGAAAATCAGCCTCCTCATGCTTCCATTTCCTCATCTATAAAGTGGAGATGATAAAAAGAAACCTTTTCATAGAGCTATCCAGTAGTTAAAGGAATTGTAAGTTTAAACCACTTGCAAGAGTGTCTGGCACCTAGTAAACTTACATAATTATTATTGTGCATCTTCCTAAAATAAAGCTTTTAAAGAGGATCAACCTTACCCCCAGATCTTTTATAAATTTTTTTGAAAGAGAGTAGTTTTACAAACTGGATGTACCTCAAAATCATTATGCTAAGTGAAAGAAGCCAGTTTTAAAAGACTATGTGTTATAATTCCATTTATATAAAATGTCTAAAAAAGACAAGTTTATAAACAAAGTAGAACTGTGACTAGCTAAAGCTATCAGTGAGAGTAGGAAACAGCAAAATGGCAGTGATGGAAATGTTCTAAAACTGGATTATGGTGGTGATGGCACAGCTCCATAAATTTACTAAAATTCTTGAAGTACCCACCTATAAAGGTTTTTTCTTTTTAAGGAATCATTTCAGAGTTTTTACTTTTAACAATTTTCATCAGGATAGGTAAAATCTGATTAAACTGATATTTGAAAGTAGTCAAAATCTAGCGGTAAAGTCTTTGTGGGAGGCAGAGACTATGTTATTTGGGGAAAGATTGATTTTATTAAGCCTTGTTCATGACTATGGTATGTGTTTCTGATTACTCAGTTCTTTTTTATGTCTTCATTTTTTTCAATAATTTCTCTTCATAATTCCCATGAGGATTTAACTGGGGAATGATTATCCCATTAGGTTACTTTACTAGGTTTCTATGTGCCAACTGCTTTATATATATTAATTTAATTCTAAGCACAATTTTAGGAGAAAGGTATCATCCTTCCCATTTCATCAATTTGGGGACTGAAACTAGAGAGGTTTATGTCAAACAGCAGATTTTAAAGCAGATTTAGCACATAGGCTTTAATGATTACAGACCCTAATTATCATACCATATGGCTGATGAGTGTTTTCAGAATATAATACAAACTAAAGTACAGAGGTTGGACTGGGGAGATGAGACTGGAAGCTTGGAGAGAATGGAATTGGACTCGCTTCATTTGAACATGTGAATGAAAAATTGTACAGAGGTAAAAGTAAGACACGTAATAAAGGAGATTCTTAAAACAGCTTAAAATAGTATACATTCCCTTAAATCTATTAGGAATTACTTGCTGGCTACTGGTTAAAAAGGCTTTACAGAGTAATTTGAAGGAATTAGAGTTTTATTCTCTTACTTAAATGAAGTTAGGCAGCTGGTAGGCAGCTCTATAGAATTACAAAGGCCTGAGGCTTTTTCTGTCTTCCTTCTCCACCATCTCCAGTGTATGAATTCAATCCTCAAATCATAAAAGTGCTGCTGGTCTCAGGCCATCACACTCATATTCCAAGTATGGAACAGAGGGAGGGCAAGGAGAAAAGGAAATAAATGTCTTTCATAAAAGCCTTACTCAATGACTTTCGCTTACCTATCTGGCTGCCCCACCTACCTATTCAAGGGGATATAGTTTTTCAACTTGGGTTTACTATCCAGGATTCTGGTATTAAAAGAAGAGTATTTACATAGTCAACCAGAAGTCTCTCCCACATCTCTAAAAATTATACATTGCTTTTAACTTTATTTTTTGTCACTTTTCTAGAAACAAATGCAAAAGAAATAATGTTAATTAAAAATACTGTGGTTTTATAAAGCAAACTATATTTCACTATTATCCTTTCCCCATTTCTTCTAGTTAACATTTTTAATAATCCGGGATGTCCCATATAACAATAACAGGAGTTTTAGAATGAGAGAGAAAATGGAGGGGGATAAATTAATTGAGAATGAGTCAAGAAAACTTCCTAGAACCAAAGGGCATGACTTGCCAGGCCAAATGGAGCCACTGAACAACAGTAAAGATGGACCCATATCAGAGACATCACTGTGAGACCTAAGAGCTCTAGGGGCAAGAAAATGATATAAATAAGGTCCCAGAGAAAAACAGGCC
>JAQQAC010003801.1:25543058-25661473 GCA_029783875.1 Phataginus tricuspis | reverse complement strand
TTTCCCTTTGGTAACTGTTAGTCCATTCTTGGGTTCTGTGAGTCTGCTGCTGTTTTGTTCCTTCAGCTTTTTTTTTTTTGTTATTGTTGTTGTTGTTATTTGTTCTTATATTCCACATATGAGTGAGATCATTTGGTACTTGTCTTTTTCGGCCTGGCTTATTTCACTGAGCATAATACCCTCCAGCTCCATCCATGTTGTTGCAAATGGTAGGATTTGTTTTTTTCTTATGGCTGAATAATATTCCATTGTGTATATGTACCACATCTTCTTAATCCATTCATCTACTGATGGGCACTTAGGTTGCTTCCATTTCTTGGTTATTGTAAATAGTGCTGCAATAAACATAGGGGTGCATCTGTCCTTTTGAAACTGGGCTGCTGCATTCTTGGGGTAAATTCCTAGGAGTGGGATTCCTGGGTCAAATGGTATTTCTATTTTGAGTTTTTTGAGGAACCTCCATACTGCTTTCCACAATGGTTGAACTAATTTGCATTCCCACCGGCAATGTAGGAGGGTTCCCCTCTCTCCACATCCTCACCAACATTTGTTGTTGTTTGTGTTTTGGATGTTGGCCATCCTCACTGGTGTGAGGTGATATCTCATTGTGGTTTTAATCTGCATTTCTCTGATGATTAGCGATGTGGAGCATCTTTTCATGTGCCTGTTGGCCATCTGAATTTCTTCTTTAGAGAAGTGTCTATTCATGTCCTGTGCCCATTTCTTAATTGGGTTATTTGCTTTTTGTTTGTTAAGGTGCGTGAGTTCTTTGTATATTTTGGATATTTGTAATTTTTAGTCGAAGAATCTGAACTCTGACTATATATTATTTATATATTTAGTTGTTTATGTATTTTTAAATACAAAAATCACCTGTAGGGACCCAGCCCATTCATGGGGTGGAAGTTATTTCACCTTTTTAGTGAATACTAATGTCAGGTAATCAAAGCAGAAAATGGAAAAATACCTTCTGTTCAGTTGGAAGTTTTTTTTACCCTCTCAGCATCCTGATTTTTCTTTTTAATTATGACAGTTTGTCATGTACATAAAAATCACACAAATACGAAGGCACCCATATACAAATGTACTTGTCCTTAGTATTCTCCTCCAAGGTTCATCTGGGTTTATGAATTTACAAATGTTAATGTTAACAGGCGATAATCAGGTAGTGATGGTTATACGGGTAATAAACTCGTTGCTCTTCTGCAGGTAATACATACAAAGGACTAAGTACTCACCCCTTTTTAAAGCTAATCAGGGCTTCTGTCTTTAGTGGAAATTAATTCAGTCTTCATTTGGTAGTTTGGAAGAGAGTGAGCTGTTTTTTACTAAGCAGGATCACATTAGTTTTGTTATACTGGGAAATCCAACTCCTGTGGGATAGTTGTCACTCTAAAAGGTGACTATGGAGACAAGGGATGAGTTATAACTAAGTGAAGAACCATCAGCTCCCTTCCAAACAAGAGCCCATGCAATGTTAGAGAAGGAAGGGCTGCTGCTGCCTTTGTGGCTAAGACAAAGAAGCACTTTAGATATATATCAACTCACTTAGTTTTTATAACAATTGTATGACATATTGCCTTGCCATTTTATAGATGAGGAAATAAGGACACAAACAGATGAAATAATGTACCCATGTGACCTTACTGTAAGTGGTTGGACTGGAATTTTAACCCAGGAAATCCTGACCCCACTGTCCATGATCTTAACCACTGCACTATTGCTTCTTAAACACGTGAGGCAGGTAGAAATTTTAAGTCCATTTAAAGATGTAAAGCCTGGAAATGGAATGGCATCAGTGGAAACCCTTTACCTGTCCTTATTTTCTACGATAGTTTCAGTTTGGTGAAATTTCATATTTCATTAAATGTTAATTCGCTAAATAAAATAATGTGATTTGCTTTTTTGAAGGGCAGTTCAGTGTTGCGGTCAAGTTTTCTTTGCCTCTCGCAGCTATCTGGGTAAATCAATTAACTATCACTTTATTCAATTTCCTTATTTATTAAACTGGTAAGTAATGGCACTACCTTAGACAATTGTAAGGACTAAATGAGGTAAGACAAGTAAAACCTTTGAAACAGTGCTGGGGGTGGGGAGGAAGGACGACGACACAGTGCTTACTGTGTAAGCATTAGTCGTTGTTAGACCTTTTAAGACTTTATTGATCAATCGATCAGAAAAAGTTTCAAGGTTTGATTGGAAAGTCTCGTTAACAGACGGGCTTACTCTCGAGCAGTTCCCATTTAACCTTTCTTCCCCTCTATTACCTCGTATGCTATGAAGCATTAGGAAAAGCGAATGAAGTATTTTCTTTTTCAACAAGTATTTGAGTGCGTAGCAGGTACTGGTATAAGGGTGAGGAGTCTTCCTTATAGATGTGTTTCCTTACGGAGCTTACTATGTGGAAGTCAAGAAAAACATCGAACAATAAGTTATCTATGTCTAGAAAAGGAAGTTTACATGTTCTTGACGGGGGGAAATGAGGCATACACAGAGAAGGCATGGATCGTGGTGCACAGATGAAGGAACATGCATTAGAGTTGCAAATGATAATTCGTGCGCCCAAGTGTTTCATTAGTAATGAAGTAAGGTATGAGAAGCTGAGATTACTTGCTGGCCACGTGGTTACACCTGAAATAACTTTCAACCTCTGCTCTGCTTAGCCACGCCCCTCTCCTCGTGCCCACGGCCGTTGATTCACAAACTAGTGCGGCCACAAAGGGAATATCGCGAGAACGCTGCTGTCTCCCTTCTGACGTTTTCAGCGGTATTTGTCGCTTGTGCTCTCGCGATACTTCTGGGTAAACGGGAGCCGCGGGCGACCTGGGCTTCTGTGAAACATGGCGGTCGGCTGGGACCGTAACACAAGGTAAAATACCGAAACCCCGCTGGGCGCTGTTTCCTCAGTTGTTCCAGGGCTGTCCAGGGTGCGGATGTAGTTGAGGGGGCTGAGAGCCTGTCGTGGCGTTGGCTGCATGACTTCATCGCTCTCCTGGAGAGCGGCCCAGACCCGGAGCCACTGGCAGGACCCTGGGCAGCGCTGCGCCCGGGCGCTCCCCTCTTCCCGGTCGGCCGTCTCGGCGCTCTGGGGCACCTCGAAGGCGTGTAGGGCTTCCCGGATAGCTGTTGACCCTGACCCAGCTCCTCACAGTGCCCGGTGCCCCGGTGGCTCCTTCCATCCGCAGGAGAGGAGGGTCCCGCGTTGTAAGACCAGCCGGCTGGGGTCCCGATGCTTCCGGGTGTCTGGCTCCTCACCCCCCATTCGGACAAATACCAAGTTCTTGGCAGCAAGTTGCTCTCTCTTTTTAAGAAAGACCGAGGTCTTGGCCTCGTTTCAAGGGAGTGTTTCGCACGCCTCTCGGGAAGATGACAAAGGGGCAGGGCAGGGTGAGACGCTTTTAGGAGAGACAGGTCCCAGTGTCACTACTTTTCTTTAAACTCTCGAGGGTTAAGAAACCCTCGGAAAGTAACAAGTCATGTGGAGGTAGAAAATAGCCTTGCGCGTCGGTAGTATAAGAGTTGATAGGTTACAGTTTGAGAAAACACGTTTTTAAGTAACTTTTATATTTAGGATATAGTGCCCTGCATACTTAACGCGAAATTACATATCTGTTAAAATGTTGCAAGACTGGGTTTCAGAAGCAATTAAAGATAAAGGTAAAAAGAGGATTTATTCACTGTATTTAAGTGTTTCAGATAATTGCCTAGCCTGCTACGTTGAACTCAAACATACAGCCCTTCTAAAGAAATGAGTCGGGACTGGACTGAAGAATTCAGGACGTGTGCTTGTTTATTTAGTTTATTGGTATCTTTAAATTGATGCAAATTACTCCAGTTCTTTTAGAGGAAAAATATGAGAAAAAGAAATGCCGTGTTCTTTGGAGGGAAGGGGAAGAGGTTTTTTTTTTTTTTTGGTTTATGAACTTTAGTACACTCCCAAGTATTGCAGTGGCTTGAGGGGACAAATCATAAAAATATATCAGGCTTGAGAGCTCTCTTAAAGGAAATCAGGTTTAGTCTGGAACAACAACAACACAATTATTAGAAAAACAAATTTATTTTTTGCAGGGAGGTTAGTGAGAGAAGAAATAAAGAAACTTATTTTAAAAGAAGTTACTTTTAGGCACTCCATGCCTGCTACAAATCCTACTGACTAGTTTTCAATAATTATTCCGACCCTGCCTCTTAATGTCTTGAGGAGCAAACTAACCTCTTTGTGCCTTAGTTCCCTTATCTGCAAAATGGCAATAATAATAACACCTGACTTCTAAGGTGGTTGGTGAGTTAAAGCATGCAGTGCATTTAGAACAATGGTTGGCATACAGTTAGCATTCATTGTTAGCTAACTTCTATAGTTAACTCACAAAATGTTGTCTTGGTACTTAGTCAAAATACAGACTGAAGAAGATGCTTCTAAAAGTAATTTATGACCCCAAAATTGACTAAATACCCTAATTCTGTATGCTCAATATTTCCTTAAACTCCATCTTCCAGTTGCTTGCTTTCTTAAGCAATTATCCTCTCCTAATTACAGTAAGTTAGTAAGGTACAAATTCCTGCTTTCTACTCTTCCATACAGTCTTATTTCAGTCTAGGTCACTTCTGCTCCAGGTGACTGGTTAACCCATTCTCTGTGCTTCTGGGGAATTCATTCTATTGTGAATACATTACACATGTCTGACCTTTTTCTTCACATGTTTCTTTACTTCTTACTTCAATATGGTACATTTTTAATGCATGGTTTTCTACATCAGGCCATTCTCTGAGGGGAATTATGTTTGTCCTCCCCACTGCTCCCAGGCGCTTCCAAATTGTGTTGCTATCACTTTGCAGTCTCTTAACTTTTATTCTATCAGTTTGTATCATCCTTAGACTATTTATGGTATTATTAACTAGCCTCAGATACTCTCCTACTTTCCTGGAAGCCTTTAATGTAAATCTCAAATATCCTACAAACCTTGGCATTTCTTTTGAGAATTAGAAACATTTATCAAATAACTCATTTTTATCTTGATTAAACACTGAGTAGCCATTATGTCTGCTTCCTTCCTTTTAAAATAAAATTATAGTAGAGGATTCTGAGAACTTGAGGCTCTTTCCAAATTTGTCACACAGCTAGTAGGGCCAAGATAGTAACCCAAATTTTTTTGATCACAAAACTCAAAGTCTTGTTAAGCTTTCAAGTAAACCTTTAAAAAAAAAATTACTTAGTAGATTATTAGATTTATTTGAATTATGTTAGGGTAAACAACTTAAAAAACATAACACTTAACTCTGATGTAAACAGTTTGAGTTTAAAGTAAAGGGTAAGTACCTTTTGGGATATCTAAAGTTTGTAAAGTGAAACTAAGTTACTGTTCATAAAATTTTTTTATTGTGAAGTATTCTAATGCAATACCATTAAATAATATAAAATTACAGGTAAGTCGTACTTTGCTTTTTGTTTGTGAAATTAAGTGATGGCCTGGGTGATATTTGTCCTGTCTCCTTTCTCATTCTTATTAATGGCTTGTATTCATTTCATAGGGCTGCCATAACAAATTACTGTAAGTTGAATGGCTCAAAAAAATAGAAACTTATTCTGTCATATTTTTGGAGGCTAGCAGACTGAAACCAAGGTGTCACCAAGGCCATGCTCCTTCTGATGGTTCTAGGAAAGAATCCTTCCTTTCCTCTCCTGGCATCTGGGTAATCCTTGGCAGTCCTTGACTTGGAGATGCATCACTTTCATCTCTGCCTCTGTCTTCACATGGCCTCAGGACATCAACCATTGGATTTGGGGCCACCGTAATCCTACATGATCTCAACTAATTACTTCTTCAAAGACCCAGATATTTCCAAATAAGGCCCACTTTCAGATTCTAGGGTTAGTACTTAAGTGTATCCTTTTGGGGGATACATTTCTACCTACATTTCTACAACATGGCCATATGTATTAACCAATTAATTATTTCTCATATTGCCAAATATGTATTTAAAAAATAGAAGTTAGCTCATAAAACATAGGTAGCAGGAGATTCATTGTGTCTCCATTATTATTTGGAGAAGATTAAACTTCTTGAGCAGTCCATAAAACATGTTATGCATTCTGTGTTGTAATTTGGCAAAGCATCTGATAGTCTCATATTCAGATGGACACGATGAAGTATGGGCTGTATGGCATTACTGAGATTGTTCATAATGTGGGTATGTGTTCCAGCGTGAAAGGTGGTTCTTATTTCTTATGCAGTTTTTTAAAGCATTGTCTTAGCCTCACATGTTATCACTGATTTCCTGGAGGTCTCTTTGTTTTGTTTCTTAGTATACATGGCAGTTGAGGAGAGAAACTGAAGAAAACAGATAATGGTACTGGAGATTGTCAAAGTATGAATAACAGCACCAACCAGTGGGCAAAGGAATCTAATGCAATGGCTCCTAATTTTTTAGGTTTTTGTGGACCAATACCAAATACATATAGGAAAAAACCAAAACACCACACACAGAAAGGGACTGGTGTAGAATTGCAGCTTTTAATTTTAGTAAAAAAGGACATCCAAAAACAAAACAAAACCCTGTTATCTAGTTTTATCATTTCAGAAAAGAAAGTATCATTCTGACACTCATAAAGATAATCTCAGAATAAGGGACAGATTTTTAAATCGAATAAATTTAGTTTTTAAAAAGTTCCTCTATTGTAGGTTTTTTCATTTAGGGACAGACTAGAAATTTTTGTAACATAATGTCAGTGACTTCTGGAAACCACTGATATAGGGCATTTCTTAGTGCGTTTTTGAAAATGGCTGACCAAGCTGGATGGAGAGGCAGATGGAGTGGGAATGGGAGCAGTGGACCTGGGTAAGTGGGAGGAGTCCAGGGGATCAAGAACGCAGGAGAAAAGAGGAGCAGATACTGTCCTGGTGGGAAATTAAAGAACTGGAAGGGTAATTGGCTCTGGTCAGAGAGGAAACCTAGTGTTTAGGGGTTTTAGAGGTAGAACAGTTTCAAAGTTAAAAGGAGTCAAGCATGGACTTGCCTGTGTGGGGCTTTGCAGAGAATTAAGATGTCACTGGAGCAGAAGACGGGTTATGTTTACAGGGTAAAATGATTGTCATTGTGAAAGAATGCCATAGAATGAGTGCTGTAAGGGTCATAGGTTCCAAAGTAGGGTGAAATGATCCAGGTGCTGAAGTCTTTAAGGAAATTACAAATGTATCTAGACTTTAGTAGAAGATGATAACACGTGCTGAAGTGTGAGTCAGTGAACATTGTGGTTTGGAGTGTGGACCCTTGAACCAATCTGCTTGGGATCAAATCCAGATTCTACTACCTGCTCTGTGGTAAAGTCAAGAAATTACTTGACTGTTCTGTGCCTCAGTTTCCTTGTCTATAAATGAGAACAAAAATACTTCATAGAGAAGTTTAGAGGATTAAATTAATATAGAAAGTGCTTCAAGTAATAACTAGCACATAATATGAAAGTTAAATTCCATGTAGCATATGTATTTATTATTAGAAGAAGAGGGGCTTGAAAGGGGAAGAGATGATTGAGAAATGATGATAAAACATGCTGCTTCTTTATCCTGTGAGTCTCAGAAATGAGGTAGCATTTGAAGGGAGTTACCACCAGGAGAATGTCAGATTTCATAAAGAGCAGGGAGAAGGGTTGCTCTTAGAAAAATTAGAATTATTGGATAGTTTGTTTATATCAGAACAGTGGCTCTAGAGTAGAGTGTAAGTATTGGAAATGGAGGAGGTTTCATGGATGTTAGCCCCGACCTAACAGGTGCTGCACTGTAGAATAGTTATCAGAAAATAGGAATGGAGAAAGCTAGAGGTTGGGAGGTAGGACTTCTAAGAGAGGAGTGCTGAATAGGCTGTAGGAATTGCTAGAGGGTCTGTAAAATGAATTAGCTGCTTACTGTATCTTTATACTTACATATAATTTAAAAGAAAGCATTTTATAAAGCTCATAAAGTTTCAGAAGTAAAATTCACAGTTTTTTTTTAGTTTGCTCAAAAATGCTGTACCTACTACTATACACCAACCATTGTTATAGGTGCTAGGGATACTGTAGTGAACAAAACAAAAATTCTTCTCCCGTGAATCTTATATATCTATATTTTTACTTATCTAAGTATGAGACTTTTGATTGGAAAGCTATGCTACCATGGATGTTTCTGGGGGAAACTGCCTTCTTACCTTGTTTGGGAAATTTTCCTTTCTTCCTTCCTACTTTGGGGATTTTCCCACCTACCTTCTTTTCTTCTTTCCATAAATGTTTATTGAGTACCTCCTGTGCCAGGCATTGGCGATACAAAGATCAAATTAGACATAGTTCTTCCTGTAACATTATAGTGGAGAAGAAGAAAATTAAATAAGCACTGTGATAAAGTTACAGCCTTCTAGGAACACGTGCTGGAACGTGTTCTAGGAGCACATACTGTAACTAATAGATTTGAAGTCTTAGAAGGTTTTTCCCCTAGAGAGAGTGATGTCTAGACTGAGCCTTGGCGTGTAAGCAGGAGTTAGCCGAGTGTAGAGGTGGGATTTTTCTGGCCGAGAGAACAGCATGTTTAAAGAATAGAAAATGATTTCATATGACTGGAATTTAGAATTTGAGGGATGGGGTTTGAAGAGAGGTAAGTAGGACCTGATTTTTTAAGACATTGTAAATCACATTAGGATAGGGTCCAAACTTTATGTAATGGAAATGTACACAAAGATTTTAAAAGAAATACATATGAGTTTTATGTATTCAAAAGGTTATGGGTTGTAGTATGCAGAGTGAATTGAAAGATTGAGGACTGGAAGTTGTTGAAGCAGGGCAGACATAGATCATGGTAGTTGGGACTGGGGTCCTAGTAAAGAACTTCTCAATGGGCCTGGAAAAGCGGGGATGGATTTGAGAGAACTTTAGAAGCACTTAAGTCTGAGAATGTGACCCATGTCTCTGGTTTGTGCATTTGGGTACGTGGTCTCATTATTAACTAAGGTAGGGACGCTGGAGGAGAAACAGGTTTGGTAACGTGAAGTATTGATTTTGGACTTGTTGAATCTGAATTATCTTTGAAATGCCCCAATAAAAATGCAGTAGAAGGCAAGAAGATATACATGTCTGCAGAGAGATTTGGACTGGAGGTAAAGATTTGGAAGGAATCAGCATGTAGTTGGAAATTACAGGGATGGGAGACCACTTGGGTATGGAGGTAGAGAAAAGGGCCTAGTGCAGAATCTGGAAGGAAGAGGAATCTGCAAAGTAAGCCGAGGAAGTAGAGGTAGAATGAAAATCAGGAATACTGTACTGCTTAAACCAAGGTTAAGAAACTGTTTTGAGAAGAAAAAGTGATAGTTTATTTTTTCAGAGGCAAAATTAGATAAGGACTAAAAAGTGTCCCATTGGATTTAGTACAAAGGAAGTTGTTAATGACTTTATGAGAGCAAATTTCATTAAGAGGTGAGCACCTGGTGCAGTAGTCACCCTGGATGAATGGGACAACTTGTTCTTTTAAGTTTGGCTATAGGTAGGCAGCCAGAGATCTGTAGTTCGAGTTGGACTTGAACTTAAGTAGAGAGTTTTGTTTTAAACAGAAGAGACTTGAACATAGTTAACTCCAACAGGAAGGAATGAGTAGAAATTCAACATTGAAGAAGGATTGATCCTGGTGCATTACCACTAAGTAAGTAGGGAAAATAAATTTTATTACTCTGAGTTGAATAGATTTAGGGAGTATGGCTTATGCCTACCACTTCATAAGCTTAATTTACAAATAAGAATACCAGTTTTATAACTGTCCCGAGGATCAGAAATTGTCATCTGTTTTGTCTGCATGTCCTTTTCTAGGGAAACCACTTACATAAGCAAAAATAGCATCACAAGGCCACATTATGAGCAGGGCATCAGCAAATGGAGTTAGTTGGATATCGGCAAATGAAATCAACCTATTAATGTATCCAACTCCGCTTTAGAGCAGTAGCTCTCTCATGGACTGACAGGTAGTGCCCCTGGTTAAGGCCTGCTCTCTTTTGGACAATGTTCTTGATCATTTTTTTTTACTTCTGACTCTCCTTTTCCTCCATTAGTACCCTTTCTACAGCCTGCTCTTTCTATATTAATCCTACCCATTGGATTTCAGACAAGTCCTTCTTTCTTCTTGAGACATTCTTTTTCTATTAGTAACTTCTGCAACCATTTGATTTATGCTGCTATTAGGTATTAAGTTTATTAATAACACTTTGATTCCTGATAATGCTTTATAGTGTTACCTGTAGTATTATTTATATAAATCAATTTTATAAAAATTATATAATTATTTGAGAATTCAGTTATTTTTATGGCTTTGTAATATATTTTAGGTGTAGTTGAAATAAAGGTGAAAATACTAAGCAATTTTTAAATAATGTTTTTATTGTAAAAATAGGTAATTTGGAAGGTCCAAAATTTTGTAAAGAAGACAGTGAAAATCCTTCCCTGATCTACTTTTAACGTGTGTATAACAAACTTTCAATTTGTTCCATGTAATATTTTTCTCCCACCTCCCATAAAACTGGATCCATGTGGCTTTCTAGTCTTCTCTTAATGTTTCCTGAATACTTTTTATGTTATTAAATGTTTTCTCTTATAAGATTTTCTATTGTTTACATAGATTCAGAGCTTTTAAATTCACTCTAATTTGTATATTGGACACCATGAGTTTCTATCTTCAGTATTTAAAATAATAGAAATATCCACCTAATAAAATTTTTGTGCACAACCCATATTATTGCTTTAGGATACATTCCTAAAAAAGAAACTTACATAGTCAAGATGGGAGTGGTGAATATTTATATTCTTGTTAGCAGTGTATGAGCATGCCTATTTTAAGTCATTGTCATCCATTAGTATGTATTATTTTTATATATTTTTTAATTTAATTGGAGAAAAAATTTTAATTTGTATATCTAAATATTTGGAATGTGAATTGCTTTCATATTTTTCTATTTCATGTGTTTGCTTGTATAAATTGCCTTTTATTAGTACGTTTTGCCTGGATGGGAGTGGGGAAAGGAGAGGTGTTGGTAAGTGTAAAGCTTTTTTCTCAAGGAGTAATGAGAATGTTAAGTTGTTCCAAGGACATTTGTCAGTTATCTAAAATGAAACTTTAAAAAATCTCTTTTAGAGGGTTCATTTATTTCTTACTTATTCCTTAGCATGACTATATGAAAGAGGAAGAAGGTTTTCCTGAAGATGAGGCGACTGAATCGGAAAAAAACCTTAAATTTGGTGAAAGAGTTGGATGCTTTCCCGAAGGTTCCTGACAGCTATGTGGAGACTTCAGCCAGTGGAGGTACAGGTGAGTATTAGTTCAGGTTACTAAATGTAACTTCAAGTGACCCAGGGAACAGCATACAGAAATGTGGCCACGAAGAACAAAGAAAGCAACTTTGTAACTCATCTGTCCTCTTGTCACACTGTTTCCCCTAATTTTATTCTTATATATATTCTCTTTGGTATCTAACCCAGTGCAGCCAATGCATTTAATGGTGTTTATTAAAACATTCCTGAGCAAATTAATTCAATTTTACTGCTTTAAAAGATTATTATATGTAAATAGAATTAATTTAGAGGAAGTTATTTAATGGTGTTGAAACTGCTTCAGTCCTATTTTGATTAAGAATAAGTAAATTTAGACATTGTAATAGAAATTCTGAAATTGCACATTACTGGAGAGAGGCAGCATGGGATAATAGTTGAAGAGCTTAGACCTTGAAGCCAGACTGTTTGGATTTAAATCCCACCTCTACTCTTTCCTAACTACTTGACCTTGAGGAAGTTACTTCATCAGGATATGCTGTAGTTTCTTCTTCCTTGAAATGGCAGTGATATCAGTATTTACCTAATAGGATTGATGTGGTGAAAGATAAATTTAACATTTATAACATGCTTAGAGCAGTGTCTGTTACAGGTAGATTTGTTTAATTAAATAAATGTATAAGATAAATATGTGAGTATTGCAATATTTACTTTCCCTGTGAAGTTCTAATAAAATAATATACAAGGTTGACATTTCATTTGGTAAAATGTGTAAATAAGTCACTTGCTTTTTCAAATCTTTTGTGTGGTTCAGTTTTGTTAATGAAAACAATGCAAGTTCTTATTGCACAGTCCATGTTAAGTGTGATCTGTCATAGATTATGACAGTTGCCTTTTTGTCAGATCTTTTACTTTTATAAGTGAAGTGATATATTTAGGATATCCAAAGGAGGTGAGAGTTTTATTAGCAATTTGGAGATACTTGAGTTTCTGGCACACAGATTGTTGTGGCTTCCCAGGAGCTAAGATATTAGGCTAGTTTTGTCTTTTTTTTTTTTTAATTGGGTTACATGCATGGATACATTTTTAATTATGAGGGAACTACTTTTAAATTTGTATTGTAAAATGAATGCTTTCATCATTTACCATAGCTGTGACACTGCTACATAGAAAAGTAGAAATTTCATATCTTGTAAACATTTGGCAAATCTGTTTAGTGAGAGATGCCTTTAATGTTGAAGAAATAAAATGCTTTCTCAATAGTACAAATGTCTGTTCATGTTTGTGCTCGTTAAATTTTCAATTTTGAGGTGTTTTAGAAAAACTGTAATGAACATTTTAAGAAATACCTTTTATAGTATTCATTCACAGCAGTCGGCATGCTTTGCTAATTTTAATCTCACTTAAAATAGTTCCCTGTTCACTTTTTAAAAATTGTTTTAATTGTTTTTCTTTTTCTTTTTTGATTTCTCAGTTTCTCTAATAGCATTTACCACTATGGCTTTATTAACCATAATGGAATTTTCAGTATATCAGGATACATGGATGAAGTATGAGTATGAAGTAGACAAGGATTTTTCTAGGTAACTTTTTTCTTGAGATACCTTTGGATTAAAATGTTTTGAAGATAACATATCTTTAAAAAAAAAATGTTTAGTCTTTTATACTTGGTTTATTTTAGTTCTGAAGAGAGTCCTAAAAAATTCTCTTTAATTGCATGCATTAGATGAAATACTTTAGAATTATTTGAATACTGGTTAAAATATGAAAGAAAGATTCTCTGATTTACTATGCACTGGTTTAAAAGGTTAAGAGAACATGATATGTTTTTTCTTAGATGTTGAAGTGACTGAAATAGTTTAATGTTTGAAACTGTTCACTCTGTAGATTTTGAAATATCTCACTGATCTTTGAGAACTGGAAAATAAATTGCCTAAAGATACATTGTATACATTTATAACTTGATTTTTAGAAGTTACATCTAAAGTAAAGGTTAATATAAATAATATAACATTAAGCCTTTGAAAATATAGTGCCTTGATTAGCAGACAAAATATACCTTATTTTAATTTATTAAAATCGTTTGGATTTTTTAATTGAAGATAGCAGGTTTATAATATTAAGAGTGCAGCAGATATGAGGAGACATTTATTCCTCAATTCTAATCCCAGCTCTTCCATTTACTTAGCTGTGTGACATTATGGAAATTACTAAATCTATATCTGTATGTGCTTAGTTTCCTTTTCTTTTATAGTATTCATTCATTTTCTGTAACATGGGGATTATAACTATAGTACCTTGCTCATGATGCTAATGAGAAATAAATTTATAAATTGCTGGGTAATCTTGGGCAAGTCACACAATTGACTTCTTTTGGGCCTCCGTTTCCTTTTATAACAGGAGTATTATTCTTGATGCTATTAGTTTTCAAGGAATGTGTTATCTTTTCTTATTTGTTTTTAACACCAGTGAAACACTGCATTTTTTCCAAATGAAGTCTCATGTAGTTCACCATGTAAATGTGGGGATGTCCAGAAGGCTGTCTAATTGGCCTCATCCTTGGGTTCTTACACCATCGCCTGAGCCTAAACCCCAAGCTTATTTGGAGCACAGTTTGAACTCTAGACAAATTGAAGGCTCTCTGAAGCTCTAAAAATCTGTAATCCTATTGAAACAAGATGAAAATTAGAGTAAAAAACATTTTGACAGGAAGCATAGGACAGGACTGTTGATTGTATTCATACCGTTACTCATGGTGCTCGATAATTATGTGATTTTAAGCCAGGCATTTACACTGCCTTATACACCATTGGCTTATCTGCAAAATTATGAAGCTATCCACTTTAAAGGCCCATGACAAAGAATAAAGAAAACAATATTTATAGGGCATCAAGCATAATGACTGATATATGGTATTTATTTGATAAAGGAGAAAGACTTAGAATTCCTAACTCTTGATTTTTTTTAAGTTTTATATTCTTAAAAGGACTATTTGCTATAAGGTTTATGTAAACAGAGGGTGACTTTTCTGAGTTGCTTTGAGTTATTAATCATAGTTAATTGTACAAATAAAGGATACTCCATTAAAAATTTGTGAAGCTAGAAAAACTTTTGGAATAATGGCAAAATAAAAAATTTAAAGTGCCTTTGTTGTGGCCATAAGAAATGCTGTCCAGGTTCTAGTCAAAATATTTTATTCTGTTTGAAATCCAAACTTTTCATAGATCAATTGATTTATTATATTTCTTATGTTTTGTTGTTTGATAAGTACTCATGTTTCATTTTTATGTTTTAGCAAACTGAGAATCAATATAGATATTACTGTTGCCATGAAGTGTCAATGTAAGTATACCTCTAACTTGATGAATCTCTATATAGTTTAGGGTTCAGACTATTGCTAGTAAAAAGTAAAACTATTGGTTGTGTTGTGACTTTATTTTTTCTTTATGATATCTTAAAATGCTACTGCAGCGTTAATACTACAAGTTCACCACCCCCCCACATGCCCCAGGGTTATATTCTTTAAACTTCTTTTCCATAAAGAGATTTAACTTTCACTTTAGTACAATTAAAAGAAAATCAGAAGAAATTTTTGTGAGAGTTCTGGTTTAGGCATACATGCTTTATGTCTCTCTTGTGTGGAGTACCAGTGTTTACACCCATGTTCTACAGACATACTCTGTTTCACTGTTTAAGTTAACTGCCTTTATTTTTACTCTTGCATATCAAAATACAGATCCAGGTCTTTTATAAATTAATAGTGATATTATGCATCTTTCTATGTTGACAGTAACTGCACTAGTTGGGGTGAGGATTTAATAATGTGGGTAACTGTTGTACCACTGTGTTGTACATTTGAAACCAATATGAGATTGTAGATCAGTGATACTTTAATAAAAAATAAAATAGCAACGTTACCCTTTTCTGTTTTTTTCACTAGCTTCACTTGATCATACTGGTAGAAGTGGAAAAATGTTAATATGCTAGATAGATAATGTTTGAATCAGTATTTGAAAAATGAGGATGCTTTTGCATGAAAAGTATCTTTTAAATCGCTGCTTGAAATGTGGAGACCAAGAATCCAGTAGTTCAGACAACATTTTTTGAAGCATGAAATAGTTTTTTCCTTAAGGAGATTAATTTCTGGGAGATTGCCTCTCAGAACAACCTTAAAATAACTTTTCCTTTTCCATTTATTTTTCCTTATGTTAGTGGTTTTAAGAGAAAAGAAATACTTTTATCTAAACTATTAGTGTTAATAAAAATATATCATGTTTGGCCTTAATTTAAATGTTTGAATACAATTAAAAATTTTAGCCTTTTCAAAATAAAATTTTCCTATTTGTTGATTTTTTTAAAAAAGCCCACAGCAGCTTTGCCTTAAGGTTTCTCTGAAACTCTAAGGAATTCTTGTAACTAATATTTTATTTAGCAGCCATCTAGTACTTTATGATCAGATTCTTGTGAAGTTTTGCAGATCTCCTCAGGTCACTAAAGTTTATGCTTTTTAACATGAGATACTGAGCCATCTTTTTTACTGACCAAGAAGTAAAAAAAGCATTACTAATTTTTGAATGATCTCTACCCAAACTAAGTAATTCTACTGTTTTAATTTTTGAACAAAACGCGGTACAGGAAAGTGATTCTACATATTTAAGAGTTTTCTGTTAGTCATCTCCATTTGTTAGTTTCTGTCAGATAGAGTTTTGCTCTGAGCATAGAATATAAAATGTGTCCTTTTCTTTGTGCAGATGTTGGAGCAGATGTACTGGATTTAGCAGAAACAATGGTTGCCTCTGCAGATGGTCTAGTTTATGAACCAGTAAGTTTGATGCAAATATTTAAAAATATGCTTTCAGGAATTATTCCTTTGAAGAGTTTTGGTATTTGCTTTTAGTTTTGTCTGAGCTAGTTTTCTAAATATATTTTCTTAATTCAAAAGTAATTTATATTCTTTATAAAAACTTATGGGGAAATAGTTACACCTAATACCACAGCCTTGAGATAACCATTGTTAACATTTTGGATAATCCTCTAACGTCTGTTTTACAATCTTACTCTTATTTTATATTTTTCGTTAATGCTTCCTGGTAGTTTGCTTTTTTCTTATAGTTCCATAGTGGCTGCATCAATTTACATTCCCACCAACAGGGCATGAGAGTTCCCTTTTCTCCACACACTCACCAACACTAGTTTTTTCTTGTGTTCTTGATACTAGACATTTTGACAGGTGTGATGTAGTATTTCACTGTGGTTTTGATGTACATTTCCCTGATGATTGGTGATCTTGAGTGTGTGTGTGTGTTTGCCATCTGTATGTCTTCTTTGGAAAAATGTCTGTCATCAGGTCCTTGGCCCATTTCTTAATCAGAATTTTTTTTTTGATGTTAAATTATATGACTTTTTTCTTTATTTTGGATATAACCCATTATGGATATATAATTTGCAAGTCAACAGGTTGCTGGTTCATTTTGTTGATAGTTTCCTTTGTAAGGCAAAAGCTTTTTGTTTGATGTAGTCCCAATTGTTTATTTTTACTTTTGTTGTCCTTGCCTGAACAGACAGAAAAAAATATTGCTAAGACAGATGTCCAGGAGTTTGCTGCCTATGTTTTCTTTTAGGAGTTTTATGTGTCATGTCTTACATTTAGGTCTTTAATGCATTTTTACTTCATTTTTGTATATTGTGTAACAAAGTGGCCCAGTTTCTTGTGCATGTGGCTGTTCAGTTTTCCCAACACTGTTAATTAAAGAGATTGTCTCCTCATTGTATATTCTTGCTGCTTTTGTTGTAGATTAGTTGACCATATAAATTAAATATAGGTTTATTTTGGGGCTCTCTATTCTGTTCGATTGATCTGTTTCTTTTTTAGGCCAGTACTATACTGTTTTGATGGCCATTACTTTGTAGTGTAGTTTAAAAATTTCTCAAGATTACCTTGACTATTGGGGTTCCATATGACTGAAAAATGCCATTGGAATTTTGATAAGGATTGCATTGAATCTGTAGATGGTTTTGGGAAGTATGGACGTTTTAACAATAGATTTTCACTGTTGAGTATGAGGTTAGCTGTGGGTTTATCATATATGGCCTTTATTATGTTGAAGAATGTTTCTGTTGCCACTTTGTTGAGTGTTTTTATTATGAATGGATGTTGAATTTTGTCAAATGTTTCTTCTGCATATATTGAGATGATCATATGCTTTTTATTCTTCATTTTGTTAATGTGGTGTATCACATTGATTGATTTGCAAATATTGAACCATTCTTGTATCCCTGAAATAAATCCCACCTGATTGTGATGAATGATCCCTTTAATGTATTGCTAAATTCAGTTTGTTAATATTTTGTTGAGGATACACTTTAAATAGAAATCTCTAAAGAAAAAGTAATTTTTTTATTGCCACTCTGAACCTTTTTACTTCCTAACTCCTGTATTCCCACTCAAAACATTGATTTCATGGTAATTTTTTATGAAGTGAGGTAGCTTACAAATTCAGGTACCATGTTTCTGCATATTGAACTATTATCTGCAAATTTAGATCAAGATAATTATTAGACACTTCAAAATTTGCATTACATTTCATATTATCTTAAGAATACTTATTCAACTTTGTTTTATTTATTTTGTTTTCTATCATTCTTAGTTGCCTTGCTTTTGTTTATCATTTTGTGGGGGGATTTTTGAGAACTTATTATTGGCAAGAGTATGGGGGTTACATTTGCAGACTCTAGCCTGACTGCCTATGCCATTTTCTTCTTATTCATACATGGATGGTTAGCTGAGGATAGAATTCTTTATGGTGTTTTGCACTGAATATTTATATACATTCTTCATTGTTTTCTGGCAACATTATTTTTTCCTTTGTAGGCAATGCCTTTACTTTATCTACTTAAATGCTTTTTTTCTTTACTTTCGCAATTCAAATACTTACCGTATATATCCAAGTGTGGGTCACCTCTGGTGTTTTGTTGTTTTTTTTTTTGTTGTTCTTAGTGATCTTAAGGAATTGAATTTTTAAATCTTTTTTGCTTGCTTCTTTGTTATAATGATGTTCAAAGCAAGGCTGTTACCTTTTTAAAATTATTGTCATACAATGTTGAATTTTGTGGATTGGTTCTCAATATCTTTATCAATTCCTACATTAGAGGCATATTTAGAACTTTGCCCTTTAGTTCTGATAGGTCATCTTGATCCAGCAGGGTCAATCTTCTTTTCAGTGCCTTCACATATATTAAAATTCAATGATTATATGTTCCACCTCTAATATATCACAGATCACTCTATTTTTAAAATTCTGTCTTCTTGATGCTAAATCTCACTGAGAAATAATTAGAAAAACTTAACAATTTTCTTATTTTTAAAATTGATATCATGGAGGAAATTAGCCCTTATACCTCAGATGGACACTTCTTTCAAATTAATGAATGTTTTTGTATCTCTATTTATTTGTTTATTATTCACCTTTGTGATGGAGAAATAAGTGGCCTATTTAGAGACTGAGAGTTGAAATAGACTATTGAGTATGTCAGTCCCTGTTCCACACCCCCACTCCCACCCCCACCAACATGCACACGCTGTTTACCAGACCTAGATGAAAGGAGGATACAGCCTAGATATGCTGTTTCTTCCATATCATATTAGAGCTTCAGGCGCTTTTGAAAAGAAAGGAGGAAGTCATGATTGGGTCCAGGATGGCAAAATGGTTTGCTAGGGCACCCCAAATTTCTTTTTCTGTGTTTGTTTTCACAGGCTAAATTTAGGTAGGGTGACCCCTTTCTTTAACCAGTGTAACTGTCCTCATTAGCAGCCAGCTGCGGCACTATTTGTTGCCTAATTTAGAATACTGCCCACGACACTTAAAGGCGAGAAATAACGTTGCTATGGAAGGCCCTCAGCACGTGTTCTCTGGCACGTGATGGAGTTCCTGACAGTGTTCCTGGGATGGAGACTGCCTCTTCCTCGTGTCTTCTTATTGTTTATCACCTATTTCCTTTATTACCCTGAACTGGGGATTTTACTTGCTGTCTACATAGACTCTTCTATCCCATGAGGTAAATCATGTGTTAGGCTCTTTTCTCAACTTAGTCTTGCATAAATTCCTGAAAATTTCCACCATGTTGTTATTTAAAATGATTTAAAATGATGATGTAGATTGTGTATTCACTTTTATGTTTCTTTGGACATTGTGAGCATTTGGTTATGAGGAGACTTAATCATCTTGAACTTACCTTGTAAAATTTATTTATACTGCTGCTTCTTTAGCATTCTCTCCATATTCTGCGTCTGGCATGCCCACTTTGTTTATAATTATCTCATTTATTTATATATATGTATTTTAGATGTCTTCTCTCCCCTAGATTTTAAGCTCCTTAGAAGTGCTAACTTTCTTCTTTCTTCTTTAGAATTCACAAAATGTAAAGCGTGATGCCTTGTAGTTACTAGGCACTAACGAGTATGTTAGCCTTATGTAAGTGTGACAGAATTACTGATTATTCCATTGTAAATATGAAAGTTTTACTTTGATTGAACTATAATTAAAACTCATATCTCAGCCACAAAGTTAGGAACTTAAATATTTAATTGTATACTTTTTATCAGTAATTTTTTAAATGTTTAAAATACTGCTAAGTACTCGTTCCTTTTTCCTAATTCATATTAATATATTTAAGAATTATTATTAATGTAAAATTAAGGTAATTTTACTTTAAAATTTTCAATCTTACTGTTTTAATATGCACTCTGAACATTAAAAACTAAACCCTCATAACTTGACTATTTTCTAAACCATGATCACATAATATGTTATGATAGTTACTATTTTACTATTTACTATTATATGTCACGACTATCTCTTCATTTATATGTCATTACTATTTCTTCATTTAAAGAAAATAATTATTTAAAAAAGTGTGGGCAAGTAAGGAATCTGACAGAGCTGGGTTTATAGACTGACTCTTTCTATCTAATCTTGAAAAAAGTTTTAAAACCCTGGAGCTCCTTCCTTGTCTGCAAAAAGGAAAGAATAATAACAGGCCCACAAGGTTGCTGTGAAGGTCCAGTGAGGTAAGCGGCATCGTGCCTAGCACAGAGTGTGCTACTCAGCAGTTGCCCAAGCCTTTTGGGAAAGTTGGAAGAGGAACCACATAGTCTCTCCTGTCAGCAGTTTTCTTCACTAGGTAACTGGGGGGGGAGTACCTGCAGCCTCATCTGTCTGCCGTGGTGTTTTACAGATGTTAGCATTTTCATCATGTGCTATGGCATGAAAAAGGTTAGGAAGCTTCCTCTGGACAGCTTCAGCCAGAGAAGTCATCTGAGTAATTACATTGTAATCAGAATGATGCGGGCAGTTTAACCTGGAATGGATGGTGTGTAGAATTTAGGTAGACAGGAGGGTCACAGTTACAGGGTGGTAGATCCCAGACTGGTATAATTAAATTACCAAAGACACAGAGGTAGAGCTATATCATAGAATGAGAGATTCTTTACCTTTGAATGAAGAGTGAAGGTTTTTAGGGAGAGAGGATTTTAAGTCCTAAAATTCCATTTTGTACATATGATAGATTGCAAACTTCTATCCACTCCTGTAAAAGTAGATAACTGTAACAGGAAACATTTGAGATTAGTAGGATTTCTTTACACTATTTTTGAGTAAAATATCAGATATTTAATTTTTATAGAAGGTTAAATGTGAATCGTGAATACTTGTTTTTAACAATACTATAAATTTGTTTCTTGCTCAAAGAAAATGAAAAAAAAAATGATTATGTAAAAGCCAAGAGATTGACAGTGCTAGTGATTATGTTTTCCTTTATTTCAGGCAATATTTGATCTTTCACCACAGCAAAAAGAGTGGCAGAGGTAATAAGTAAACAGAGTATTGTAGTCCTTAGATATCTGGATCATATTTTGTCTATTGTGAATATTCATAGGTTAATGTATTTCTCTAGGCATTTTTTAGATGAAATATTAGCAGAATATGCATTACAATTTCAGAAATTTTATCAAATCTTAGGGAAGTCATATAATCTTTTCTCGAGTGCACTTCAAATCATAAAAAATTTTAGTTTTCATTAAAAATTTTTATTAACTTAAAAAATGTTTTAAAGCAATATATGATCATTGTTTAAATTTAATTTATAGAAAGGATGTAAAGTAAAAGTCTTATCTTTATGTAAACTTAGTGCCACTGACTAGTAATAATAACCAAAATTTGATTTCCTGTGTAGCCTTCTAGAAATTTTCTGTTTGTATGTAATTTTCTGTATGTTTGAGTGTTTATGTTTTCCTAATACAAAGGAAAGCATTACATACATTCGTTTTATAAATTCCTTTTCTCTACCTAACCTGATATTCTGGACATCTTCCTATTTTAGGGCACTTAGTGCATACGGTAGTATTCTTTATGGATGAACTATAGTTTATTTAATTGGATCCGTATCAGTGGACATTTAGATTGCTTGCAGGATTCTAACATTAAAAACAATGCTCATTGAAAGCTTTTGAACCTAATTTCCTTATGTAATTGTGTGACTCTATAGAAAAAGTTTCTAGAAATGGAATTTTCTTTTCAGAGATTATTTAATTACCATTTTGATAATTTCTCATCACAAGGAAAAAAATTGCAACTATATTAAATGATGGTTGTTAACTAAACTTACTATGGTAATCATTTCACAATATATATGTATATCAAGTCATCTTGTGTACATTAAACTGATATGACATATGTCAATACTATCTCAGTACAACTGGAAAAAAGAACGTTTTGATAGACAATGCAAAATAAATGGTTCCCCCATCCCACTCATGTATATTGCTTTTTTTCTTTTTGGTTTCTAGGCATGTCTTGTACTTATAAAGGTTTATCTAATTTAAGACTATTACACAAGTTTTCTTGCCCATCCTTTTTTTTTTTCTTTCTAGTCCCTAAGTACATTTCAAAGCCCTTTCTTTATTAATTTTGAGCTTTACTGTTTGGGGAAATTTTAAAATTAAAGTTGAAATCAAATATGGTTCTTTAAAAGAACTGAATGTTAAGTATCTCTCAGCTTCTAGTGCTTTTAGGACAAAGCCATCCTTAGATGAAATACATTACTTTAATCCAGAAATATTAAAGTAAGAAATCTCCTTTCATCAGAATATTTCTCAGTGTTCAAGACTAGTAATAAGTGGGAGCAGAGATTATGTTTTTACTATTAAAATGATAGACATTTTCCTTCATAGTAATGTTTTCTATGTGCCTTCATATATGGAATAAACTTGGATATTTGTTAGTATATTTGAGGCAGAAGTCACACACACACACACACACAACACACATGCATGCAGTTTGATGTCATCAACCTCACTCCCCACTGCCCCGCACTAAAAGTTGAACTCTGGACATAAAAGACACACAAATATGAAGTCTTCAATTGCTGCTATCATTAGATCCAAAGATTTTAAGTCTTCAGCTCTATTAATCTGAAGATGGGATCTGGGCTTCCTGAAGCTTCCAAGATTATCATAGTCTGCTTCTAAAGAACTATTTATGAATGGACTAGAGATACCCAAGTCCTAACATCCTGGGTAATATGCATACTAAAATGTTCTTTTCCTTTAGAATTTGCTAAAAGATTTGTTTTCTCTCGATTGGTGTTCTCCTTTCTTAAAATATTTAGGATCCTAGTTAATCTTTCTCCTGTGGTAGTAAATCTCAAACCCTGCACATAGCCTTTCTGATTTCTGCTTTTTATTTCTAGATTTTAAATTCCTTCTGAGCTAAATTTACATTATAAACATGACTGTTTTAGTTAGGCCTGTTTTACCAGTGTTTTGATGGATGGTGCATAAGTGTTTAATCTCACACTTGCACTTGTAGAAAATGTTTATTTTATCATTTTGGTGGAATGTTCTGATTTACATTTGTTTCTTTTTTAAAGTGCCTATATTTATAATTTTTCCAATTTATGTATGTATATATATATATATATATATATACATACACATATTTTAAAGACTTTGTTTTTTAGAGCAGTTTTAGCTTCACAGCAAAATTGAACAAAAAAGTGCAGAGTTCCCAAATACCCCCTACCTCCACACATTGTTAGTGTGTGGCACCGGAATGGTACATTTCTTCCAACCTGTGAATCTCCATGGGCACGTCATTATCACCCATAGTTTGCATTAGGGTTCACTCTTGGTGTTAGACATTCTGTGAGTTTTGGATGTATAATGACACGTATCTACCATTATAGTACCTATAGGATAGTTTCACTGTCCTAAAAGTCTTCTGTTTTGTCTATTCTTCTTCCCTGTGTGTATAATTTTTGTATTTACTGAGTTTGAGCTTTAATACAGATGACTTTGGATGTTAGTTATTTAAAGATATAGAATTAAAGGAGGTAAAATAGGATTATATTTAAAGTTATTGCTGAAAATGATAGGAGATACCATGGCCCAGTGGTAGAAGTGTTAGCGAGAGGGAAAGCTTTTATTCTTGGTTTTGTTGTTTGGAATAAATAATTAGATTATTGTGAGCATAAAAATTTTGTAAAAAAAAAATCTAAAAGCAACTAACTTGTTCTTTGTGGTTGGGTTTATTTCAAAAGAAAATGTAAGCATGGGCTTTCAAATGTTTACTTTGTTCTCTGTAATCCTGTACCTAGTCTTTTAAAAAATTATAGGTAGAGTATAATATTGTGTTTAGAATCATCATATCATAGAATAAAGTTTAGGTTTCTTTGGAAAAAGAGACACCAGGTGATATTAAATGGCACTGTGACCTAGTTTTTAATGGAAATTGGATACTAGCGGTGGGGGGTCTATATAACTCAGTAATCTCCCACTTTAAGTCCATCAAATTTATTGTATGGCTCTTTATTTGTCTTATTCTTTATATCTATAATACTTATTCAATATCTGATAAAAAGTAAGAATTTTGTAGTTGCCGCTTACATGCATGAAAGATGAAGTTAGCTGCTCAGGTGAGTAGAAGGAGCTCCTTCTTGGCAACCCTGACTGTATGTCCCTTACTTACGGAACCCGGCAGGCTATGGAACCCAGCTATCGGACCTCTAGCCACCCCACCTCCCCTTTCTTGCTTTCAAGAAAATGACCAAAGAAAATTGGTAGTTTATTTTATAATCAAGTCCTGTAATAATAAAAAAATATGTGGCTTATCCGAGTCAGCTAAACATTGTTATTTTTTTAAAAGTGTTGGTTTTCTTTGTGTTCCATCTAAACTGTTGTTTGTGCTGCATGTAGGATGCTGCAGCTGATTCAGAGTAGGCTGCAAGAAGAGCATTCGCTTCAAGACGTGATATTTAAAAGTGCTTTTAAAAGTGCATCAACAGCACTTCCACCAAGGTGAGATGTATTTTTCAACTGTTATGAATTTACTTGGACATAATTTTAGTATTAGTTCATTGAATCTCATATTTCTTAGAGAAAATGTAATCATTCTGTATGATGATGGCTTTTACATTTGTAGCCTGTGATATTGATAGGATTATCATAAATGATACTTCATTTTCATTTAGTTTTTCTCTTTTATGTATGTATGGCATACCTCCATATAAAACTGTATTAGATTTAAGAACAAATTAATTGTAGTTACCACTATGAGGAGGTATAAATTTTGGTTAGGAATTTTGTGTTTTTACTTCACTTTTTTTCTCTTGTGATATTTGGGAAATGCTATAAACATGAATATGAATATAAACATGCATAGAAACTGCAGAGAGGTTTTACATTTGTGCAGGAAGAAAATGTCATTGTGTGTTTGAATTCAGATGGCATGCCCTTCCCTGACCTCATTCTTATTCCCGATTTCCCCTGCCCCTAAAGTGCTAGGACAGGTGATGAAAGTATGTCTTGCTTGGATGAATTCATTACTTTTAATCCTTCTTCTCTCATTGGACTTAACTCCTCTGGCTAGATTTGAAGAACCATGGAATTTTAGAATTATGTAAATATGATAATGTAGTAATTATGTAATTTTTTTCCATTTTATAGATGTATGATTTTAAGTAAATGTAGAGACTTCAAAAAAACTGCTGTTCTACTCTTGACATTTAGAACATTACCTAAAAATTGATCTTCAGGGACTTTTTCCCACTATGAAATATTCTTATGACAAAATGATTGAATGTGCTGTAAGTAATCCTGACCTATCTTCTTGTAACAGGGAAGATGATTCATCACAACCTCCAGATGCTTGTAGAATTCATGGTCATCTATATGTTAATAAAGTAGCAGGGAATTTTCACATAACTGTGGGCAAGTATGTTCTTTTCACTTACTGAAAATACATTAAAGTTGGCAGCGTCATTAAAAGTAAATTCTTCACTAATCAAATAATATTTAACCACCTATTAAAGGACTGCTTAAAATTGTGTGTATTTATAATTTTGGTGTCCTCCGACTGATGCTGTGGGCTTTAATATCAGGATAGAGAAGACTACTAACTTTAAAAACCACTTAAAAACAAAAATAAAACAGTCATGTCATATATTAATATAAATTAAAACCTTCTACTTGCCATGTTTTAATAGCCAGAAAGCTCTTACCTAATTAATTTGTCACTTTGTTGGATGGTGTTAGGTTTTTGTTTTGTTTTTCCTTTTGGTGATCTTCATCAAAATGTGATTGCTAACTAATTTGAGACAAGTATTTTGATGCAGTAAGGAATTACTAGTGTTTGGGATAAAGTTAAATTTAGTAGAAGTTAAGGAAAAATATCAGAGCACGTACCTTCCTGAGCAGCACTGAACACAGAAATGGCCATACAGTAGACATTTGGTAAGTCTCTGAATGAATAGATGCTGTGATTCTCTCCTGCCTCTCCTCCTGCCCTGCCCCCCCTCCCTCCCTTTCATCTGGAGTTGCAGACCTGAGGATTTCTTCATTGTAAAGAGATTCTTGGAGTACTTGCTATGCACAAAGTACCATTCTAGGTACTAAGGATGAAACAGTGAAAAAAGGAGAAAAGGTTTTTGCCTTTTGGTGCTGACATTCCGTGAGAGAATCCAAACTTTAAACTGTGAACAGCACTAATAATTATCTAATTATAATTGTATTGAAGCTATAAAGGAAAAGTATGGCTGATAAGAAATATATAACAAGGTACCTGACCTCTTAAGTCAGCAGAGGTTTTATTAAGGAAAACCTTTGAACACTTGTGGATGATAAGCTATTTCATACTTAAAGGAAAAAAGGGCATCCAGGCTGAGGGAAAGCCCTTACGGCAGAAGAGTATGGCTGGAGATTTTTTTTTTTGCTTTTGGATAAAATTTATTAGAGAAATTGAGTTGCTAAACAGGCTAAAGAAAAACAGAGGTCACTTGATTATTTCAAACTCTGTCTTTGTTGAAAGAAGTTTTAATGTGAAATGACGAGAGTAAAAAAACTGAGCAACCATTCATGGTCTATCTATCTACCCTGTTCTAGGTGTGGTGGATGCTTTTCTATCTGTTGTCACATTCAATCAAGCCTCACTTTTTTTTTTTTAAACTAACAAATTTTACTATGAAATATGTTAAAGTTCAATTTCAAAAGAACAAAAAGTTAGGGCACAAACAAAATGTAGCAATGATGAGACACTCTCTTGATAAGCTGCTCTTATAAATCTGGCTGGAGATTTTATATGTGTAAAAAGAGAGTGTTAGACTTTGATGCAAAATTATTTCAGTGTTTATAGAATGATCAGATCAGGCACTTGTTCTGTTTTATCAAACAGGCAACAAATAATAGTTACTCAAAGAAATTTAGAAGATTTTATTGCACCTTTGGATACAAACAGTATCCTACTCTTAAATTACCTGAAAGAGGAAAACTGACAAATATTGTATGAGCCTCTATATTATGACTTTAACTTGCATTTTCACTTCTCTCTTCATGTGACAACTCATGCCATCAGGAAGAGAGACCAAATGGAAAAGCATTTGATTTTTGTCTTATCCTGACCATCTCTGGGTTATCTTGTAAGCCCACCCCTGTTTTTTTGGTATTAGGTTTGTCAAATTCAATGTTGATCCTTTTGAAGGCTTCATACTCTCTCAGGCACAGTATTATTCTCAATTATAATATAAAGGAGACAAAAAAAGAGCATGATTTATAACTATTTCAACATGCAAATGCTTGAGCATGAGTCTGTTAGATAAGGTAATGAAGCAGGCAGATGCTTGCTGCTTACATGTAGAATCATTAGGTGTACAACTGCAAATGCAGACTGAGACATGTATGGCTGCTCGCATATCATGATGGTTATTTATGTTGATCAGATGATATTCTGAAATAGTGAACAACTCTTTGTAATAAGGTGAACAAAAAAAAGTACATATACTGTTCCATTTCTGGGAAATTCAGTGTATGTTGAAACTACAACAAAGTACTTTGTAAAGCTAAGTGGAGATCATTATACAAAGGTTTTTCACCTATGGAAAAGCCATTCAGAGTGTTTGGAAGTCATGCAAGATACGGGACAGTATTGGTGTGTGTGAGATTGTCATTGCATCGCAGGATGCCTTGCTTGTCCATTAAGTGTCAGTAGCAGCTCCTCTCCAGTAATGATGACAACCAAAAATGCCTACCCCTAGCCCCCGCCAATTGTCAAAACAGCCTTTTCTTTACTGAAAATCATGCAGAATGATATATAACATGCAAAATATATCAAATTCAAATTTCAGTGTCCAAAAATAAAGTTTTATTGGAACATAGTCATGCTCATTTGTTGACATGTGGCTGCTTTGGTGCTGCAGTATCAGAGGTGAATGACTGGGATGGACTGTCCCAATCGTGACTCTCCCATCGCTTCTCGCGGCTATTGGTGTACCACAGGCTGCAGTGGTGTAGTGAGAGCTTGACAGCATGACAGATGCCTGTGTACTGCCATTCTGCAGTATTTTATTTATTGCATTACTATGTCAAAAAAAGAAATATGGACTTTTAACATAATGGAGTGTGGATTATTTTATGAAATTTGACCTCGGAGCATTGTATGTATTACGCAGTGACACTATAGCTGTGCTAAAAGAATACAATAAATGTCAATATTATCGGACTACATACTCATTACAAACATCCCTAACTCACAGAATAGAAATGGTCAATAAAATTTGATAATTTAAAATGGAATATATAAACATAAGTAGACTTTTTATATAAAAATGAAAATGAAACTATAGCAGAGTAAGTTACCAAGTGACTCAGGCGTTAGCTAAGTAAGGAAGGCCATTTACTGGTATGAAATGTGTTTGATTGCAACAACCTAAGAATTGCATCCAGGAAGAATAAATTTGCTTTGGATGCTTAGCCTTTTGAAGTGAGAAAGTCCTTTTAACAGCTGAGGAAATTGAGAGCAGTGTCCAATAGTCAGTCAAGAAGCAAGGCAGGTGATTTTGAGTGATTTCCTTAGCTCTCAGTGAGTGACAGGAGTTACCAATGCTGCTTGTCTTTCTGAGGAACCAGTGTGAATTTGAAGTGATTGAAGAATTAATGTCTATGAATATTGAGTAATGTCTATGAATGTTAAGCACAGAATAGCTACAGGCAAAAATATTTTTAAAGAAGTTGAGAAAGAGGACTCTCTTGTCCCCTCCTGGCCTGAGCCAGGAGCTCTGTCCTCTCGCTTTCTCTCTTAATAAAAGCCTCTGCTTTGCTCTACTAAAAAAAAAAAAAAAAGAAAGAAAAGAATAGCTAGTACTCTGCAGGTAGGAGGAAAAAAAAAAGAATTTGAGAGATCTCACCATTGAAAGTTAAAATATGTATGGAGCAGGAAAGGCTTACTTGCAAAAGCTTATAAAAATGTAGGGTGTTTAAAGCTTGTGGTTATCCATTTTCTCATTAGTAATTTAAAGAAAATATTTGAATTATTACATATTATTGAACCAAAGTAGTATTGATAAACTTCGTTTGCTGTCATGGACTTAAACACTCATTTCCGTGAACTTTTGTCAGAAATAAAAACTGAATATTCCAACTTGCCCTTTTGTACAACAGCTTGACAGCTTAGCAGTGGCAGTTTGATTTTTTTGAGCTCAGGGCTGAGATTGAAATTTTTCTGAATAACAGAACTACTGTCAACCATTATTATTGAACACTGAATAGCTTTGGAAATTACATTTTATGCAGACAATGTTTCTTAATGAATTTAACCAAAAATAAGGAAAAAAAGAGGGCTTATATACAAAACATAATATAGTAAAGTTATTTTAGTGATAAGTAATGTCAAATGATTCTAAGTGGTTTTCTGTGTTTTCCATGCTTTGACAGCCCACGCTTGTTAAAAGTTAAAACAAGAAGCAAGATCTCTGTTCTTAAACTTGCATATATTTTCCAACCTCAGATTATAGCCCCAGAGTGTTTTCAGACCTTGGAGCAAGTGCAAAGAGAATTTCCATGTTTTCAAAATCCATTTAACTATGAAATTGAGAAAATTCTGCCTTCAACTGGAAACGATACAATGTGATGACATACTACAAGAAAATACCAAGAGAATCTGACTAGAGTTCAGTAATTGCTTTCCAAGCAGTGAATATGCTCAATTAAAACATATGCTTATGGATTAATATTTTCTAAGATAAAAATATGTAAAATTTCATTATAGACCATCATTAATAAATATTTGTGATCAATTTTGAAAATAGGAAACACTGACTCTAAACCCCAATTAAGCAAAATGTTATCTCCTAGCAAAGATACTTACATTATGAAAAAAATACTCAATTTTTAGTTTTACTCTGAATTTTATTAATAACTGTGTGAAAATTTGTTTTCTCTTTTGTTATGTAACTAATTACAAAATGGCTTCAGTTTTGCATCTTGGCCCTCAAAGTGTAAGATATTTACTGTGTGGCTCTTTATAGAAAATGTCTGCCAATCCCGAGTTTATTACATTGCTGAGATGAATAGACTTATCTGCTTAAGTCATAGGCCAAGTATGTTCTTACATTATTTACGTTCTTAATTATGTTAAGATAATTGCATAACTTTGGAGAGATCCCCTTTCTGACTTTAGTTATATAGTTAAATATTATTACTTTAATCTTTTTTCCTCCTTTCAGGGCAATTCCACATCCCCGAGGTCATGCACATTTGGCAGCACTTGTCAGCCATGACTGTAAGCAGTTTCTGAAATGTTTTTCCATGACGATGTCCCTGAAAAAAAAAAGTTTTTTTTTTTATGCAGGTGTATTAAACTTTCAAAGGTAGGGCTTTGAAAGTCAACTGTTTTGAAAACAGATAGCCAAAGGAGCAAGTAAATTATTGAATTTATTGACATATCCATTTTCTCTCATCTTAAAGCTACCTGTACCCCTGTTCAGGCATAGCTCACAGGCTGCTGAAGTCAGGGAAGAAAGCCTTGATTGGTGTGTTTTATACCACTTTCTATACTTTTCTGCTAACTTTTCTGCATAATGAAGAGGGTATCTTTGAAGTTTATTTTGACATGTAAATCTAAATGTGGACGTATACACAGGTGCATGTAAAGTATCAAGTTAGTTTTGTGTAATGATTGCCATAAAACTTAGTTTTCAGAATCGGCCTTAGAGAACAAAAGTAATATTTCCATAAAAGGTCAGTTTGGTCACATTTAGCAATGGTGTGTATTAAAATATATATATGATCAGTTTTGTTATGTGGCTACATGGACATTATCCCAGTTCTAACAACACAGTCCTATTACTCTATGATGATTTAGAGTGGGATAGAACTTACTGTTTTGGTTACCAGGATTAGATGTAATATTTCTTAGAAGTTAATTTGTATATAATTACAAAATTTGAGATCCAGCATTTTATCAGAATGTACTTTCTCTTATACATTTAATTCCACATTCATATGCTTTTTTTCTCACAATGATGTGGCTTTAAATACTGTATTATTATACCTGCAGATTTTAGATATTTTCATGTAGCAGTAGATAGGAATGTGAACCAGTCTGTAACATACAGTTTCAGATAATTTCTCTACTTAATTGGTTTTATTTTTTGCCTTTTAGCTTACAACTTTTCTCACAGAATAGATCACTTGTCCTTTGGAGAGCTTGTTCCAGCAATTATTAATCCTTTAGATGGAACTGAAAAAATTGCTGTAGATAGTAAGTATCTAAAAATCACTGTTGGAATTTGCATGTAGGTAATCGTTCTTAAAACTTTAATGTTAATACATTTTTAATAGTCCTCTTCCTGATTCCTCTTTTAACAGATAAATCTTTAAGTGGTTTAAATAGTTGATAATCTTTAAGTGGACATATAGAGAGAGAAGTCGTAATAGTGGATAAAATTTAAATATTAAAAAATAAGTCATGGAACAGAATAAGAAATTAGAGTTAAAAGCAGGAGGAGTAGAATTGACAAACTCTCTAATAATACGGTAGGTAACTCTAATAGGGCATAACTGCTTTCCATATTCACCAGAGAAAGAATAAGAACAAAAGAAAGGTTCACCATTATAAGAATTTTCTTCTTTGTATAGGTTCAAAGTTCTAAAATGCAAATTTACCATTTTAAAAACCTCTGGAGAATTTCATAAACATCAGAAACCCAGAGTTATTCTAGAATGGTTTGGTTATTCATAGAGAAGTAGTAAATTATAGCATTTATACCTTTTATTGCTATTTTAACCTTTTCCATTTAGAATTTCAGTTTATTGAAATATGGTGGATTATTTTCTTTCTGTAGCAAGTAATTTGTTCTTGTTTCCTGAAGGGTTCTGATTGTCTTGCCTCTATTAGTCATATTATATGACATGCCCCCCTTATAAGACCTCCTAATAATGTCTAGAGCTTCCTGTGCTACTAATAATTCTAGCCTTTGCAAAACTGTAATTAAGAATTTCATTTTCTTTTCATGTAAATATATTTATTAATATTATTCTTAGTAGTTTATCTTTTGGCCTAGTGTTGTAATCAGATAAAAATGTTTTAATTAGAATACTGACATATATTCATGAGTATTTTACGCTTGTATGGGAATGTTTGACTGAAAGAAACTTGAATGTACTCAATTTGGAAATATGTGAGTCAAAACATTCTGAGAATTATATGCTTTATTCAGTGTAATCTTATCTTTAATTTCTGTTCATTCTATACAGAAATGCACTGAATATTAAGAGAGAACTCATTTAAAAATATGTTGGTTAATATTTTGTTTCAGGATGCCAAAGTGAACTATAAATTTTTGTACAGAAGCAGTTCTAAATATAAATAGATTAATTTTCAAAAGGTTTAAGTCTGCTTGTTCCTTAATTCACAAAGACCAACAGGTATTTAGTTATAAAATGCCACCATAAGTTATCAGTAGGTTATTCAAAGCTTTAAAGAAGGTGAACTCATCTTCATCCATATTGGTTCTCTTTTTCCAAAAAGAAAAAAAAAGTCAGTATTACAGATCTGTTTCCAGGTCCTCACCCCCTCCTTGATGTTCTCCAGAAGTTTTGAGGGTGTTACTTAGCAGTTACATCTTTAATGCTGTGGAGAGCAAGACTGGTCTACAGCCTTTGGAACATTAACTGCTTTCAACCGTTCCCACCCCACACCTACCTGTCCATTAAGTTATCTCTAACAAACTTAGAGTCTTCTTAAATTAACATTAGACAAATAGGTTTTAGGTAGTTCTCTGGCCACAGCTGAAAACTTTCCCAATTTTTCCTGTTTCTTTGACCTTTGTTGGTTTTTATTCATTGCATGGACCCTTTCCTCTTCACATGTGAGATTTCCATTGTGCTGCATTTTTTTCCTCCAAGTCTAATTATTCTGCCCATGTATACAGCATCAATTATTGCCTCACCTCTCAGTTTCAACTGTTTTTCAGTAAGTACTTAATACCTCAAGACCTTTCCCCCTGCACTTTCAGCTTTCTCCATTTATGGCATGGTAGAGCTTATCTGTAAAAACACCTCAAAACTAAGCACAGTTTTGAGCAATTCACCTTATATCAAAGCACAACTCAAGGATGAAACTGAAGACCATCTATAATGAGGAGCCATCTACTGGTGGCGGAAGAAGTTGACACCCTTTTGCCTTAATATTATCTATAATGTTATTTATGATATTGAGTTGAAATTAATAAAACTGGACAAAATTGTTATGTTTTAAAAGTTATGGTGGTGCAAATAATAGGTGAAATAAGAAGTAGTGAGATTGAAACAGGTTTTATTTTTTGTTGTTAGAAACTTGTTTAATGTTAGTGTCTGAAGAGACCATTATGCTTACCTGTCTCCCTTCTCTTTGCCTTCCCCTCCCCTATTTTGGATGACACTGAGGTACAAGACAGAGAAATTGGGCTGAGGAAATAAAAACAAAAAAGCCAGACACACAAAAGTGCATAGTGTATACTTGCATTTATGTGAAATTCTAGAATAGGAAAACCAATCTAGGACAATAGAAGATGGATTGGTGTTTGGCCTGGGGCCAGAGATGGAATTGGTTGCAAAGGGGTTTGGAGGAACTTTTTGAGGCGATGAAAATGTTTTATATTTTGATTGTGGTGGTGATCATATGGATGAATACATTTGTCAAAATGTATCAAACTGTACAATTAAAATTGATGCATTTTATTCACATACACACTTTTACTATGTAGTAATTATTATTATGTAGTGTGAACTGCATCTGTTTTCTGGTCAGATTTAGTAGGACCCTATTACTTATCTAGTTGAAGCTATAGATTAGATGTATCTAATTTAAAATTTTGTAGAATATAGACTTAGAGAATTAACATGTTTTGTATTATGTGAACTGTTAATGGCTTAAAATACCATAATTGGTAATATGCTGGTATTAAACCTGGAAATCCCTAATGACTATATAAATATTGATCCTTTTGGTTACACAATAACCCCAGGCCATCACTGGGTGGCTTCTTTAGATAACTTCTTGCTGTGGTATTAATTCCTTGTACTTATCTAAAGATGGCCTAATGCGATTTTCATTTATTTATATATCTTCAGATATTAGTAGATATTGAGAATTATGCTTATCAGTTCCTATATTATAAAGAAATGCTACTTTTCCATATTTTATAAAAGGATGATAATGATTATAAAGGATATCGAAGTCACTAGCTCAGTTTAAACATCTAAAAGATGTGTGTGACTATTTTATGCTTACTGAGAACTTGTTTTACTAAGTGTGAGTATATTGCTTTCATTAATTCTTTCTTTTAACCTTTTTTGGTCCAATATTAAGTCATAAGTAGCATTAGATTTCAGGTTAAGTGTATTTAATAGAAGGAGAATATAGTTGGCAGTAATTTTTTTGCTCCTGGATTAATGAAAACACATTTTATTTTTATTCTAGACAACCAGATGTTCCAGTATTTCATCACAGTTGTGCCAACAAAACTACACACATACAAGATCTCAGCAGACACCCATCAGTTTTCTGTGACAGAAAGGGTAAGTTGAATACAAGTAGCAGAATGATTTTTTATCATTTTATAGTCCTGCTGCAAAAGAGGGTTGGCGTTTCTGTTGGTGCCTTCCTCCATGTAAGATTTGAAATGCATTAGCATTTTATTTTAAGCTAATAAAATATCAGAAATAAGTATTAGAGTGTTTTAGAGCAAGAAAAAAATTTTAAACCTGGAATGTTCTCTAATCAATTACAAAATTATTAAACTATGATGGGATTATTATATTCCTAATATCTTAATTTTGTAATGTTTTCTCATGTATTGGTATGAGCAGTTCTTACCTGTCAGCACATTCTGTGATTTCTGTGGTATTTATTTTTTAATTAGTGTACCTACTGTGGAGCATGTGTGGTTATCGTGGCTCAGATAGCAGATTCAGAGGGCTTGCCTTCCCAATTGAGTGCCTTGTATTCATCTGATTGAGAGGACAAACTCAGGGTGGAGTGGTCTTATAGATACATTTTGATAGCGAGGAGCGGAGTTTTTGAATTGGGCGGTTTGACAGCCTTCTTATCTACTCTGAGGCCATGTTTCCTTATTACTGTGTTTAAGAATGGTGAATATTCAAATATTAGTATCCAGAAGAATTCCTAGGCAAAATTTAAGTGCTTTTAAAAATTTGCTTTTCTCAATATGGAGTTTTCTTTTCATAGTCTTCAATTTACCTGACTGTGTTCTCAATAACTGTAGAATTTTTTTATTGTTAGGAGATTGAGTACTGAAGTTTTTAGGAATGAAGTGTCATGTGTTTATAACTTTCAAATGGTTCAGAGGAAAAGTCAAGTATGTATATCTGTGTGTGGACATGTGTGTGTTTATGCATATAGAGGGAGGGAAACTGGGTTAAGTGTATATAAGTATATGTTGTGCTTTTCAGCATTTCTGGAGGGTGCCGTTTCTCACTAAGACTGCTAACACCTGAGTGTCAGACGGTGTCAGCCAGTCCACACAGGGGCAGGGCTTTAGGCACAAGAGGCATCCTTGCTTTGCTGTGGGAGTGTGAAATGGCACAGTCTCTACGGAGGAGAACTTGGCAAGATCCGCAGAACGCCGTTTGACCCAGCGGCCCCACTTCCAGAGACTGAATCCAAAGAAACGGTGGAAAGAATACAAATGATGCCTGTGTGAGGCTATTCATTGTGTTATTTCTAATAGTAGGAAGCTAGAAACGATCCAAATGGTACATCCACAAATGGAGAAACATGCAGCTTTCAAAAGAGAGAAAGATATCTATATACTGATATGAAATTGTCTCTGGGATATATTTTAAATAACAAGATTAAATTAAAAAAAAAGAACCCCCGAGCATTTGACCTTTGAGGGAGGTATGTTTGTGCTGATAAGGTGGCTAAAATAGTGTGTTTCACTTAAAAAAAAAAAATGAAGTAACTAGAGTTGGTAAAATAGAGGATAAGGGGAGAGGCTGACCTTCATTCGTCCTGGAATCCAAAGTGAATCATTATTAGTCTTTGGTTATATGGACCCCTGGACCCCTGGAACAGCTTTTACCCATATAGGTGGTGACAGTATATTTATAATTTTAGTATTAGAACATATTAGAACTTGAGGATGAAGTCACTTTATTAAACTTAATCAATGGCTCACTAGGCTCTGTTGTGATAGGGAAAGGGTTTTTTAATGCCCTGTATAGAATTGTTTTAAATTTCCTTCATTTTGTGTATTCTTAAAGCTTTGTAGTTTTAGTTATACCTTAGTAAAAAAAAAGAAGGGTCTGGGACAAAAGTCATAACAAAGCACTGCGGTAGTATAGCTGTTTTAAGCTGTAATAGAAAATTTATTAGAAAATTTGCAAACTTGATTTTTGAAGCATCAGTAGGAGGGAATGAAATAGAATTATTTTCTTTGAGTGTGCACACTGTGGTATGTTTATAGTATTAGTTACATTCCTTCAAAGAAAAAAAACCCTTTAAAAACTGAACCAGTTGCTCAAATACTGATATCTTTCAAATTAATGCGTTTTATTTTCTTCCTTTATTATATCTCATATCGTTTAAAATGAGCAACAGAAAGTGGAAATTTTTTTTAAATATGATCATTCTTCCCAAAGAATATTACAAAAAGTATGTCAGGAGTGATCAGGGAAGGATTTGCCATGCAGCTGTAGGCTCTGAGCTCAGTAGAAAATATGTATGTAAAGTGAACATTTTTTTGAGAAAATAGGAAGGAATGATTTTGCTCTTTTAATTGCTTCAAAAGCTAACCAAACCAAGAATCCTGAGTGAGTTTGATCGTCCAAGGAGCCTCGTCTAATAGGACGGCCCATAAGGGATTTGGCTGCCCCTCGCGCAGTAGGGCTGTATGGCTTCCTGATCACTGTTTGCAGGTGACCAGACGACACGAATGCTGTTTTTCCTCCTCTTCCTCCTTTCCCTTTCCTTTTGCCTTCCTTTTAGGAACGTGTCATTAACCATGCTGCGGGCAGCCATGGAGTCTCTGGGATATTCATGAAATACGATCTCAGCTCTCTGATGGTGACTGTTACTGAGGAGCACATGCCATTCTGGCAGTTTTTTGTAAGACTCTGTGGTATCATTGGAGGAATCTTTTCAACAACAGGTTAAGATTCATCCCTCTTTTGTCTGATTTCTAAAAGTGTTGCTGACACTGAAATTAAGGTGCTTTTACATAAAAAGGGCAGGAATATATATGTCATCATATTTTGATATTAGTAAGAACTTTTTCTGTAAGGTTTAATTCCAAACCACAAAATTAAATTGATCGAGTGTTAAGGGAGATTACTTAGTAAGCTAGGAAAATCCTAGAATTGAAATCCAAGTTGTGCCTTTTATAGGTCACCTACCTTTTCTGATATTATTTTCTCATCTGTACAACTGGGAATAATATCTAACTTGTAAGGGTGTTATAGGGTTAGATGAGAAAATGCCTAGAAATAGTAGACACTTGATTGTAAATTTTATTTCTCACTTAAGGTATTTTACAATATGTAAATCGTATCTTATGTTGAGCTATGCAGTATGTGAAACCAAATTTTTCAGTCAGTCATGTTCTGATGGTTTTTGGCCTTTTTGTCCTGAGATGGGATTCTGTCAAAGATAACTTGCAGAATTGTAATCATGAAAATTTGAGCATTAAGCATAATAAAGAAAGGAAATGGTTCGTTATTTATCCCAACCCCTATTCAGTATTAATATCGAGTTTATATACTTTGAATTATATTTTTCATATGACAGTCTCTGTCACTGTTTCATCTAAATTCATTTAAATTTATGGGGCTGATACTATTTTTCAAAATTATGTGGGTGTGAGTTTGCTAAGGTCATGATTATGTGGCCTTGTGATTTTGAAAGAAATCCATTAAAAAAAATTTTAACTGTCCTGTTTAACCATGGATGTGAATAAAGCAAAAATCTTTTTTTCCTTCCTTAATCTATTCCATTTTAATTAGTTGAGTATTTTATTCTTACATAGCAATTTAGAGAATAATTTAGGAAATAATTTTATTGAAAGAATAATTTTATTAAAAATAAACTTTTTTTATTTTAGGCATGTTACATGGGATTGGAAAATTTATAGTTGAAATAATTTACTGTCGCTTTAGACTTGGATCCTACAAACCCGTCAATTCTGTAAGTAGTATAGTATAAACAGTGCTGATCTCTATTATTGTTAAATCTAAACAGTAACTTTTGGTGCCCAGGAAGAGATTCCTGAAATAAAGCGTCATGTTTAGAGGAACTAGTATAAGGAATAGAACTAACGCTTTGATCTTTTTCTCTCCCTAGATCCCCTTTGAGGATGGCCACACAGACAACCACTTACCTCTTTTAGAAAATAATACACATTAGCACCTCCTGAGTGAAGGAGAAAAACTTTTTGCCTGAGACATAAAACCTTTTTTAATAATGATATTGTGCAATATATTCAAAGAAAAAGAAAATATGAATGAGAAGCAGGAATCACACCTAGAAAAAAGAAAGAAAAAAAAAAACCCAAACTGAAATCCTTTATATGTTGTGTCTGTTACACATGTCCTAGAAGAAATTATGCAGCTTATCAGCGACTAAGCCCAACTGGAGCACTACTTTGAAGATGACCCCTCTGATGTTTTCACAGCACATGGGCAGTATTAAAATCAGACCTTGCTTCTTGGTGACAAAGAAGGAAAGAAGGCAAACCATCTAAAGAAAAATGCATTGATAAGTGCAAATGTTTGCGTCCTTTTGTTTTTAAAAGATATGATGTCGGAATAAAATATGTAAAACATATTGAATACTAGTCTAGACTTTAAACAGTTGTGATCAGGTCACATTGTTAATAAAACAGGATGGCTCCCTATGTTATAGCCATATTAATGTGAAGCCATAATGACAAGACCATTTATCCAGTATTTGGTTTTATGAAGGTAACTGCTTTTCTTTAAACTCTGGCTATTGACTTTTCTAGCTGTTCAAGGCAGGGTGACGGAAGACTAAGGTGAATTCTTACAGGGGCAGGTACTTTGGTGCTGTGACATGTAACAGAGGTATCATTCACAGATTGTACAGTGGACACCTAGACATGGAGAAGAAAGTACATTTTTTAAAAAAGATACTAATTTTCCTTATCTGATCCTTGTATTATTGGTATACTTTGTGGGGGGAGGACTTAAAATGCACTACTGATGGTGAAAATTACCAGCTTGTAAAATATTAAGAGAAGTAGAAAATTTTATACATGTTGTGTTAAGTGGGCAACAAGGTAACTAAGATGAAAAGGTGAGGCACATATTTAAGACAAGATAATGTCAGATCTGAGGTATTATCCTGTGAAACAATGTGTGTTAAAGCATAAAGCCGGGTTATGAAAGGAGCATCGTCAGCCAGTGTCCTGAGTGTGGTTGATGCTGCGCTAGGTTGTAGTGGTCTAGCTTCTTACTATTTAAGGGCTGGTTTTAAGTTTCCAGACTGTAGAAGGTTAAAAATATTGAGAGGGAGGTATCACTCAGGTGCCACTAAAAGCTCTATTTAGAATGTGTGTGCCAATATCAGTGTTCCTTTTATAATACTTAGTGATAAAAGAATCATCAACCAGTCCCCATGGTTTAAATCATAGAGGGAAATGGAGAAAAAAATGCTCGGTAAGTAACAAGGACAAGACTAAGAAAGACTAGATTTAAAATGGTGGTTTTTAAAGAACAGGATGTCACAAGTTAGAGTTAAAAAAAATTTTTTTTTAAGGGTACGAGGAATGTTTTCCTTAAGACAGCTGGGCAGAATGTAATGGAGAGGAGAAATCCTGATAAAACTACTTTGCAGTAAAACTTACATTGAATGGTATTTTGCAGAAAATAACATGCATCATTGCTTAAAATATGTAGTTTATCATTAACAGCCATTAAGTTAACTGATTAATACAGGTGACATGCTTTGAAAGATTTTTGAATCCAGGAAACTCCAAATAATGAATAAGCCTTCTCTGTTTTTTATTTCTTTTCTTTAGCTATTACTTCCAATGAAGTTAGGCTAGGAACTAATGTAAGAAATAAGAACATCTCTTGAGAGGAATTTTATTTAGAGAAAATTAGAATTTTAGCTGTTCAGACTGAATATTGGTTCTGTGAGTGTCAGAAAGCTCAGTCAAGTTTCAGGGGTTTTTTTAATGGGAAGAAAAACAATACTGATTTAGATTATTTTCTTTCTGTTAGGATTATAACAGGTATCTTTTAAAAGGATTTAAAATTTTATTTTGGTATTTATATATTATTTTTGTTTCCTTGTTTTCCAAATACCATGTTAAAATTTTAATGGAATTAATCTCTCCCATTAAAACTGCCTATAAAAGGAATTTCTTTAAAGCAAAATCCTGCTTTGCTGTTGATTTCCATTTTAGAAATTAAGAAAGGTTTCCACCCTAAACTTGAATTGTCAGGGTCAGTTTTTGGCAGTGTTAAGATTCTGACTAGCTCTTTGAATGATGGGTGGTAATGTGTATGTGCATATTAGGACTTGTTAGATTTTGATCTCACCAGGTGTTTCTTTTCCATTGCAGAGAACACTGTGCTACCTGCCTATTACATAGTTTTGGCTTGTGGCCTGGGGGGGCATTGGGGGTACCTCCAATAGGATAGCCAACTGTATTACTCGATCCTTTTCATTTTACTAAGGTATTCATATATTCACATATCACAGCCTAGAGATTTTAAAAGTTAACATCTCAAATTACATGGAATAGATTTTTAAAAACAGTATTTGCACACATTGGCTTATAAAAAAAGATGAAGTTCTCTGCGGCAGTGTTTGTACACTTCATACTACTCTTGGGGAGAGCTGGACTATCAGAATTACAAGATCATTGCTAATTCTTAGCCTATGTGATTAATATCACACATTTTGCATATACATTTTATGATAGCACTGAATTTTTATAATAATTTACTGGTGCAAACAAAGTTTACAGTCTTTAATACAAACTTAACTTTGGAACTTGTAAGACTAAGCTCTCCGAATTTTTTAATGGTATAAGTAAGGATGTCTTATGCACTGCCTTTTTATGTCTTGGGTTAGTAATCGAAGTACCAAAAAGAATTTATATGCAACTCCTGTACTTCAAAATTTAAAACTTTTAATTTTGAACTTGAGCTCAAGATGCATATTTTTAATTATATAAAAATTACTTAAACCTGAGCATTAGTTTTAAAATCTCATCATGCCCTTTAGGTTCTTCCCCTTGTTTGGAGCTGTAGCAAACCTTCAGCAGATCAAAGTGAGTTGCCCTTTGTCAGCTCTGTCCAAATAGAACATTGTTTTGTTCACTACCTTACCTTGTGAGGCCTGGATTAATATCCAAGTATTTTCTTATTGTAGTTCACCCTCTACCCCTTTTGAAATATTTCTTTATTAATGAAATCATTTTGCTTTATTTTAAGAGTAGGAAACAAACTGCCTTGGAGTTTTGGGTTTTCTTGTAGTTTTTTTGTTTAAGGGAGAAGGGAGCACAAAAGACTTAAGTGTCTCAATCCTGAACATTTGGACTAAATTATAAAATAATTTCTGTCCTTTTAGAATCATGTGCTCCCAAATAAGACTCAGTTCCTCATATTTAAGGAATGTGAGGAGTATTTATTTTTCCTTATAGGAAAACTACAGCAATCTAAATATCACTGGGTTATATTTGCTGTGCTCTAGATGGGAGCTAAACTAAACTACTGTACGAGATTGGATTATTTTATATTTTTCATATTAAAAATGAAATGAGCAAGTAGACTCTTCTGTAAACCTGTAAACAATTGAGTTTAAGATTATAATCAGCAAAACATTTAGTTTTGTTTAGCAACTCCAAATTGTACTGGATGTTTATCAAAAGGAATTAATTAGCGACTTCCAAATGTTATAACTCATTTATGTTGTTTTGTGTAATTTTAAGGTAAACTCAGAGTGAGAAAGTGTGAGAAGTATAATTTCACATGAAATTATATATAAATTATATATATATGAAATATGCTTTAATATAATGAAAGCTATGTACTTAAGCAGACTTTGAGCAACAACTCATAAAACTATGTAATAAATACCTTGTAAATTCTATTGTTTAGTAGGTACACAAATTAATTTGATTTCTTATACTTCAATTTCTTTGAAGTATTTTCTATAATTGATGAAAATTGTCCAATCTCACATCTTCCACCCATTTACAGTACCAGGTTGGAATCGGTATTTCATATAATACAGGGACACACCTAAAGTGTTTTTGTGTACGAGAAGACCTGTTTCTAGCTATTCAAACCCAAGCATTTTTTTTTTTACAATTTATTTTATTTTAGTATCATTAACCTACAATTACATGAGCAATATTGTGATGATTAAACTACCCCCTTCATCAGGTCCCCCCCACCAACCCTATTACAGTCACTATCCATCAGTGTAGTGAGATGAGAATCACTACTTGTCTTTGCCATAACTCTTATCTACACTTCACTGGGCACGAGCAGCTCTCAAGCCAGTTACATTTTAAACCAGCAATTGCTTGTTTTATTTTGTTAAATTTTTAAAAAATACTTTTAAAACATAGTCTAGGTAGTATTGTTTGGTACCTCTTTACTTATTCTTGACTATTGCTTATGTTCCTAGAACATTATTACTAGATTTGCAGTTCTAGAACAACAGCCATGTAGAAATTTGCATGTGATTCCTGTGGACTTGGAAAATCATTGATTTTTTTTGGAAACGTTACGCTGACCTACTTTGTCATGTTAATTGTGAGGTAAAACAGTCCCTTCTCAGATCACTATTTGAGATTCTGAATCAGCTACTTAAATGAGGTGTTAACTGGAGATGATCATGTTAGGTTAGTATAAAATTGTGAGAAATGTTTTTCTGAGTTGTGTGCCCATCAGCCTCAACTTTTTCTGGTACTAACTGCCTAGATGGTGACTGTCTTCAACTCTGTAATATTCCATTACTGAATCAGGTACCTTGGGGGTTTAGAATATAGGGATGACCAAAACTTCTCCACAAAAGTAGGTCTTTTTCTCATTGCATTGTGTATATTAGGCACTCAAATTGTTCACTGTTAATGATACAAAATAATCAGATTTTCTTTCATGCAGATACCTTCATTTACTGATGAATCGTTCCAAGAGAACTTTACTCGTGTCATGTCTCTAATGTCACAGATAGAATACGCTTTAGAGTGCCAACGTAACCCGACTCATGGCATCAGAGAAAGTGAAGCATTATGTGCCTATGTGTTAATTTATATTCATCTGGTAGGTTCTTTGGAAGATTGTATCCTTTTCTTTGGGGTGGAGGGAGGGAGATCTTTTGCAGTAGTTAGCAGTTAAAAGAGGAAAACATTTTTTAATTCAAATTTTCATTTAATCAAAAGTGAAAATGTGAACATTTGGTCAATGTAATTTATTGAATTGGTGAACTATACAATAATCAAAAGATAGTAAATTCTCAGAACTGTTTTATCCAATCTCAATTATATCTTGATTTTATTTTTATCATATTTTAGTTTGAATCAGTAACTCAAAAGTATTGTATAGACATCTCAAGCTAAAGGTCAACAAGTGCTTTGTTGTAGAGCTGGGTTGTCTGCCCTGGAAAATAGTTCAGAACTTGGATTAGATTGGGAAAGACATTGCCCAGAAGAATTTCCCCAAAATGCCTGTTATGGGGTTCAGGAAATTCTTAAGTGGTACTGGGCTAGAAGCTGCCCTCGGGTCTTGTGCACTTTAGCCACCTAAATGTGCCTTTCTGAGTATTACTAGTTATTCTAGAAAATGAGCATAAAGATAACTGCTGTTAACATTTTATGCTTCTGTAACTTTCTTGTAGTTGTGATTATTTTTAGTTAATAATCTGGGCTTAGGCCCAGATATTATTTATATTTGAATAATATTCCATGAGTTTAACATGAAATACTGCAATCCAACATGCACCGATCTCAAATATGAGGCAAGTTGGGCTAAGTTATATTTTTAATACAGGAATTTTAGACTAAATATACTTTTTACTAATTTGCAATACTGTAAACATAATATTTTTTAAATAAAAACACCTAAACTCATTTAGTGAAGTCTCTCTTCTGCTATACATTGTACAGTTAATACTGTACAAGTGGAATGATCAAGATACTAACAAATTTCTGGTGATCACAGAAGAGTAATCTTGCCCACTTTATAGATTAAAACTAGTATTTAAAATTCTGCTTTCTTCAGTGGCAAAGATTGAGGGACTGGATTTTTATCTGATTGTAGCCTAGGACCTTCCTCTCCCATTACTCACTCTAATTGGTGAATGGGAAAACAGCTTAAATATAAGGGATTTGGAAACGTCAATGAACCAGAAGGAAACGCTTGCCAGAAAGTTATCAGGAAAATTGATGATTCAAGACCCAAAGCAAATGTGCTCGAGCCCTCATTGTATAGATAAAATTATTTACACCTCTTTGTTCTTTTTAGGTTTCAGAAGTCGGTATAGTTAAGGAAAATGTTACATGTGAACCCTTTTCTCTACTTCTCCCAGCCCTCAACCAAGTACTCCCAGGTATCACACAAAAGGAAGCAGAGGCTTCTGTGGAGAACTACTTCTGTTCCCGCATTTGGGAGGATGTTAACTATTCTTCTAGTCATCTTGATTTTAAACCAGAACACTTTCCAGGGTAAAACAGCCTTTCTTTAGCATATTTCAACTTTTACCATGTGTTTGTCCATGTTTATTGAATCAATATTAGTCTTCTCAAGAAGAAAGAGCTAAATATAGAAAGATGGGTATACTTTCATGTTTTATATTCAAGGGCATAGATTAGAGGAAATAGGAAACAGTCTGGAAATATTTTTTCTTAAATCATGGATGATTGTAAGTTAGGATATGACTTTTTTTTCTTTTACTGAAGTAAAAAGAATATAGTGAAGAAATAGGGTTGAATACATGATGGCACATTTGACAGACAATGAGCTTGGGCATATTCTTTGTTACTTCCTAATCTTTAGAACCACAGTTTGCTGTTTTAAAGGTATCTGAGAGGTTCCAGATAAAAGGGGGTTGCCAAACGGTCTTAGGCCTTCAGCGTGCTGGATGCCCTAAAGTAGGAAAGGAATTTGTAACAGAAGCTCACGATGAAGAACCAGACATTTCGAGCCGCCTGAGATCTTGCAATGAGCAGGCGCCAGGCGATGAGCAAGAGGGCGGTGTTGAAGAGGTAGTGAATATTCCGTAACCTGGGGAACAGATGCACAAAACCAAAGTTAAAACAGTACCAGATACCCAACTGTGTTTTCTGAAGCATAACTGTGCCTTTTCCTGGCTGTGATCGCAGATAATTAAGTGCTCCTGGGGTATGTGGCCTGACCCGATGGCCTTTTGATTTTTATGTCTTTTATTCCCACACATTCTTTCTGAATCATCAGATTTTCATAATATTCACCTGACTAGTTTCTCATACCTTTCTCTACTTGAACCTACCTTACAAGCATGACTGACAACCTTTCTTAAATATACTTTGATCATAACACAAATCTTCACTGGCTCTTGTTCACTAGAGGGTAAGTTCTAAAGTTCTTAGCCTTCTACTCAAGGTTCCTCACTGTTTGCAGTTTATTTTTCCATCCTTATCATCTCTACATTAAAAACCATTTGCTTCTACCAGAAGCCAGGCATGCTTCTATGCCACCCTGCAGTAATTCTGTCTTTTAGGGGATGATGACTGAAAGAAATTTAAAGCAGTTGAAGGACTTAAAGAGTGCTTAAGTCATCTGTCTATGCTAAATAGTTCAATCAGGTTTCTTTCTTTGTATTATATGACAAGATGTGGTAGAAGAAACAGAAACTTGGGTTCAAATCTGGCTCCTGTACTTACCATGTATTATTACAGACAAGTTACTTACCTTCTTAGAGCCTTAATAGTTTTTTGATAAAAATGGGATAACGAAAATAATAGGTATCTCACAGAGGTGTGGTGAAGTCTAAATGAAACTGTATTACACTGCATAGTGTACCGGGAAGGACCTGTGATGTAGTCAGTGCACAAAATGTCAATTTCTCCCTTTCCCTGCTCAAATTTCATTATCTGGTATAAAATCAGATACAGTATTAACTGACTGATTATGCTTACTTTCTTAAGTGTTGCTTTGCTTCTGGGATTCCAGCCATATCCTCTTTCAGTAAGTACTTCTTAACCCCTAAAACATAATTTTCGATATATTCCAACCAGTTCAGCTGGCGTACATCAAAGTTGAATACCTGAAAGGCAAGAAGAGTTTATGGTTGCCAGAATTGCACTGCTGTGTAATCGCTTTGTTCATTTGATGAAGTTTCTTTTACATAAAAAGGTAATTCAGTATGGAAGACTTAGTTTGGACGCCTCCAAAGGAGGGCTATTTGTGCTGTTATTTCAAAGGCCCTGACAATATGGATTACCATTTATGTGGGAACATTTAAACACAGAGCACAAACATTTGACCTGTAGGAAGTCTTGGGAAGAAAATTTAAAGGGATTAGTATTAGACTGGTGAAAGCTAATTTCAAGTAAATGAGTATTAATTGTTAAAAGTGATGGAATAGGTTAGGGACCAAAACAAGTATGCATGTTTCCCCTCCCATTCTTCTTAAATGTGGGTGGTGTGCCCCTGGCCTACCATTCTTTCCTATAATATTTAAGGTAAACTTAGGGAGCAAAGCCTTAAGAAATAGCTCAGAGGAATTTAATATTCTCTGTTTGCTTTAGAGATGTTATCCATTATGTCTGTCAGTGTGCCATTCAGTGAAGCTCTTCAAAAACTTCTTTTAGAGTTAAGTGGTAAGAAAGACTTTGTTTCTCCTGGAAGACTAGTATATGTGCTCCTCTTGGACAAAGAATGCACTGAAACTATATTTTCCTTTAAATCTTGCAACCCAAAAGCTCAAGAACAAATTCCCTGCTTAACTGCAGTGACTTAGGATCTTGTACACTAAATATGGGTATTCTGTTTTTTCATTCTTATCCTTGACTTCACATTTTAATATATATTTTCCCTGGGTTGATGTTATCTTCTTCTGTTGTGTTCTTTTATTATACATGTTCATTGCAAGTTATCTCAGGTGTTGGTAAAATAATTTGGAGTATTAGTATTAACAAATTCCAGAGAGCTTCGTGACTTGTCCAAAAGCTGAAAAAGTAATTCTTTATTTCTTTTGTTTGGATATGTTTTCCACAGTGTCTCTAAGCATTATTTATTTGTGTATATAAACAGAACTTTTTATTAGATTTTAGTGAGGCCCTAGTTTGGAATCTTCATTCTGTATGGTGAATCAAACTGAATTCTGAGCCACACCAGAGTTTGGCATTTATAGCCCAGCATTCAGGACTCTTGCCTTTGCTAAGATATTTTGAAAACATATGTTAAATCCACTGCATCTTTTTCACAAAATTAGCTATTTTAGGTTAAAATAGTAAAATGTCAAAAATGCAGCTCTAAACTCATTATCTTGCATTATTTAGGTGGGTTTCCATGGAGAAAATGCAAAAAAGACAAACCTATATAATATTTGAAGCTAATTTTAAAAATAGTTTTTTCTTTTATAAGCTGGTTTGATCAGTATCCATGTATTTCAAATACAAGTGCTTAGAATTTTGTCTATACCAGGTATGTAAACATTTCTGAACACAGCTCTAGTTCATGTCAGTTTTAGAGGTACTCAGCAATGATTTCAGTTAAAATATCCCCCTAAATCTTACCTGGTGTAGTTAATATAACATTTATGGTGTTTGACTTTGCAAGTTAACCCTTAGGTTATACTCTATTTGAATCATGTTCTATTAGGCTGGTACATGGATGTAAAACTCTTAACTGGCAAATGAGGCTAGCTTGCTGTCCAATATTTACTTCAAATATGACTTGGTTCTTTAACATGCTGTCAAGTACAAGGTAAATCAAATTTTTTTTACTTTTTAAAAAATTTCTGTAGAAAATGTCATTCAATAAAGTAAAAACTTTGGACTTAAATTGAAAACAGGATACACATGACTCATGGAACACATGACTGAAGAAATAAAAAAACCAGGAACATGTACAAAGTACAGAAGTTTTCTATATTTGTGAATTCAGAATATGCAGATTTCAGAGCTTTTGTGAATGCCAAGAAGCTAATCTAAAGAAATAAATGACACTGATGTCTTGAAAAATGAAAGTCTGAATTGTTGAAGTGAGATAGGGAGAGAGGCTATATATGCTACACATTATCTATATCATCTATATATCTATATCGAGAGAAGCAATACTTCAGGGAGGTCTTAGATGGGCTTGAAAGCAGAGGAGCGGGGGTTAGCTTATCTTTTCTAAAAAAAAAATGAGGGAATTGTAGCTTTGGAGATGTGGAATGACTTTGATTTGACAAAACAGTGGGTGAGAGTTTAGAACAAAATTATTTTCATTGAAGTCATATGCTGTGGGGGGTTAGGGGAAAGCTAGAGGTACTGAGGGTTTGTTGAAAAGGCAATAGCTATTGAGGGGGAATAAAGGATTGAAGTATATGAACTGTGACTGCAGGATAGCAGTGAGGATCTAACCAAAGTCCAAGATCCTAGGTCTCTTACCCATGTAAAACTTGTTCCCGCAATGATGCCGATGGCATTGACTGATTTTCTTAGCAAAAAAAAAAATCTGTTTAAATAACCAAAATTTCCCTTATCAACTTTCCAGGTCAAACAGTTCTAAATTTCAAATGAGCAAGATTGTCCTGTTGGTTGTCAGTGATATACTTACTCTCTGGTCTTCAGGACTCAGCTTGGACATCAGCATTTCTGTATTGTATGTGCTCCATTCCCAACTATGGTTGATAAAATACTCCAGCATGGAAACAGTTCTTAAAAGTCGATTCATGAGCTTTGTCATCCTGAGATAGAGATCAGATAGATGGAAATATCAGCACACCATGGATGGCTACTTCCCTGTTTTTTGTAAGGCTGCGAGACAACTTATTTTTAAGACTATATAAAAACTACCCCTCTCTTTCCCCCAATTCCTCATTAAACCTCATTTTCTTTTTTTCCATCCATGGCAACTCTCTTGAATGAAGGAAAGAGGTTGAATCTAAAGGAGCTTGTCTATCAGGCCTTTTAATCCCATCAAACTCTTCCTCTATGTCTTTTCTACTATCTTGCAGGAGTAGCAAATGTTTTAAAAATTGAACCAGATATCCACCTAAATGACATATTGTTCATTCTTCGAATTCTGAAGTAGATTATTAGAAAACATAGTCTCTTCTTAATGTATGTTCTTGCATTAAAAACAAAATGGACTGCCTATCAGAAGTGAATCATGTCACAAAAAGGCACACAGAGGCAAGCTGTGGGGCTTGGCCACTGCCTGCAGACAGGCAGAAAGGCAGGCCTTTCCACAGCCCCCCAACAGCAACTATGGCTTAGCAACAGAAGCGAACCAGGCACTGGTGAGAAAAGTCTTGAGCTTCTGGGCAACACAGGATACCCACTTCATACAGCCATTACTCTGGAGACCAGGAAGCATGGCTATCTATATACAAAGGAAGAAACACAGACAAAATGATGAGTTAGAGGAGTATGTTTCACATGAAAGAACGATATATAACACCAGAAAAGGCTAAATGAGATGGAGATTAACTATCTTCCTGCTGAAGAATTCAAAGTAACAGTCATAAAGGCGCTCCCTGAACTGGGGAAAGGAACTGATCATCTCAGTGACACCTTCAGCAAAGAGAGAAAATATGAAAAAGAGTCACTCAAAGTTGAAGAATACTATAAATGAAATGAAAAATACAATGGAATGAATAGCAGACTGCTGGAAGTAGAGGAAAGAATCAGTATGATGGAAGATAGAGAACAGCAGAGTAATCAAACTGAAGAACAGAAAAAATTATTCCTCAAAATGAGATTCTAAGCTGTGTGACAACTACAAATGAAACAATACTCACATAATAGGGGTACTAGAAGGAGAAGAGAGAGACAAAGGAATAATCGTGGGAAGATATAATCTTTGAAGAAATAATCAGGGGAAGAAAACAGACATCCATCTCCTGGAAGTGCAGAGATCCCTAACAAGAGGAACCCAAGGAAAACCACACCAAGACATACAGTAATTAAAATGGCAAAGATTAAAGATAGAGAAGAGCAGCAAGAGAGGTAGACAGTTTCCTATAAGGGAAGCTCCATAAGGCTATCTGCAGATTTCTCAGCAGAAACTTTATAGGCCAGAGGTTGCTGCATGAACTACATAATGTATTGAAGGAGTGATTAAAAGTTTCCCAGGTAAACAAAGGTAAAAAGAATTCACCACCACTAAACCAGCCTTAGAGCATATATTAAAGGAACTTCAGTGGATGGAAATGTTAAGTCTAAATATTTCTCATCAGTGAAAATAAACGTACAGTAAAGGGAGTAGACCAATTACTAAGCAAGTATGAAGTTAAAAAAGTAGTAAAATCACCTAGACTCAAGATTAGTCATAGGATACACAAAAGATGTAGATTATGACAGCTTATACATAAAATGTAGGGGAAGAAGAAAAGGTACTTTTAGAATGTATTTGAAATCAACTGATCACCAACTTAATATAGACTTATATTTAGGAAACTATGAACCTTATGTTAACCACAAACTTAAAGCCTAAAATAGATACACAAAAAGGTTTTAGAAAGTAATCCAAGCGTAACAGTAAATAAATCATCAAAGAAGAATGTAAGAAAGGAAGAGAAGAACTGCAAAGCAACCAGGAAACAACTAAGAAAATGGCAATAAAAATATACCTTTCAATAATTACCTTAAATGTAAATGGACTAAGTGCACCCGCCAATCAAAAGGCATAGGGTGGCAGAATGGGTAAAGAAACAAGACCCATCTGTATGCCACCTACAAGAGAATCCTTTCAGAACTAAAGACATACACAGACTGAAAGTGAAGGGATGGAAAATGATATTTCATGCACATTAAAGGAAGAAAAAAAGCAGAAGTAACAGTACTTGTATCAGACAAAATAGACTTCAAAACAAAGTAATGAGACAATGAAGGACATTACATAATGATAAAGGGATCAGTCCAATAAGAGGAAATAATAATTGTAAATATCTATGCACCCAACATAGAAGCATCTAAAAAGAACAAACAAAACCTAGTGTTAGTAGAAGGAAGGACATAATAAAGATCAGAGCAAAAATAAATAAAATAGAGAATAAGAAAACAATAGAAAAAAAATCAATGAACCCAAAAGCTGATTCTTTGAGAAGATAAAAACCCTAGGCAGACTTTTAAGAAAAAAAGTAATAGGATGCAAGTAAAATCAGAAATGAAAAATGAGAAGTTACAACTGACATCACAGAATACAATTAAGAGAGAATTCTATGAAAAAATATGTGCCAATAAATTAGACAACTGAGAAGAAGTGGATGAATTTCTAGAAATTTACAGTCTTCCAAGACTGATGCAGGAACAATCAGAAAGTCTTAGCAGACCAGTTATAAGTAACAAAATTGAATTTGTGATTTAAAAACTCCCAACAAACAAAAAGTCCAGGACTACATAGCTTCACATGTGAATTCTACCAAACACTTAAAGAAAAGCTAATATCCATCCTTCTTAAAAGTATTCCAATAAACAGAAGAGGAGGGAATACTTCCAAACTCATTTTATGAGGCCAGCCTCACTCTAATACCAAAACTAGACAAAGAAAATACAAAAAAAGAAAATTACAGACCAATATCCCTGATAAACATAGGTACAAAATCCTCAACAAAATATTAGCAAACTGAACTCAAAAGTAGATTAAAACGATCATCCATCAGGACCAGGGATGCAAGGATGGATTCATAAATCAAGGTCATATACTACATTAACAAAAGGAAGGATAAAAACCATATGATCATGTAAATAGATGCCAAAAAGCATTTGACAAAATTCAACATAATAAAGGCCATATATGACAAACCCACAGCTAACATCATACTCAATGGCAAAAAGCTCAAAGCTTTTCCTCTAAGATCAGGATCAAGGATGCCTATTCTTACCACTTTTATTCAAAATAGTACTGGAAGTCCTAGCCATGGCAATCAGACAAGAAAAAGAGGTAAAAGACATTGAAACTGGTTAGGAAGAAGTAAAACTATTTGCAGATGACATGATACTATATATGGAAAACCCTAAAGACTCCACCAAAAAACTGTTAGAACTAATAACTGGATTCAGCAATCACAGTATGCAAAAATCAATATACAGAAATTCTTACATACTAACAATAACTTATCAGTGGGAAATCAAGAAAAAAATTCCACTTACAATTGTATCAAAAAGAATAAAGTGCCTAGGAATAAACCTAACCAAGGAGGTGAAAGACCTGTACTATGAAAACTATGACACTTGGGAGAAATTAAAAAGACACAAATAAATGGTTTCCTATAATCATGGGTAGGAAGAATGAATATTGTCAAAATGGCCATCCTGTCCAAAGCAATTTACAGATTCAATGCAGTCCCTATCAAAATACCAATGGGATTTTCAATGAACTAGAACAAATAATACTAAAATTTGTATGGAACCACAAAAGACTGAATAGCCAAAGCAATCTTGAGAAAGAATAACAAAGCTGGGGGTATCACAGTCCCTGACTTTGAGCTATACTACAGAGCTACAGAAATCAAAACAGTATGGCACCGGCACAAGAATAGACCCATAGATTGATGAAACAGAATACCAGAAATAAATCCATGCATATGGTCAATTAATAACATGACAAAGGAGGCAAGAATATACAATAGGAAAAAGACAGTCTCATCAATAAATAGTGTTGGGAAAACTGGATAGCTGTATGCAAGAGAACGAGGCTGGATTACTCTCTGACACCATACACAAAAGTAAACTTGAAATAGATTAAAGACCTAAATGTAAGAAATGAATCCATAAACCTCTTAAAAGAAACATAGGCAAAAATACCATGAAAATAAGCATGAGTTATTTTTTTCTGGAGTTGTCTCCCTAGGCAAGGGAAACAAAAAATGAACAAGTGGGACTACATCAAATTAACAAGCTTCTGTACAGCAAAAGACACCATCAACAAAACAAGAAGGCAACCTATAGTATGGAAGAATATATTCATAAATCATCCAAAATACATGAAAAACTCATATGACACCACCAAAAAAAACAAAAATCCTGATTAAAAATTGGCAGAGAACCTGAATGACATTTTTCCAAAGACATATAGGTGGCCAACAGGCACATGAAAAGATGCTCCACATTGCTAATCATCAGGAAAATGCAGATCAAAGCCACAATGAGATATCGCTTCACCAGTTAGGATGCCCACTATCCAAAAGATAAGAAATAACATGCATTGGTGAAGATGTGAAAAGATGGTAACCTCCTACACTGTTGGTGGGAATGCAAACTGGTGCAGCCACTGTGGAAAGTAGTATGGAGGTTCCTCAAAAAACAAATACCATGCCTCTCAGTATTCAACAAAAACAAAATTTGTGATTCAAAAATATATGTGCACCCCTATGTTTACTGATGCATTATTTATAATAGCCAAGATATGGAAGCAACTGAAGTGTCCATTAATAATAGAGAAGACATGGTACATATATACAATGGAATATTATTCAGTCATAAAAAAGAAGTCCTGCCATATAGGACAACATGAATGAACTTACAGGGTATTATGTTAAGTGAAATAAGCCAGGTGGAGAAAGATAAACTACATGATTTCACTTATATTTGGAATCTAAAAACAAAAAATGAGCAAAACAGCAATGGAGTCATAGACACTGAGAAGTGACTGGTGGTTACTGTGGGGGAGGGGTTGGGGTGGGTGGGTGAAACAGGTAAAGGGGATAAAGAGACATATATAATATATATATATATATATAATATACATTAGTCACAGGGATGAAAGTACAGCATGAGAATATAGTTAATAGTTTTGTAACATTTTTCTACATTGCTAGTAACTACAATAGCTGGGGTGAGGATTTAAAATGTGTATAATTGTTGAATCACTATGTTGTGTACTTGAAACCAATATGTTTTATATCAACAATACTGCAATATAAAAAAAAAGTAGTAGGTACTTAAGTGATTTCCTAAACACACAAACACACACACACAATGGACTGATCCAAAGTTTAGTACATAATTCCTGGGCAAAAGTGGTGACTGTGTAAGCACCTGGCAAACCAGAAGCAGTAGTCAATTGTAATGTAGATTTATGGGCAAAAAAACTCATTTGTTGATAACCTACTTAGGCACAGTGCTGATACTTCAAAAAAAGTTACCTCTGCTAATTCTCATAACATCCCTATATCTGTGAACTTCCGAACTTTACAAAAATTTACAAAAACTTTCTTGTTTGATTTTATTTGATCCTTACAATATGACTCTGAGGCAGTCAGAATCTATGCCATTTATCTTCATCTTACAGAGGATTAATAGGGTCAAGGTCACATAGCTAATGCTCAAACCTAGGTTGTCTTGCACCTTTGATCTATAGAAACATTTGATTTTTATCTCAGGCGACCCAGTAATGACTTACGATGCTATTTGAGGAGTTTGGTCTTATTTCTGGTAGAATTCTAAAGCCTATATGCCTAATGACTTATAAGATACTTATTGTATCAGGGGAATTCGTAGACAGGAGGTAGAATCATTGGTCCCTGACACAAGGGTAATAGGGCTCCACTTAGTTCATTATCTAACATCTTAGCTGTAGACGGGATATTTATGTCCCCCCCACAATTCATCTGTTGAATTCTGTTCCTTCTCAATGGATAGCATTTGGAGAAGGAGTGATTAGTGTCCTTATTAAAAAAACCCAGAAATCTCCCTTGGCCTTCTCGGAGTGTGAGGACGCAGAGAGAAGACAGCTCTCTAGGAACTGGGAAGAGGGCCCTCTATCTTAGATTCTGCCCAGTATTCAGAACTATAAGAAATAGTATTTCTGTCGTTTATAAGCCATCCAGTCTACAATATCCTGTTATGGCAGCCCAAATGGACTAAGACAATCTATCCTCTATAATCCTGATGTAATCGACATGATTTCAATAATTTATTTTAATTTCTAAAAATAATCCTTGTACAGTGACATTATTGCATGTACAGGACTATATCAGCATCATAGTACATTTTTTTTAAATTACATTTATTACTCAAGTAGAGAAGGTCTAAACATAAAATGCAAAATTATAAAAGTGATTCCTTATGACAAAGATTTAAAACTTCTTTAGTAGTAACAGTGATTATTATTACTGAGTATATAGCCTATGCACTTCTATGTAAAACCCTACAAAGTAGGTATGATTACTGTCCTCTTCTTACAGGTGAGGAAATTAGGCTTTAGAGAGGTCAAGTGATCTAAGACTCATGGCTAAACTGGTGAAGCCGAGAGTCTGACTGTAAGCAACATGCTTTTAAGACCTATATTACATGTAGCTTCCCTTGTATCAGCAAAAGCTTCATAAGCAAAGCTACATGGTAAGAAACTATTTACACATAGACACAGACACACACAAGTTACCATAAATTGTTAAGTACAGCCCGATAAACAGGCGAGAAACACAAGCAGGTAACTCAGAGGAAAAAACTTAAATGTTTGATGAGCAAATGAAAGCCTGGCCTCTCCAGCCATGAGGAGAATGCAGTTCAAAGAGATGTCATTCCTTGTCATTATTTGATAATTCAAAAGATCGACTTTTTCAAAATATTGGTGAAGGTGAGAAAAATACAGATTTGTACCCTCCTACACTACTGTGGTAGTGCACAGTGACAGAGCCTACCTTTAGGGGAAGCTGGCATTAGTCACAAAACCCAGACACCCTCTAGTGTATTGTCCACAGTATTCTCCACAGATCCAGCAGTGCCTTGTACAACAGTACGTGTGCACTGATAATTGCTACTCCATTATTTGGAATGGGGGGAAAAAAGACAACACTAGGCAGAATGACTTAATGGAACATTAGTGAAAAAACTGAAAATATGTAGGACTGATTTATGTTCACACACACATCTCAAAGCAAATCTGTACTTACATATGTACGTATGTGTTTGTAAATGCATAAAAAATTGCACACAAACACCCCTGGAGAGAACAAGGGTCTAGAAGTTCTAGCATTTTGTGCCATAAAGATTATTAAAATTTCTATTATAAAATGAGCCTACTCATTTCCCACAAATATTACAATTTCTTACAAAATTCTTAAAGACTTTTTTGGGGGTCCCTTCTTCCTCTCTTTACCCAGGTCTTCTTCCAACCCTGATATATGTTAAGGTCTTTAGCATTTCTGTCTACAATGTTCGTTTTCCTTCTTTTCCCATGTTGATTTAATAAACCCCATACAAACATTTTCCCCATAGCCAGTGTCTCCTTTTTACCTTGTTTAAGAAGAAACAATTACTGAGTTCTGAGATCTAAATAAGGTCTCTCAAAATTTAGATAAACACATTGCCTAAGATTTCATCATTTGCTCCGCTAATAAGATGGGAATTCAACACGCTGAGAAAGACTTTATTTATAAAGGGGCTAGCTAGCGCAGAAGGCAGGATCATTCACGCTTCTGATTCTTGACTGCAGGACCTGTCTTTGGTAACTACAATGGCAACTCCTCGGACACATGATAGTATCAGAGTGAGACAGACAGAGCGATACGCCCTAAGTCACACAGATGGCGACAGGATGCCTCAGCATCTGCATACCTTCCACTCCACCTTGTTCCCTGTAATGTCCTCACTCAACTCTAGGGGGGCATTAAATCAAGTTCTGGTTTCTCCAGCTCTCCCACTGTCACTTCCTTTGTCTATTTTAAATTCTCTTAGCTTCTCTTTTCTCATTTGTAGAACTGGGATGCTGAGAACACTCTCTTTCGGTTGCCATGCCAACGAAAACATGATCCCCATGCACCTTCCATGTAAGGGGGGCTGTTACCATCATTGAACATTTTAAGGTTACCTAACAATTTAGAAAACTCCAGACAGACTCTCAGTTGCTTTTCCTGTGAATGATGATTTGCTGAATTCAAGCAAGTCCTAAGCACTTAACTACCTTTATTATATGGGAGGATTTTTAAGGTAGGGGTCTTTGGGGCTTCTTACCACGCTTGCTTTGGTCGTCCCCAAATAATAATTTATTATATATACAAAACATAGATGTACGTTCGATTCAGTTGTCACCTTTGATCTCCCGCTGAAGGGAGGACTGAGGGCTGCGTGGCCCTGACCTACGCGGCGACACTCTTAATGACACCCACCGAGCCTCTCACCTGGGCTTCCTTCCTGTGAGCCGCAGGTAGAGGTCGTAGATGATGGCCGGCGCCCGGTGGCTGATCGCATTCCAGTACTGCAGGGTGATGGTGTTGGTGGTGAAATCTGCACACGGCCTCCTGAAGGCTCTCTCCAGTGGGATCTTCTCAAAGGTGGCCAAGATTTGTAATCCTGGAAAATAAGCACAGTAAGTGCTGCGTCGCAGAGGGCAATTTGCAAAGGGTCGAAATAGTAAGGATTAAGGATTTGCTGTGTCAAGAATCAATTTCTGACAATGACATTAAGATTTTTATGCCAGGCAAAGCGGTCACCTGCAAAATCAAACAATGTGAATGGGTTAAGAATTGGGTCTTTTTCTTGAATCCTTTACTCTCAGTCATCAACACAGTGAAGTATTGTTCAGAAAAACTGAAATCCATCCTTCAATTCAAAGGGTATCTACTTTATTCTTAAAGCCTCAAGACAGAGCCCCAGGGCCTGATTTCCTTGCTTGGATCACTTCTTGGAGAACATAAGGCAAGTGTCTTAATATTTTATTTAAATATTTATGAAGAGAGAATATAAAGGTAGAATTCCATTGTGTTGATTCACTTTAAATACCAGTCTTTTACTTCACTGGTATTTCTATTTCTTTGAGAATGTCAGAAAATTGTCCACTCTTGTCTTCAGAGGTTTTTTTTTTTTTTTTTCATAATAAGTCTTTTTATTTTTATATTATTACTTAGATAAAATCTAGTTAAAAACTTTTAATGGACAATTTAAAATTCAGTTCTTTTCAGAAGACATCCATTTGAATTCAATTTTGAATTATGTAGAACTCTCAAAGAATATGCCTCAATTCATTATTGTTATGATGAGAGCAGGGGAGATGATTAGAAGATACTACCTGGAACATGAAAAATACATTCCCCATACAGAAAGGGTGCTCTAGAAACATCTGGCCCAGGAATCTGGACTCTTTTCCTCCCAGAGTGATTTATATTCACTTTTAAGAATCACTAGTGGAGTAGTTATTGCACGTTCAAGAGAGACGAGACAGCTGTCTTCTATTTCTATTTCAGGTACCAGCTTCTCACACATATTTAAATATAGCATTCACTCTCTGGGCCTCATATGTAAAATAAAGGAAGCCCATGAGGTTATTTTGAAGACCACATTCAACTAACATTGTATAATTCAATAAACCATATAGTAAGAATTTTCAGCATGGAAAAAGGCTATTCTGAATCTCAGAAATGGAATTTACATGTAGCATCTTTTTATTTGAGAACTTAAGATATCTAGTTTGCTTCTATTAGTGCCTCTTTTTATGAGTGAGGTCTTAATTCTGTTACTGAGGTAGAGATTCATTTTTATTTCCAACTGTTTGCAGAATTATTTAGATATATGTTCTAAATACCTGGGTATATGACCTAAAGGATGTTGATGGCAGTAGGTAATTTCATTTTTACTGAAGTAATAGCTTTGCAAATAAAATATACAGCAGAGTGCTCTGAATTGGGAGTCAGATTCTAGTAAATTCAGTTCTTGACATCTAGTACCTAAACAAGTTTGATATATTCACAAGAAAATCAGCCCCTTTGACAAAGGAATACAAAAATTTGACTCTCCAATTTTCTATTATTTGCAGGAATTATTTCAACTCCACAAGATTCTTCCAAGGCTACACCAATGGCTATCTGTATCAATGAGGACTACCACTGACTGCATAACAAAAGTTAATGTCATTGGACTTCTCCACATCTACTTGGTTTTCGATCATTTCACATGCTCAGTGATGTAGCACAGGGCATGTATGCACGGGAGCAGTTGCCTCAGCAAGAAGGGTATTTTATCACTGCTTGTACTTGCTGACTTTTACTTGGTTTTATTTTTTTAATTTCAGTAGCTATTGGGCCCCTTATTGCTTCTAATCATGATGTTCCCACTGACCCGTCTTTGGTATACCACAATACATTCTAGTTAACTCTTACGTATTTACAATTTGCAATTATTTTATATCTGTATTTATTTTTTTTGTCTTTTCCCTCATGAGACTCTAAGCTCCATGACGGACTGTGTCTGCTTTCCCCTGGGGGCAGACACTGGTAGTTCCGTAGTTACACTGCTAGAGGACTTACCCATTTTACCCCAATTACAAGGATTGAAGTTACCAGATGTACAGTGATAGATTAACGTTGATTTAGGTCTAGAAAATGAAATAAAAATTAGATAAATACAACAAAATGGAGAACTAATGAAAGAAAGGTAAAGGAAGATAACATTTAGTCTAGGTTGTTTTAATAATTTCCATAAGGCAACCTATGTCACTTCCATCTTTTCTCCTTCTTTGGGTTATTTAGAAATGGAAGACGACTAGTAAAAGTGTGTGTGTGTGTGTGTGTGTGTAAAAGACCTCCAATAGGAACGAACGTTTACGAAGCAGCTGGAGGCACCATGATGGTGTGGAAGTGGATCATATTTTTAACGTCTACACATGTTTATTGGGCAAAAGATAGGCTATGTTTTCTTCTAAATCCAGGTAAGCCCTGATGAATTAGAAAACATCTAACTATCAGATTTCAAATAAGATAAACTGAATTCTGTTTATCATTTACTAACACAGCCAAATATACAAAAAACCTATTTTTTTCTTTGTACTAGGAAATACCCCCAACATGTGGTGACCCGAACTTTGGGCACTTTTTGGGAACTGAGCAGTTGAATAAAATATGTCTCATTTCATCCACTTTTATTTCCTTCACTTTAAAAAAGGAAGCTGTAGTTTAGATTATCGAAAGGAAGAAAAACTTCTTGGTTATCAAGGATTTTGAGAGTAAAGAGTTTGTTCCTTTATGATCAATAAAGTACTAAGCAGTGTTTATAAATCAACTCTGCATATACGATGTCATATTTGGAACTATGTAAAATATTGAAACAGATACCCTCTCATATTTTGTGTCTTCTATGATAAAAGGCATATATTTTGAAAATAAGCCTAACACCTTCACCCTCCCCATCATCAAATCTTTGAAAGCCAACTTAAGCATCCACACCTGTGAACTGCCGTGTACCATCCTACAGCCAAAGTGAGGTTGACGACTGTATCAACGGGAACTAAATCTGCCACAGCCATCGGAGTAGCTTTCAGGGCCCGAAGAAACCCTTTCCCAGTCTGCACAAGAAAAAGAACATCAAATATGGAACCAGGTCTTCAGTAATGGCTGCAGCTAATACTAACGATTAATAATAACAGTTAACACTGATTCACTGCTTCTAGGGTATCGTGCTAAGGCTGGCTTCTCTCAGTCTGTCTGCTCTCTCAGTCAAGTTCATCTCAAGTGCTGACATTTCCATGAACCACTAGTGGTCCTCAGGTTCCTTTAGGAAGTGAATGAAATTCCTCATATTTGTGAAAGGTTAATATATTTATTTAATGAACAAACACCAGGAATAGTTTTCACTGCTTAAAAACTAATTCGTAAGACAGTTTAAGAATTAAGATGTCTCAATTTCCCCAATAGTATTAGTTTGCCATTTCTTAAATAAGTTTTCTGCTAGTGCTTAGTAACTTGCAAGCAATAGTAAACACTAAAAGTTTAAGAAGCATTTATAAAAACAACACTCTACTACTTAGCAAAAACGTTTTTATTACTTGGGAAAAGATCACAATTATTTACTTTTCATTCTTCATTTACCACACAGATCACCGATGATACATAGATGCAAGAATTGGAGGAAGTCATGCCAGAAAGTAAATACCTCTCTTAATAAATAAAAAGTCATGTTTCTGTTTATTGATTTAATGAAGTATTTGTTCATTTATACCCTGCATACTTCCCACATTGATCTGCAGTGGTCAGAACTTTCTTATGCGCCGAATTTCTGTTTTCTTGTAGCTGACTCCCCTTCCTTAGGACAGAGGGAACCAGTTTGGAAAATTTTAGAAAATTTGAATAAACGGGAAGTTTTGTTAACAAATAAAACTCTTTCAAGGATCATGTTAAAGTAATTATGTTCCAAATTACCAAATGTTCACCCCCAACTAAGCTTTAAAGAAGAAAGAGTTGATGGAAGGTAGAGAACAAAAAGAGAGGATCTGCCAGAAAAAAGCAAAACAAAACAGGTTGACATTCACTTCCCTGTCTTTAATAAGTAGCCATCACTCACTATCTTTTATTTGTATTTTAGTTCATGTTGGACCTTGCTCTGAGAAGAATAGAGGCAGAGTCTGAAGCATGAGACTTTTAATAGTATTTAAACTCAGAGAATTGAATTCCTATCCATCGTCCTAAAGAGACGAGTCATGGTTCTGGTCCTGAGATGCATCACTGGGAACCGTGAAGCATCGCGGCTCACCCTGGATCCATGCCCACTGCAGAGGACACGCACACAGAGGGCCGCTGACCTAGAGGAACCATGGACATTTCTCCCTGCCTGTGAGGGGATTACCCCCTTTCCTGTGCTGGAAAGTGTTTCCTATATTCGTCAATTTTTATATTTGAAAAATTTGGTCCAATTGGTAGTTGTCTTTCTTGCATCCATTAAGAACTAGTTGTGTTTTAAGTATATATATAAATATATAGATGTAATTTCTATCCACATGCACATAACTCTCTTGCATGTTTTACAATAAAAAATAATCTTTGCAAATGATTTTTCATTGCTTCCCAAACTTGCTGCACTAATGCTGACTATTAATAAATGAAAAAAGAGGAAACACTCCCATCTTGTGGTAACTACAGGGAAATGCAGACATGGTTCTCTGCTCAGATTTTACAAAAGTGAAACTCCTAAATGGTGATTGATGAATGTATCACACAGCACCTCTGTTTTCCTGATAGTAAAACCGAAAAATAATAAAAGCAATTATTCATCCTGTCTCTATTTTCCAATAGCAAAATTGAGATAAGTTGCTTCCACTGTAGTCAGTAAAATAACATTTATGATTTTGGATTAATGAAGCTAAGCAACTCCAAATGCTTTGTTATTTATTATCCCTCCACTACATTTCAAGGAATTATTTCCACATCACTATACATACCGCAATAATGAGCCCACTAGGTCCGTTTAGGTTATCAACCCAGCCCTGAAAAAAAAAAGAAGATCTCTACTGGTTACACGTCACAAAATCCAAAAACCTTTGGAACATCTGTTTAATCTTAATAAATTTCAAACAAGAGCATAGAGACCCCAGCTGCTAGAATGTCTAATCCAGTATTTCTAACATCACAAACGATGGCAAAGCAGTAGCTATTTTCTGCACTTGACTTTTGTAAGAATTAAAATTCTGCCAACATATTTTTTCATAGCAGGAGTCACAGATGGTTTCATGTTGTTTTATGACATCTTAGGGCTAAACTGGACCTTGTATTAATATCATCACCTGCTAACTCATTCATCAACCATCATTTTTCTCCATCTGGGGCCTGGTTTTAACTCCCCAGGGAAGCATTTCAACATAATTGGTAGGAGTTCTCCATTTCTTGATTATTTTAAGAGTTACACCGTCCACACTATCCCTCTACACACCTATATTAGCTTGCTTAGAGGTATTAGAGGAAGGATTGTTCTGGAGCAGTGGGAGGAAAGTACCTTTTTGAGTTGTCTCCTAAGCCCTAAGCAAGTCAGCTGGCCTTATTATGTCTGTTTTTCCCCAAGCCAAAATATGTGTGTACGGGGAAAACAGTGTAGCACAGAGAAGGCAAACAGTGAATCTGTGGCATCTTACTACACTGATGGACAGGGACTGCATTGGGGTGTGGGTGGGGACTTGATAATATGGGTAAATATAGTAACCACATTGTTTTTTCATGTGAAACCTTCATAAGAGTGTATATCAATAATACCTCAAAAAAAAAAAGATACTTAAAGAAAAAAAATATGTGTGTAAAATGGGAAAGGAGAGAGAAGAGGGATGAAGGGGTTAATACGCTGAGGCGTTTACTGGGGACCAGGCCCTGTACTAAGCGCTCCTTCTGTATTGTCTCATTGGCTCAACTCTCCGAAGGGGGTATTAGCCCAGTTCTACAGGTGAGTCCACTTAAAGGCTGTGCTGTCAGTAAGCAGTGGGGCTCAAGTTTATCTGGCCCTAAAGCTTCCCAGAATTGCTTCAAAGATGGTCAAATTCAAAGCACTTTCAAAAGGACAGAGCAGCATACAGAGGTAAAAGGTATTATTCCCAAACGGAGACCCTTTTGTGATCTTTGTGATCCCTAAAGTTAGGGAAACTTCCCGAGGAGCCTCATACTGGATAAATCCTGAAGCAAGGGTGGGCATCTGTCCCCCCAGAGCGAGTTTGTGTCGGATTTGTTAGATGAACTGCAACAGGACATCAGGAAGTAACTGCACCAGATGCTAGTCTGGAGGCAAAGCAAAGGGTCCAGGGTAGGGCTTACTGGGAAGGGCTCCTGCCAGGTGGCCCCCACAATGGAGGGCCTGATGATGGCAATGTTCAGGTTCCCGCTCTCCTGCTGCACCACCATCTCCCCCAAGGCTTTGGTGTAGGTGTAAGTATTGGGCCGATCCCCGATCAGCTTGGGCGTGATCTCGTCGATAATGGCGTCGTCTAACCACCTGAAGCGAGTCAGAGTAAAAAAGAACTGTGGCGGCAGATTCAAGACAATAGTCCAAGAAGAAACTGTGAGAGAGAGACAAATACAACCTCCACTTTCCGGCTTGACTTCTGGAACTCCGAACAGTCTCAGGAGTGTACCCGTCCAAATCCTGGGTGTTGGATGCACTCTGCTCTCCACAGCTAAGCCCAGCCCTGCCAGTCCATTCCTACTTTCTGCCGCCTACAGAGATCAACAGCTATGCGATCTACTGCTTTATTTCATATCATCTTTAATGACCTCCAAGCGCTTCCTCTCTAGCAGGTGCATAAGTACATTCATCAAACACATTTGTGAGTGCCAATCACGTGCCCAGAGCATGCCAGGTTCTGTATTCTGGGAGGTCAGAGGCAAACCCCCTCATTCGCTGTTGTCCAGTTAAAACCAAGCATGCCAGTCTTGCAACCTTGAGCTTTTCATTTTTAAAATCCCATTCGATGCCTCAACAAATAAAAGCAGCTACATTCAATCTGTTTTAGCAAATCCATGAAATGTATTCTGAAGGTCTGTTAGTCATGCTAATAACATTGCAATTATTTCAGAGCTTTCCAGTGAGTTCTTAAGTGCTCTAATAACTATGAGTGGTCTGTCAGGTGGCGCGATCACAGTACTCTGAAGGGTTTAATAGGGTGATTATTGAATGCCTCTATTTACAAAAAGGCGTGGATCATGAATAACTGAATTATTATGACATCAGCCTCATCTTTGTTTTAAAGAGGTCAGGACCATTTTGATGATCCCAAAGTCTATCTGTACTTCCCAAAGAAAGCAATAAAGTGATCGTCAATTAAATATTGAATATTTCTCTTAGCTGGTAGATTTGGTTTAACCTCTGATCTAATACAACTTTTTAAAATCAGGCTACCTGAATATGATACCTGATATGGACTGTCTATAATGTTTTGGTTTTCCTTGCTTGGCTGCTAGTAGGGCCAAGTGTTTTCTAGATTCTCAAATGCCCTTTAATTCAAATAGAATAGGGAAAAGCTGGTAAGTCCCTAGAATTAAAAACAACTCCGAAAACTTATAAAAATAGACGTTCCAATTATATGGCAACCAGAGGGTTGGGAGAAAGTGTGGGATAATCCAGGCACCTCTCCATCTTTATAACAATGTTATCTTCATCCCATCTTATTTGTGGGTCAGCAGTGGATTAATGGACTGAAGACCATATTCTTTCACCTGCAAAAATATACAGGTCACAAAAACCAGGCCAGAAGAAATAGAGCCTGATTTCAGGCCACTTCAGCCAGCCACTTGCACACACCGCCGTGGGTTAGGTGATGCCCTTTTCAAGACCTATAACCTGTTCATGCTCCTCTCTTAACCAGCCTTTGATTTGCTGCTGTCATTCATTCTCAACTTGTTTTTAAAACAGTAAATAAGTTAGCATGGAAGAAAGACACCATATTAATCAAAATACGTGGCTGAAATGAACAAAATGCCTTTCAGTGTACTTAAGAGGTTTTGAACCCGTGTCCTAAATTCTAAACGTCTACTTAAGTCGCTTCAAAAGGAGCAGAAAGTTACTGAAGATTTCAGAAAGTAACGCTGTGTGTGTGTGTTTTTAACAAGCCCTGCTGATTCTGGTGGTCAGGCAAACTGAGGCGTCTCTAATTCACAAGGGCTCCCTCCACAAATGTAAGACTTGAATAAATTGGAATTGGCTCTCAAAAAGGCATTGCTTCTTGGAGTAAAGCTTTACTCCAAGTAAATAGAACTTTAAAAGAATTAAATCCCCGGTACTAGAAACATAAGCCATCACAACTGTGAATATTCTAATCTAACAGCTGATTAGATATGTGTGAGCCCATATGTCCTACTGGTTTTTCTCTCCCCAAACACATTTTGTAGCTGCTGCCACCCCCTCCACCCAGCCTCCACCCCACTCCACCTCAGGTAAGAGGGACTCCCCATGCTCGTCTGTGCCCCTTTCCCCAGGACCACATGAGTGTCCCTAACGCCCACTTTCATCAAAGTCTTTCCTTAAATAAAAAATCAAACAATCAAAATCACACAGCCCTCCTTCAGTGGATCCCCATTGCCAATAGAATTAAATAAAATCCTCTGCATGGTTTCAAAAGCCCCACAGGATGTCCCCAGGCAATCTCTCTAGCTTGATCTCTAACAGCTTCCCACACACGGTACATGGGCTGCCAAACGGACTCGGGACTACATCCCAAACGTGCCCCCGTTTTCCTGCTCCGTCACTCTTCCTGGTTATGGGACCCCCACTCCTGGCCGCACCACCTGCGGAAACTGTACCTGTTCTTCCAGGTCTGTCTCCTGTGCCTGTCCATCTCCTCCAACTCCGCCAGACTCAACACATCCTACTTCTTCCGCCACACCCCACACAAAACTCCACCCTGTTCTGTTCATCTGCAGCTGTGACCGTCTGGGGAGTGCATCTAGATGTTAAGGAAGCACTTTTGATCACTGGCCCTGCCAGCGAGGTGGGTGCACTGCAGAGAACAGCCATGCACCAGAGTCACAGGGCTGCAGAGAAAAATGGTGTCTCTGTGACTTACTAGCTGAGGAACTTCTGAAGAATTACTTAGCCTTTCTGAGCTTTATTTCCTTTATTAGTATAGTGGTAATCGTATCAACCCTACAATGTTATCTAAAGGAATTAAACGTCTGTGAAAATGTCTTTGCTCACAATAATTGTTCAATGATGATTAATAGTCATCCTTTCCTTCTTAATGTGTATTTACTAGATTGATTTAAGTATGTTAAATAAAGCAATTAATATGTATGGGTTCATTTCTTTAATTCCTAACTCAGTTAAAGTTTTTATACAGGGGCAAAAGCCATTTTTTCCTACACTGGCTCCCCTAAGAAGGTTTCCTTGGCCTGAAAATATGGAAAGGACCGACTCCAAAGCCCTATCTTTCCTGGTCAGTTATGTGCATTTTTAAAAATAAGTGTTCTACTTAAGCTGTTGTCCTGGGAAACTGCAATTTCACTGGCAATCCCTGATCATTCATGCACATGTGTTTCTAAAGGTAACTATCACGACTATGTAGATGCTAGGAATGTACAGGCAGAGAGATGAGTAAGACCGGCGACAATTACATGGTAAGTGTGTCTGGTGGTCGGGATGAGCGATTAACTACTCGGAGCCGCGCCGCCTGGGCACACACGATTGGGAGAGTTCTTGACAAAAAGTGAAAATCCTCTTTTATGTCCCAGAATTCTCACTAAACTGGTTTTCTGGAAGAACAATGGTTCCTTTTACTTTTTCATGGTTGAATTTCTTTTCTTTTAAATCCCTTATGTTTTTTTCAGCTTAACTGAGGTATAATTGAACAACAGAATAGCGAGATACTAGAGTACATCATAGTACTCTCCTCCTGTAGTTAGTGAAGTTTTAGAATAACAAATAGCATTAAAGTTATTCTGAATAGATATGAATTCACCTAAATCTAGGTTTAGTTGCTTTGTTTTAAGGAAACATCTTTCCCTTAATGTGGACTCTCCACATGCATGATTTTCTTGAAATCATAAAACGCAGAGCCCAGCTTCAAGGTCATCTCGTGCTCTGACTCGGGTTCCTTCGCAAAACATGAGGGCCCGGGCCCACTGAGAACATGATGGCTGCTGGGCCCCACGGGGTGGTGATAAAAATTCCAAGGGAAAGTCATTTTATTTTAACCACAGGCCAACTACGAATTAGAGAAGAAATCAGGGGAAAAAAATATTTTCTTAAAACAAAGCAACTGAACCTAGATTTAGGTGAATTAATATCTATTGAGAATAACTTTAATACTATTTGTTATTCTAAAACTTGAGAGAAGTCCACATAATATAAGAGATGTTAAAACAGTCATAGCACTGGCAGAATTGGTTGACAGGTGGCTGGGCATTATTCAAAGCATTATTCCAAACGTAATGCATAGTTTTATTTGAAATTTAAGAAGAAAAAAGTGCATATTCAGAAACGGGGATAAGATGTGGGCGTATAGATATTTCACACACAGGACTCGCGTCCCAAAACATCGGCTTGCTATGGAATTCTGTCATGTAGTCTAACGTTTGTCTAAACAAACCAACAACAGAACTCCCAGCCAGAACAGTATACGCAATAATCATCTGTTCCTCCACCAGCTTTTCATTCATTCGGCAAGTACCCGAGTCCCCGCTCTGTGCTGGCGCTGGAGAGCAAGGAGCGAGGGACTCTGTGTTGCCCGGAGAGGCTCACTGTCCCATGTTCACTAGGGGGAACAAAGATAAACAACCGGATGTTTAGAATGACCAGCGCTAAGAGCAGTGATACAGGTGAGCACGGACGCTGTGGAAGCACTAGGGAAGACCCCCAAAGGCCCCGGGCTCCCAGCAGACAGTTTTGATGTCTGGGCAGGAATTCGCCAGAGGCAGCAGAGGTGGAAGCAGTCCCACCATGAGCCCAGGCAGGGAGGCGCGGGGGCGACGGGGAGCAGTGACAAGCGTGACTGCAGCACAGGTGGAAGAGACGGGTGAGAGAGAAGGCTGGGCAGGCGGCCCTGAAAACAGAATTCTAAAGTAACAAACTGTGGTTATGAGTTATTCCCTGTTTTTTAAAAAAATATTTTTGTTCTTTAAGTGCATTCAGAATATATTCCGTTGTGACAAAATATATTTCATTTCCAGTGCTGTTTGGCTGCATACTTTTTCTTAGATAATCATTCTTCTTGGGGAGCAGTAAATGACAGACAGACAGACAGACATAAATTTTGTACAAATGTCAATGGTAGTTTGCTCATAAATCATGTAGCTGTCATCTATCTGCCTTGACCAGTTGACATCTAATGGACTCTGCTCAGGGCCCGAAGATTATCAACTTCTCGTCTGGGAGGTGAGCTTATTCTTTGAAATGTGGGAGTATAGAGTGTCTGGACCCAGTTTGAGAGGGAGGAGGTGGTGTGCAGACCCAGAGAAGCCGCTCCCTGGGGGTGAACTGAATCTTCATTGCCTACATATTTTCTCTGCTAAACTCTACAGAGAAACTCTCTCAGAAACTCCGCTAAACTTTCTCAGAGACTCTGCAACCTCAGATCATGCTGGGATCTGTCAGGTGTTAGAGGGCTCAACAGAGGATTGAGTCTCTCAGATCTCAGCATCCAAGTCTGGAATCAAAGGGGGTCTGTCCCTTTCCCGGGCTTATCAAAAACATAACCACCACACTCCCAGACAACACTGTAAAGGGGTGGGCGCACCGACAATCCGATTCCCTCCTGAAAACGCTCCTGAGCCTTTAGACACTGATTTTGAACATCAGAGCGGCTTTTCTCCAACTATCCCGACAAACTCTGAACTCTGGAAGGTTCCTTTGCACCAATTAAGCAAATCACCGTTGATTAGCAACTTTAACCTCTAGGTCCTTTAGATGACTTTCATCCTTCTTTGTCCCGGGTATTTTTAAATGACAGGCAAAGAATATCCAGTCTCAGAGCTGTGTGAGATACAAGTGTTTGCCCTGAAGGGAATGAACTCTTGATCTGGCTAAAGTTTCATTTTAAAGAGTGTATCTGAAAAAGAAATGTACATGAAATTAAAATGTGATAAATTCACCGTGAAACAGTCCATTTTCTCTACTGTAATCCTTTTTAGGCAGAGTTTTTGTTTTTTTCTAAACAAGGTAAACTTCATATATGGGACAGAAGAACAAAGAAGCAGAAAACAGATACATGGCTATTTTGAGGCAAGGGCCTAGTTCTAAGAGGAAAATGGTTCCTGTTCGTTGGCAAGAGGAGAAAAATCCTAGATCACTGTTTTTCCAGCACAACAGGACAGAAAGGAAGGTGGATCTTGGCTGAATAGGTCAAAAGACTGACACTTTCTGCCAGATCTGGGAGGAATTCTTCTCTAAGTTGTTAATTAATCTTTTGATTAACTGCTATTAAACACCCCCTGAAATAATTGCTTTATATAGCTCACTTTATTACCACAATTATAAGATGGGCACTGTAATTAGCCCCATTTTACGACTGAAAGGACTGAGGCTCAGAGAGGCCAAGGAACTTGCTCAAGGTCACACAGCTAATAAGTCACAGAACCCTGTCAATCTGACTTCAAAAACTCTCTTCCTAATTTCTATACTACAGACGTATATGTATCTAGTAACAGTGTTGAGTCCCTTAAGAAGTGCCAAAAACTTCTATGTAAAGCACTCCTAAACACCTCATGCAATCCTCAATGATTAACAAAAGTGCTCTACGCCATTTTTCTATCCCTGTCCTCCCCACACACTAAGCGTTGTATTCCCCACCCAGGTATGCAGGGAAGAGCAGGCACAGGGTAGCTGAAGGTGGCACCTTCTGGAAGCATTTTGCTTCAAGGGTGTCTCACATGGTCACCTCATTAATGAATGACTACAAAGGATCGAAGAGAATGACAATCTGCGCACCCTCTGACCCGCTCATTTGACCCAACTTACTCCATAGAATCAATGATTTTTCTTGGTTCCACAGGGCACGGATAGATGACCTCGTCAATGTGCCTCAGGTTGCAGTTTGCAAAGGCGGTGGAGATGTGCACGAAGGCTTCAAGCCTCGGCATCTGGCCGGCCATAAGCAAGAGCTGCTGGGTGGCGGTGACGTTCAGTTGCACGGCATGTCTACAGAAGATTAAGCAGAAGGAAAGAGAATGAGGCACCTCGGCAGCCTGTCTTGCTGGAACCGCACCTACTGTAGCCGCATCAGAGGACCAGGAAGAGAGGTGCAGTCACGGCTACACAGCTGTGTGATACTCAGCATGTAGTATATGTTGATGGTCTGTGCACATAGATCCTAATCACTGAAGCATTGCGCATATTGCATTTAGAAGTTGGTTCCACGTCATCTAGACAGGAAAAAAATTGCAACCTTCTGAAATGACAGAGGGCCTATTTAAGGAGCTATTAAAAGAATAAAGGTAATAAGTTAAGCATTTAACTCAAGAAGTTGGAAAATTCAAATAAATTGGAAGAGAGCAACAGGTGTTGTGGAACGAGAAATACAAGTTTCTATTGTAAAGGCCCAGGTTAGACATGAACATTGATGTCAAAATCTTAAATGTTAGCCAAGAGAAGATAAAGTTATATAAACACAGTATGTAATGACAATGAAATTGTTCATCCCCAAAATAAATGGCTTGTACAATATCAGGAAATCCATCCATTTAATTTAACTCAAAAAGTGAAAAATGATATGATCATCTATATATATTTCAAAAGGTTTGTAAATGACATCCAATATCCATTTCCAATTTCATTTTTAATTTTTAAAAAATTCACTGAAAATAAAATAAAATGATTAAAAACATGTATTTTAATTTTTTAGCCAGTATCATGCTTAATGCTGAAAATTTCAGAGCACTGCTTTTCAAGTCAGGGCCAAGAAAGGTGCCTACAGTCATGACTACCATTTATCATTGCTTTGAACTTCTGACTTGTAATTAGAGAGGAAAATAAGGTTAATTAACTATTATAAATATTGTTAAGGTAGTCACAAAAATCACTATCAGATTACAGAACTGTGTATCTGGAAAACAAACAGAAGCAGCTAAAGAAATCCTGGGATGGCCAATAAAATGACTCAATAAGGTGTTCATTTATAAAAGGTATGTTAAAAAAAACCATTAGCTTTCCTACATAGAAACAAAAATTAGAAAATACTATGGAAGGATGGCAACACATTCAAAACAGAACATTAAAAAAATTCAAATTAGTCATTTTCGATGTATATATAAAATTATAAAACTTCATTAAGGGTCATAAAAAAACGGAATGAATAGAAAGACATATATTGTTCTTGTATAGGAAGAACCAATATTTTAAATATCTTAAGTCTTTCTAAATTTATTTACATATTTAAGGTAATGTCAATCAAATTCCTAACCTTTTAAAAACTTGGAAAAATTATTCTAAGTTTAATTAAGAAGTATAAGCACGTAAGAATAGTCAGGAAAAGTCTATGAAGAGAATTGTACTTGCCTAATAAGATAAAAATCACAGTAATAAAATACTGGGATAGTAGAAGAGCAAACTTAGCTAATGGAACAAAATAAAGAGTTCAAAAATGAGAATTTAATGTATTATAAGACTTTGACTGCAAATGAAGAGTGACAATAAATCTCTTAATAAATGTTTAAGAAGTAACCATCTGTTAGAAAAATTTTAAAAAGCTACTCTACAATTACACCTACATCATTCTTCTTTTCATAGAATTTTCCTGACTATTCCTCTTTCTAGCTAAATAAATTTCAAATGGTCCAAAAATTTAGGTATGACAATAAAACAATAAAAATACTAGAATTATGAATACTGCATGAATAATAACAAAAGGTGAGAACAAGTGCTTCACTTAAAACATTTTGTGCCTTATAAAGCCAAAGAATAAATATGCTCAATCTCCCAAGGAGTCTTAAAATTAACAAGAGAGAAAAGTTTCAATAGAACAATAAGCAAAGAACATGAATAGGCATTTCACAAAAGAATAAAATGCTGATCAGCATTTAAACATTTTCAACCTTTCACATTACCAAAGAAATAAAAATGAAAACATGCTATGGAATTTCCATTATCATACTGGTAATATTAAAATGAATGAAAGAATTATAATGCAGGACTGGTGTGGGGTCAGAAATGAACGCACAGGGACATTGCAAACTACCTTCTGGGAAAGCCGTTTTTCATTATATGTCCAAACATGAACTGTCCATAACCTGGTACATATCTGACAATTCTACTTCTGCAAATTTACCCAGAGGAAAGCACACAAAAGCATTTTTTAAAAAACGTGTGCACAGAGATGTTCATTGAAGAGTGGGTTACAATAGTGAAAAATTAGAACAATCCACACATGTCCAGCGATACAGGATTGGTAGCATCAGCCACACGTACGATGGAATGTCACGAAGTCACTACAAATTAGAACAGAGTATTTATCCACAATGAAAGATATCCAAAAACACAACTGAACAAGTTGCCAACCATCATTCTCAATACGCCTTTTTTTTTTCATTAAGCTGAACATAAATCTCTTAGTATGGATGCATAAAGAATGCTGGAATGCATGCTCCCCACAATAGTAAATGGTTATCTCTGGAGGGTGAGATTTGGAAGTTTTACTCTGTTGTATTTTTTTCATTGAGAATATACACAGAAACCATAAACTTATGCACACGTGCGTGCACGCACACACACACACACACACACACACACAGAATCCATGAGAGGGAAACGGACACATACCTGAGATGATCATCGAAGCGCACCGTGGCCGCACAGTGGAAGATGATGTTAGTGCAGCAGAGGAGCTCCTGCACGTCAGCCTTGCTGATGCCCAGGTCCCTATGATTGAGGTCGGCATAAACAGCTCTGATCTTCTCATGCACGTTTGGACAAACCTCTTTGACTTTTTCAAACAGCTAAAGCATAAACACAAACCAATACACAAAGATGATTATTCCCATCTCATTGTACTTGTTGCACTGACTCGTTTCATTATAATTCTCAAAAACGGATTTCAGTTGTAATAACACTCAAAAAAGGCATCTACCGAAGAGCCATTTTCCGTATTTTGTGTAATTGAGAGTTGGTTTGTATAATTTCCGCTCCTCTTAATCTAATAAACATTTGAAAAAGTCAGTTGCCCCAAAACCAGTAAGGAGCATATTTTGAATTTTTTATGCAGGATGGAAAAGTGGTACCAAAAGTCATTCATGTCCAGTCCCATTCTCTTTCCCTTGCCAGACAGCTTCCTATTTATACATGGTGACTGTTTACATTTGGGGCCGGGAAATACTGTGTTCAGTGCAAAATTACCAGCCTTTCCAAATTACCAGTAAAATGACGAGGCTTTAGAAAAGAAGGCCCATGCGCACAAGTTCGAAACAACTTGGTTAACTGGCCCAGATTCATAAGACGTCTTAGTAGCACAAACATAACTAGAAAATAGCAAATGAAGCAAATCTGTAATGGGTAAAACAAAAATTTTATAAAATCTCACTCTAATGTAAGTGGCAATTATTGTCTGGGAAGAGAATTACATGAGCTCCTGTAATTTTTATGGGATTTTAAATGATTTTTTTTAATATTCTAATTTATTTATAAAGGAAAAAGGAAAGAGCCCTGGCAGTTTTAGCTTTTATTACAATTATTCAGATGGAACAGAGTCTCTACTTTCCCCTCCACATGGACGTTCTTAGATTAAATTGGTATTTTCCATTTTCTCAGAAAATACGATTTTAATAAAGCCACCTATTTTGATAGGATGGAATTTTACTGTTGGAATGGTACGGTATGCCAACAGCGAGGAAAAGCAAAACAAAGCTAAATATTTCGAAGGGTTAAGAGCAGAGAATATTAGTATGTGGCTTTAGTCATAATACAGTAGCAGAGGTAGCCCTCTTTTCCCCTTTAACCCCCAGGGTTTTCATCTATTCTTTGATCCGTAGGCGGCTTCTCTCCATTAGAGATCTGGCCCAGGCTTCATCAGGTAGTAGGTTGGTCTCAGGTAGTCAGAGAAATCCTGTCTCATTTGTATCAGGCAAGACCGTGTTGGGACATCCCAGGAATTCAGCGAAGGTGAGTAGGAAGGAAATCCAATCCACGCAGAGGCCTGGCAGGTCACTACACTTCTGTCTCCCAGTGACCACTCTTCTGCACTGCAGGCTCAGCCCTCTCGGGAGGGTGTTACGATGCCAAAACTAACGTGCAAGTCGAGTCAATCCTTCATGGCTTTTTCTGACACTCGAGACTGATGAGGTAGATTAAAATGTCTGAGGGACATTCTCAACACAGGTCATTTTAGCTCTTCCAGAAACACACCCAACAGCTTTTCTCACGCTGAGGGAGCAAAAGCAGCCTGCTGAATGTGTGCTTTCGCGGTGAAATGCTTTCCTTCTATCGTTCCTATTAATTGTTAGGACAAGCATATGCTGGATATATTGGGATAAATTGATCTAAACTGTGTACACTTTCCCCCTTTTTAAATAATTAAATCTGTAGAAGGCTCTTTTTTGAGTCTGTAGGACAGATTTTATTCACGAGAAATTTATTTAGGGTTCTGGGGAGTCTGATTTTGGCCTGTGTTGACGTGTGGCTGGCTATCTGAGAACAGGAAGTGGAAGATGACATCCGTGTCCACCCTTCCAGCAATGGGCTTCTAAACTGCCATACAGAGACTTTCTTTGTTTTGCCTTCGGTTTTTATGACTTTAAAAGGCAGAGGGCACTGTATTATAGCACACTGTACTTGCAGACCCCCTGGGCAGCGCTGAACAGTGCCAGCATGCCCCATTTACAGCATTACTTCTTAGGAGGTCATTCCTGTTCAGGAAATAATGTCCCAAACTATATTCTATTTATTGATTTGTATTTTCAGGTGAGAGGGCGTATCACAGTGAACACTGTATAATTTAAGAGAAAAGGTCTACTTCTCATGCAGATGGTCTACGGTCAGCTGAGATAAACCAATGAATGAGCTACCTCAGTGCAAACCACAGTGCCACATTTTGTACTTTTTTTTTTTTTTACTGTATTATTCATGCCTAGTAATATGACTTGCCTTGTCTGGAATCTCACCGTACTGCTATTGTTTCCAACAAAACAGTACTCTTTAAATGTTGTCACATCCTAAACAGAACGCTAGAGATCTGAGCCAACTTCTGTCTAGTAAGTCAGGGCTTTGCAAAGTGTTACCCACCAAGCAAACCACATTGGAATCACTAGTATGCATAGTAAGAATGTATATTCCTGGACCCCATCCCATACCCACTAAATAAGAATTACTGGGGCATACCCAGGAGTCTGCATTCCCTAGTCGATTTTTAACTGATCCCAAGGGGAGAGCTTCTCCAGCTGGAGTGTTAGTTAACACGGGTAATTGCTGATGGACAACTAGGTGTGACTCATTTCCCTTTATAACTGCCCCGGGCAGGCACGGGACATCACTGGTTTTCAGACTGGGTAGGCCTGAGAAAAATCTACGGGCCAGTTAAAAAATGATTTCTTTACTCCACCCTCTGAGGTCTTGACTCAGCAGGTTTGGCATGTAACCCAGGAAGCTGTATTTCTTAACCAGCTGCACAGAGAGGTCTGAAGGTCCACGTACCATACATGGAGAAATACAGACTCTGAAAATTCAGGTCCATTTCTAAAGTCAGGGCTTAAACTTACCCTCTGGTTTGTAAACTCCTTGATTCCTGTTTATTTCTTTATGCTTGACAGCACCCAGCTCATTATAAATCCACCTCCTGGTCACATCACACTGGAGAGTCCCTCCCTGGAAACCTTGAATTTTGCCTGGTCTTCCCAGATGATGAATTCTAAACTCAGCAAAATTTCATGGTAGCCCTTCCCTTATCTGATTACTATAGATTAATAGGAAAGGCACAGCTGTTTTTGGTTTTCTCTCAGTGAAACATATTTGAGATTCTGACCTCACAGTCACTCTTGATTAACTACCTCACTGCGGGGAAAATGGAGATTTCTAACTAGGATTCCCAACTGACCATAAGAGGGCCCACTATATATATACATATAAGAGTCTGTCTGCACATCTATGGGACGTTTACTGGGGACATAGCAGCTGGTAAGTCATGGGAGTACTGGCCCAGAGGAGAGGTGTAGAGGGAACACCCATTCTCTCCTCCCCTCAGTTCCTGGTATGTAACAGTCAGGCGTGTGCAAGTCAGCAGAGACCCATAGCAGAGCTCTTCTCAGGTGCGGGGTGTGGGGAAGTAGCACGTGGCTGGGGAAAGGGGGAGCGAGGAGAGACTGAGACCTACTGCCCTGAGAATAACCCCCCTTTTAAATCCCCAACTTCCTGCCCTTGCCTGAATTCAGTCTTGGCAAATTCATAGGGAAATTGCCCTGGGCAGGGAGCCCTCTCCTCCTGGAGCTACACTGGTTCTTGATATAATTTCAACTACTTGGGGTGTTATTTTTCAGACAGGGATGTCGAAACACATCTTTAAGCACTAAAGAACCTCAAAACACTCTCAACTTTGCTTTGAACTTCACAACTGAATGAGATATTTGCAACTCATTATCTGTTATGGTGAGGATGGCCACATCTTGTAAGACAAAGCCATATTTAACATAGCAAAATAGATAAAATATCAATTTCTCTATCTAAAACTGTTTTTGCTTCAGCAGAAAGCTGGTTGGCTTATAAGTAACTGAACACATTTTTCATGAGTAAGAGACTAAGCAGCCAGCTTGAGACCCTGGGGACCCATAAATAGAATAGAAAGGGTCTGTGGTGAGCACATTCACATTTTAACAAGTGCAATCTGGCTTATTCTAGAAGACTCAGATTTTGTGGGAAAAAAACTACGTTTTTTTATGTTTTATTTTTTTACTAATGAAAAGAGGGTGCTTTTTGCCTCTCCTTAAAAGTAAACATGCTTATTATAATTGTAACTTGAAGGTTTGGAAGCCAAAAAATAAAATTATTCCCCAAATCCAGCATTTAGGGCTGATTAGTTGAGATAATACTGAATATGGTTTTTTATGTTTTCTTTGCACTGAAGTTTTTTTTTTTTGCATTAAAAGTTTTTTTTTTTAAAAAAAACAATGTTGAAGACTTGGAATATTTCTAATAAAAAATAAGTCAAACTATTTAATTTTGATAAAAGTAAAAATCAACTGAACTTACGCCTGATTACATAATTCTGGAAATCCATGATTGGTTTGCTGTGTTATTTATTTACTATTTAAAAAGTGTGTGTGTGTTTTTTCTCTACCATGAAAGTAAAACGTGTTAATTTGTAATTGTACTTGTAAAACTTTGGAAAAAGATCAATCCTCCTATTTTTTCACTATGAAAAGAGGTGCTTTTTTCCTCTCCATAAAAGTAAACATGCTCATTATAATTGTAACTTGAAAATTTGGAAGTGCTGAGAAATAAAATTATTCTAAAGATCCCATCAGTATTTAGGGGTGTAGTTGAGATTATACTGAATACGGTTTTGTACTTTTCTTTTTTGCAGTGAATATATTATAAGCATTTTCTCATGTCATTTTTTATAAAATATGAGTTTTAATGCCTACATCTTAGTCCAACACATGTATATGTTGTTTATTTAATCAATACTCCACTGGGAATTATTCAGGCTGGTTCTGGCTCTTGCTACTATAAATAATACTACAATAAATATATTTATACATGACTTGTGTGTGTGGCTGGTTGTTTTCTTAGCGTACCACCTTAATTATCTTTGTGAGAAAGTCCTCAAGACTCTGCCATTAATTCAGATATCATTCCCTCTATTGATATGTTCCTTTAAGTGATCTGACAATACTTAAAGAACTTAGTCATATGTGAGAAAATTGATGTCTCCTGATTCTTGAACCTCAGTCCTTTGTGGCAAATGTATTAAAAATAACCCTCTTCCCAAAACATATTCCACTTAACTGTCTCCCTCTAAAAGCACGGAAATAGGAAGTGAGAGGTGGTAGCTGTCTGCACCGTGAAAGGAAAGAGATGAAGTAGATGCATGGATTTTGATTGACAGAACAGATGTTATCCTGACCATACTGCCTAGGGACTTAGTGAGAATCAAAGGCAAACTGGTAACATTTTTGTTTATTATGTTTCAAAGGAAAATTTCCAACTCTCACATACCTGATATTAATCCACCTGACGATTAATCCACCTTTATGGACACAGTATCGCTTCAGGTGGGCTAGAATCCATGCGTTACTATGTGTGACTGGAGAGAAATATGGCTAAAAGTGATATCAGGCCTGACTTGGGATAAAGATGTGGTTGCATTTACATCACTCTATGCCAAAATAAAATTAAATGGCAGAATCCAAACTGGGTCTTGGGTCATAAGACATATTTAATAAATACTTGCAGAATCAAAGGCCTACCAGAAGAAACTCTAACCCAGAGAGGCAAGTTCCTCTGAGTAAAAAAGCCAAGAGTGAGTGTGGAAGAAAACAGAAGTGAAGTGAAGCTGGATCCAGACAAGATCAGCGAAAAAATGGCATTGTATTAAACTTGTTTGTCCAACAAATTTGGTTGATTCCTCACTAAGGGTCAAGCGAAATGCAGGGGGAACACATGAGAGTAATGATGATAAAAAGGGCTTAGATTTAAAAGTTAAAGGGGAAAGCTTGGGGTCATAAGTATGTTACTGATTTTGGCAAAGCCAATATATTTGAGAAAATGTTGTATCACATGTCAAACCTGAGACTCTTCTCTTACTGAATATGAAATTAGGAAAGCATAAAAGCAAACAATTACTAGGAAATCAAAGTTTTATGAGTATATTCCTAGAAGTATAACCCTATATTGGAACATCAACTGTGGCATCTCAATATTTGGAATAACCAACTTGAACCCTTCCCTCAAATTCTAACCAAACAGAGGAAAATTAGAATTCATATGGCATATTATCACTTTTAAAATAAAATGCTGAAAAATATTAAACTACATCATCCCATTTTTAGGTATAAGCCCAGGGTCTGTTCATTCTGCATACTTTTATTCAACCACATACCAAAAATTCATGGACATATTATAATTAACACTTTTGCTACAATACTAGAAATAGAGACTTAAGAAATTTCCATATTTCAATTTATCGAGTATTTTGATGCTATAGTAATTGTTTCCTCTTTAAACACTCATTTATACATATCTTCAAGTTTTAATGTAACACCAAAGCTCTTTGAGGGAGCAGACAGACTTTAAATGTCAAAAGAAAAATACTGTTTATTCTGAGGTTGAATTTAGGAGTGTGTGTGAAAGAAGGCTTAGCAAAGGTGGGGAGAGAGGCTGCTTACAGAAAGCTAAGTTTGTATGCTGGACATGAGACTATTGGGGCCATCTCGAAAGGTTTGGAAAGAGGTTTAAAATTGCAATGGAAGATGGCTGCTGGACTAGACTAGACATGGAGAGTTCTAAGCATTCAGGAATTACCACCAAGCTCCAGTTTAGTTATTTATTTCTGCAGTGGAGAGGACCGATTGATGGGAATGTTTTGGATTAGTCAAAATAAAAAGCTGATTATATTATATTTTACATTAACAAAAGCCATAGAAAAATTCTACTGTGCTTTTTAATCCATATGCCAACTTCATTGAGCTATGATTAATTATTACACCTCCAATTTAAGGTCCTCTCCAAGACTACTGAGAACTCCCAGGTGGCTAAATTTTCAGTTGCCACTGCTCTTGCTTTTTTAATTAGCTCAGCAGTGCATTAATATTATTTATGAAAACATATTTTGTCTAACATGTTTAGGTATATGAATCAGGAGGCATTTTTCTAATCCTCTATCCCAGGAGTTCGCAAGGGCCACATGGTATGGTTTCTGTCACAATTACTCCATTAATATTGGCTCCTTGCAGATCCCATAATTAATTTCCCATATTCATCAGCATCACTTGAGTTCTGTTTCATCATCATTATGTAAATGGTAGGAAATTATCTAGCTGTCAGAAGACAAAAAGGCCTTCAATGGGGGTGTCATCCCCTAAAAGATAAAGCTCAAACTCCTCTATTTGAATAGTAATATAAAAAACAAGTATTTGCTGAGCCCTTACATGGCCCAGGCAGTATTCTAAGTGCCTTTCCTGTATTAATATCTCACAGTGGTGCAAAAGACAATGACTGTTAGTGTCCCATTTGAAAACTGAGGCTCAGCTATGTAGAGGCACACTGCTTGGTGGTGGTGGTGGTGGAGGGGGTGCAAACTCAGGGCTGTCTGCCTCCTAAGATCCCACTCTTCTCAGGAGGTTTACTTCCATCCCTCTGCCCCTTGACGGGTATCTGAATTACCCATTCAGATGTTCTCTGTTCTCCACACAGCCATGGTACCCCAGGAAGTGATCTCACCCCGGCTCTAGGGAAAGGCTTACTGATCAAAATGCACACTTACCGCATGCCCAGTTGCGGATAAAATGAAAGTTCTTGTGGCCAGGATTCTCACCTGGCCCTGGCTGGCTAGCTCACTACACACATGTGAGCAATACATTGCTATTGACTCTATATAAAGAGCTCTGACCAGTGCTCTGGGCGACATGGTGGCACGGCTGCAAGGCTGCAGGAGAGCAGAGCAGAGGCTGGAGTGTTGGCAGCGCCAAGGACAGAGGCCCAGAGGACGGCTGTGCGGGCCGAGAGGCCCAGAGGCAGAGACCAGCTTGCTGCCTGCAGACTCACTCTGAGTGAACAAGATTTTAGTGACTGACCTGCCACCATGGAAATAACGTTGGGTATAAACCCTTTCACCCCAAGAACGTTCTACTGTCATTTCTTTGGTCACACTGAATCCACAGTGAACTCGCCCAGGGCTGAAACCCATTGACAAGACATCATCTTTGTTTTTTTAAGCCAGTTTCAGTTGGGTTTTCTTACGAATGAAAGTCGCCTATCACAATTCTTGGTAGTCCTTCAGTATCTGGCCTCAGTATAACTTTCTAGTCCTTAATCTCACTTGTTTGGGGCCAAATAAGCCACCCAGGGTTTCCCAAATACATCCTATCACGCATCCATTTGCAAGCATGACCCTTCTGCCAAGACTGTCTCATCTTCTCTCCTCCCTGGAGAACCCACATTGCATTGCGGGTGTGTTCTCCACAACTCCCGCTACCACCTGACCTGGGTATGTTGTTTTGTCTTCATACCTTTAGTGCCTAGCATACACTTGACCCATTAGCACTTCAGTAAGTGTTGTAGAACTAACAAAAATCATGGGCAGCACAGAAATCTGAATCAGAATATGGTCTTTTAACCAAGATAATCATTTAGATCAATGCTGTCAGATAAAACCAACAATGTTCCACACCTGCCCTTTCCAATATAGTAGCCATGAGCCACAGGTGGCTATGGAACCCTTGAACTCTGGCGAGTGTGCCTGAGGGACTGAATTTTAAATTTCACTACTACAATTAATTTGAACATAAAAAGCCACATGTTATGAGTAAAAAATTTAGTAGAACCTAGACGTTTCTTTTACCATTCAAGGTAGTCCAGTCACATAATTTAAAAATACATAATTTCAGTTTGTCTGCATTTTGAGTTTTTAGCTTCAGAATGAAAAGGAACAATAACACTTTGTAACTCTCAGATGGTCAGTAACTAATTATTGGGTAATTCCTTACCTGCATTGAACTTCCTATCACCGACAGCATCCTTACACTCTGAGGCCAGCATACAAAATTTCTGTAGTGGAAGTTTTTCAGTTTGGGGATACCAAATTGAAATAAAACAGATTGATTTTTTTTTTCCCATGGAAAATCTTTTTACAGGAATCAAATTTCATATAGTGTCAAGAAAGCAGGTCATTTGCATAACCAAGGGCTTTTTTTAAATAGGTGATAGAATCTGTTCTTCTCAATAATATACTTTTCAACTCCAAAGGACAGATCAACCAGACAGAAACTAAGAGACAGATGCACTTAACATTTTAGAACAGATGGACCTAACGGACATCTACAGAACACTCCGTCCAAGAGCAACAGGATACACATTCTTCTCAAGGGCACATGAAACATTTTCAAGAATAGATCATATACTAGGCCACAAAAAGAGCCTCAGTAAATTCAGCAAGATTAAAATTGTACCAACCAGCTTCTCAGATCTCAACGGTATGAAACTAGAAATAAATTACTCAAAGAAAATGAAAAATCCCACACACACATGGAGGCTTATAACATGCTCCTAAATAATCAATGGATCAATAACCAAATAAAAACAGAGATCAAGCAGTATATGGAGATAAATGACAACAATAATTCAACAACACAAAATCTGTGGGACGCAGCGAAGGCCGTGCTAAGAGGGAAATATATTTGCAATACAGGCCTACCTCAGGAAAGAAGAACAATCCCAAATGAACAGTCTAAACTCACAATTAATGAAACTAGAAAAGGAAGAACAACAACAACAAAAAAGGCCCAAAGTCAGTAGAAGGAGGGACATAATAAAGATTAAAGCACAAATAAAAAAAAATTGAGAAGAATAAAACAAAAGAATCAATGAAAGCAGGAGCTGGTTCTTCGAGAAAATAAACAAAACAGATAAACCCCCAGCCAGACTTATCAAGAAAAAAAGAGAGTTTTCACACATAAATAGAACCAAAAATGAGAAAGGAAAAATCATGACGGACACCACAGAAATACAAAGAATTATGAGAGAACACTATGAAAAATTATATGGTAACAAACCGGATAACCTAGAGGAAATGGACAACTTTCTAGAAAAATACAACCTTCCAAGGCTGACCCAGGAAGAAACAGAAAATCTGAATAGACCAATTACTGGCAAAGAAATTGAATTGGTAATCCAAAAACTACCTAAGAACAAAACGCCTGGACCAGATGGTTTCACTGCTGAATTTTATCAAACATTTAGTGAAGACCTAATACCCATCCTACTTAAAGTTTTCCAAAAAGTAGAAGAGGAGGGAATACTCCCAAACTCATTCTATGAGGCCAACCACTCTAATACCAAAACCAGGCAAAGATACCACAAAAAAAGAAAATTACAGACAAATATCCCTGATGAACATAGATGCAAAAATACTCAACAAATATTAGCAAACCGAATTCAAAAATACATCAAAAAGATCATCCATCATGATCAAGCGGGATTCATCCCAGGGATGCAAGGATGGTAAAACATTTGAAAATCCATCAACATCATCCACCATATCAACAAAAAGAAGGACAAAAACCACATAATTATCTGCATAGATGCTGAAAGAGCATTTAACAATATTCAACATCCATTCATGATAAAAACTTTCAACAAAATGTGTATAGAGGGCAAGTACCTCAACATAATAAAGGCCATATATGACAAACCCACAGCCAACATTATACTTAATAGCAAGAAGCTGAAAGCTTTTCCTTTAAGATCGGGAACAAGACAAGGATGCCCACTCTCCCCACTTTTATTCAACATAGTTCTAGAGGTCCTAGCTATGGCAATCAGAGAACACAAAGAAATAAAAGGCATCCAGATTGGCAAGGAAGAAGTCAAACTGTCCCAGTTTGCAGATGACGTGATACCGTACATAAGAAACTCTAAAGAATACACTCCAAAACTACTAGATCTAATATCTGAATTCAGTAAAGTTGTGGGATACAAAATTAATACACAGAAATCTGTTGCGTTTCTATACACTAATGGTGAACTAGCAGAAAGGGAAACCAGGAAAACAATTCCATTCACAATTGCATCCAAAAGAATAAAATACCTAGGAATAAACCTAACCAAGGAAGTGAAAGACTTATACTCTGAAAACTGCAAGACACTCATGAGAGAAATTAAAGATACCAATAAACGGAAACACATCCTGTGCTCATGGATAGGAAGATTTAATATTGTCAAAATGACCATCCTGCTTAAAGCAATTTACAGATTCAATGCAATCCCTATCAAAATACCAACAACATTCTTCAATGAACTAGAGCAAATAGTTCTAAAATTCATATGGAATGACAAAAGACCCCGAGTAGCCAAAGTTATCCTAAGAAGGAAGAATAAAGCAGGGGGAATTACGCTCCCTGACTTCAAACTCTACTACAAAGCCACAGTAATCAAGACAATTTGGTACTGGCACAAGAACAGACCCATAGACCAGTGGAACAGAATAGAGAGCCCAGATATAAACCCAAGCATATATGGTCAATTAATATACGATAAAGGAGCCATGGATATACAATGGGGGAAATGACAGCCTCTTCAACAGCTGTTGTTGGCAAAACTGGACAGCTACATGCAAGAGAATGAAACTGGATTATTGTCTAATCCCCTACACAAATGTAAACTCAAAATGGATCAAAGACCTGACTGTAAGTCAGGAAACCGTAAAACTCTTAGAAAAAACATAGGCAAAAATCTCTTGGACATAAATATGAGCACATTCTTCATGAACATATCTCCCCGGGCAAGGGAAACAAATGCAAAAATAAATGAATGGGACTATATCGAACCAAAAAGCTTCTGTATAGCAAAGGATACCATCAGTAGAACAAAAAGATATCCTACAGTATGGGAGAATATATTCATAAATGACATATCCGATAAGGGGTTGACATCCAAATTCTTTAAAGAGCTCACGCACCCCAACAAACAAAAAGCAAATAAGCCAATTAAATAATGGGCAGAGGAGCTAAACAGACACTTCTCCAAAGAAGAAATTCAGATGGCCAACAGGCACATGAAAAGATGCTCCACATCACTAGTCATCAGAGAAATGCAAATTAAAACCACAATGAGATATCACCTCACACCAGTTAGGGTGGCCGCTATCCAAAAGACAAACAACAAATGTTGGTTAGGATGTGGAGAAAGGGGAGCCCTGCTAAACTGCTGGTGGGAATGTAAATTAGTTCAACCATTGTGGAAAGGTGTATGGCAGTTCCTCAAAAAACTCAAAATAGAAATACCATTTGACCCAGGAATTCCACTCCTAGGAATTTACCCTAAGAATGCAGCAGCCAAATTTGAAAAAGACATATGCACCCCTATGTTTATCGCAGCACTCTTTACAATAGCCAAGAAATGGAAGCAACCTAAGTGTCCATCAGGAAATGAATGGATAAAGAAGATGTGGTACATATACACAATGAAATTATTCAGCCATAAGAAGAAAACAAATCCTATCATTTGCAACAACATGGATGGAGCTAGAGGGTATTATGCTCAGTGAAATAAGCCAAGCCGAAAAAGACAAGTAGTATCAAATGATTTCACTCATCTGTAGAGTATAAGAACAAAGATAAAACTGAAGGAACAAAACAGCAGCAGACTCACAGAACCCAAGAACGGACTAACAGTTACATAAGGGAAAAGGACTGGGGAGGATGGGTGGGAAGGGAGGGATAAGGGGGAAAAAGGGGCATTACGATTAGCACACATAATGTAGCAGGGGGGGATATGGGGCGGACAGTATAACACAGAGAAGACAAGTAGTGATTCTATAGCATCTTACTACGCTGATGTACAGTGACTGTAATGGGGTATGTGGTGGGGACTTGATAATAGGGGGAGTCTAGTAACCATAATATTGCTCATGTAATTGTACATTAATAATAGCAAAATAAAAAAAAATAATACACCTTTCAGTTACAAGATAAAAATATAATGGAAGCAAATGTTCCCTTAAAAAAAAAATCAGACACAGTGCATAAATTTCTCTAGGTGTTCCAGGCACTCAATAAATGAAAGGACTTTCATTTGTTAATTACAAAAAGCACCCACAAAATGGCCTTACAGACATGGTGTTTTACCACAGACAATAAATTTTTCAGCTATAAAATGAACAATGGATTCCTTCCCTCCCACAATTCTTTTAGGGAAAATCAATGGAGAAAATAAATCTATACAAATAAACCCTACTTAGCATGACAGTAGAAAAGTGAGGCCATAGGGGATAGTGGTTAAGACTGCATTTTATGATGGCAGATCTGGATTTGAATCCAGAAAGACCTGAAGGGGAGAGAGAGACAGACAGACAGTCCTGGGTGAGCAAGGTATTATTATCTCATTGTACAAATAAGGAAACTCAGGCTCAGTTACGTACGCATCTCGCTCGCCGCCACAAAGCTAACTGGCAGCGCTGAGATTCCCACCCAGGTCCGTCTGCCACGGAAGCCCATGCTAAGCGTCATCTGCTAACAACTGACGGTTCCCAGATGATACTGTTGCTGCTGGTCTAGAGACCACACTTCAAGACCCCTGTTTATAAAAGTCAACAGCTGGCAATAAATAGCCCCATGGTGGAAATAGGTGTAAAGATTTGCAAGCCAGTTTCATAGATCAGTTACATATAGTACGGTTGAGATTTTCAGAACCTACGTAACGTTGCTGAGTTGTCACATATAGTGCGTCGAAAAGACCAGTAGGTGAAGACTGTGCTGACTACAGGCCTCTCTGCCCTGATATTTACTAGAAATCCATAAGCTGGTTATGCAGCTACAGACGTGTGTCTGCTCTCTGATGAAAGCAAAGCCCCTTAGGGACATATAACTGAGCAAAGCTGTCTGAAAAGGGATCTGAGGGTTTCTTCTAGATTTTGGTTTTATGCTGCCTCAGCCTCTTGGTCTTACTCTTCAGAACCCTTAGTCATGATGCAGACAGTATGGGGGGCCCGGGGGCAAATGTGCCTGCCCTGGAGGCAGAGTGTAGAGATCGGACTCTCCCATCTACTCGCTGTGTGACCTCTGGTAAGTTAACTCTTAGGTCTCTGTCTTCCCATCTGTAAAATGAGGACGTTAGTCGTTCTTACTTCACAGAGTTGTTGCAAAAGTCAATGAGATGAGGCATGAAAGAGACCTTTGAGCTGCACCTGCCATGTACTAAGTACTCAGCAACGGTCAGCCGTTACTCGTCCCACTGCTGAGGCAGGCCAGACGCACCGGTGGGGTTTTTCTGACTCTCTTGATGACAGTTTGTGACAAAATCTCACCTCGGTGCCTGCAGAGAAGTGTGATCGTGGAAGTTACTGGGCGTCTATAGTGTGCTGTGTATCAGGAACGCGTCTCCCTTAGATGTTGGCATTCCTACACTTTGTTATAAATAAATCTTATTTAAAATTTCCTTTTGCCAACCCTAAATGACCCTGTACATTCCAAAGGGAACTATACTTCATACACATGCATTTTTTCATTTAATTCCTATGAAAATCCTGGAAGGCCGTTGTCATTGTTCCTATTTTAAGCATTGCAAACTGGAGCTTAAGAGGTGAAGTGACAACAGACTGATAAGCCAGAATGTGAGCCCAGATGTGTTTGAGACCGAAGCCGATGCTGTCTCCAAATTCATGAACGGAAGCATGAGAGGCTACACACAACCCTCTTTCGGAGGAGTGAGACGGCCGGATGCCTAAATGTCCATTCCCACGTATAATATTTCATTTTCAATATTACGAGTGTTTCCCTTAGAAGAATTAGTGGGATAACAGAAATACCAAATTAGGACAGATAAAGTATCTAACAGTCATGGTTGTGGAGTTTAGACACTGCATGGCTACTCAGTAACCATATCTGTTCCATATGAAATAGAACAGAACAGAGACTAGAATATCCACAACTTTTGGGGGGAAACGCCCTTAAATCTAGAAGACAACTAGGGAAGAGTTCAGATGAACCTGTGGTAGACACCAAGCCTGGGGAATCCCCTCTGCAAGTTCTAGCATTTTGATTCTTACTGAGTGACTTCCAGAACGTAGATTATCTGCTCGCCTGCCCTGGACAGAGTCCAAGCGCTCTTTCTCCTCTAATGGGAAAACACCACAGACTTCCATGAGCAGTGGGCTGCTTCCTGGTTCTGTCTCCTGTCCTCCACCTGCCCCGACATCCTGGCCCCTGGCGGTAAGGGGCGACAAGGTGACACGGTTGTGAGTTACCTTGGCCCGAGGCTCTTCTCATAAGGCATACCTTGCTATTTAGGATCTGGAAAACCCTCTGCTGCAGTGTCTGGCCAGCCTTGGGCCTCACGAGGATGTAAATGACTTTCAGGTCGGGGCTGGTGCGAAACAGCTTCTCCATCAACACTTTGCCCATGAAGCCTGTGGCCCCAGTAATGAGAATAGACTTGCCACCGTAGAAAGCTGCGATCATGGACATGATTCTTCCTTTTGTCTTTATGGTTCCAGAAAGAGGTTCCTGAAAAGGAAAATAACAAAAGATTACACTCTCAGAATATCTAAAATGCAGCCATTGAAAATGTTTCTGGTGCTTCCAGGAGTTTCGAATGAGGAAAAAGTTCAGACAGAGCAAGAACGTCTTGGTTTACTGGCCACACGATTCATTTCAATCAATATTTATTGAGCTTCTTCTATATGCCAAGACTTCAAAAAAGGAGTAAGACATGGTTCCCACTCTCCAGGAATTGCTTGTAGTCTGATGCAGGAGACAGCCACATACAGAGGTCATGAAATGTAGCCGGCTAAGTGCTGACACAGAGGGACACAGAGGAGGAGGGCATGACAGCATCGGGAACCTTCAGGCCGGCCACTAGGTGGCGACACTTGAAGTAAAACTTGGAAGCCGGGAAGGGCTGGGTAAGGGTGTTCCAGCCCAAAGCAGAGGTCCAAGGAATGGGGGAAATAAAAGGAATTCAGTGTTGCAGGAATGTAAAGCGTAAGGGCAGGCGTGGCCCCATCACCGTGCAACCAAAGGTTAGAACAGTGACGAAAATTTCTAAAATTATCACGTAATTAATATTTCAGTTGCAGTTCTATTTAGAGAAAGTAGGAGCAATTAGCTTTTGGTTTCACTTGAACTAACTGGTCCTGGCCTGCCCAGTCATTCCTGAATAAATAAATGTTTTCCTCTTCTGGAGCCGAAAACGGGTCAAGCGCCATCCTTTCCCTTCATATGCAATTCATAGGGTTGAAATGTTGCAAAAGACAAAGGGGAGAGAAGTTGAACAAGTGAGGCCACCGACCAAAGGCTCTGTTAAGCCCTGAAACAGCCCCAGACGGAGCTCAGTCCCTTCCAGGCGCTGTTGCCAGGAGCACCGAGAAAGAGTTAGCAAATCTGGGTGGGACGCCAGACGCGGCCCTTAGAGGCAAGGACTCCTGGCAAAAGGCACCGCATGCCGTACAAATGCCACATGAAACGCTGTCTTTCGGCCTGGGTTAGTAACTGTCGATCGGAGACCGCGGCACAGAGCCCTGACCGCAATGGTGCTGCCACTGGGGGGCAGACTTTCCTGTCTGCCTAACTTCGCTGGCCGCCCGCCAGTCCTTGGCGTCCGCTGGGACGGGATTCGGGCGGACCTTGCAGAACACAACCCCAGAGACAAGCCCTGACCTCAGGGCTTATAAGGAAGAAGGAAAAAGCAAGGAAGGGTCAGCACCCTGCGCCTTGAACTCCAGGCAAGACCACTCCGCCAGCAGCTCCTTAAGGAACCCTGACTTCACAGTTGTTATTCATACTTCTAAATGATTGTCATAATTAATACTTTGGGAAACTGTTTTCCCCAAATGCAGCTCTACTCGACGATAAATCTTGCAAATTCTTCCCTATGTAAAAATGTTTAAGCACCATATGCCTTTAGGAAATAAATAAATGAGCATGGTTGTTGGGAAAACACCGAATGAAAATTGTTTGGACAGGATGACTTCCCCACCTCATTTTCTCTGAAGATGTCAGATGCTTGTTTTAGAGTATCATGTGTCTTAGTGGAAAATATACTTTCTAGAGATGCAAACATACTGTTAAGACATTTTGGTCCCAGACACAGTTTTGCTACATGTGATGAAAATTTTCGAGAGCAGGTAACGTATCCCTAATGAGCCTAGTTCTTGTGGGACAAAGGAAGCTTGGTGTGTCCTCAGAGAATGCAATGTGCCTGCTGTCTGGAGTCCAGACGCTTCTCACACACCACAAGAACCATGGCAGAGTACACGGAGTCCTCTGACTGGAAAACAAAACATAAGCCAGTATCTCCTGGTACTCATTATCGATTGTCAAGAACAGGCGGCCGAGGAGTTCTGGCCACAACTATTATAAGCAAGGCAAGTGATTTTGAAAAATGTCAGTGTGAATGCCTCATCCTCAGACGGAAGCCGCACTGGAGGGGTTTCTTCTGCCTCTTGCATCCACGCTCAAGACAGGGCTTTATCCTTGGCCCCAGACACTCCTAGACAGAATCTGGCTCCCTGAGATCCATGCCATATGTCATAGCTTTGCAGGGTCCAGGAATTGTTAACCCTTGGTATAATTCATTAAAATAATTAAGCTAGTTATTTTAAAAGTTAAAATTATTTTATGCTGAGTAATGGATGATATATGTAACTCTAGTAGGAGGAATATGTTTAGAATAGCTAACGGGGCCATGGCTTGCCCTTCCTGTGTTCTCAGATTGGCAGTGCAGAGAGCGAAGGACAATTTCCTGTTCCCCGTGCGCAGGATGCTTGGTGAGAAGCCTGAGCCACTCTGACAAGCTCCAGAACAGAAAGGCCGCGTGAGTGCACAACGCGAAGGCGGCTGTCTGTAAGCCATGAAGAAGGCGCTCGCCAGAAACCCAATTTACTGGCACGTAGGTCATGGACTTCTGGCCCCCAGAACCGTATGAATAAATGTCTGTTGTTTAATCCATCCAGTCTGTGGTATTTTGTTACAGCGGCTTGAGCAGACTAATACACACACAAATGCTCATCAACAGAGACATACTCATTTTTAGGTAAGTGAGTGAAATAACTCTTGACGATAATTCCTATCAGCCTTTTCCATTCTGGAGTAGACCTTTAAGATGGAACAAATGTATCTGTCTCATTTTCCATATTTACAGCACACAGGTAGGATATTGATTCTTAGTTTTCACACATTGACAGGAGTTTTATGATAAACCACAGAAACTTCATTAATCTAAGCCTTAAAAATCTGTATATAAGTCACATATCTGTTTGTCAAGTATTTAGCAAAAAGAAAAATTTTTATCAGAGAGTTCTTTCTTTTATTGCTTTAGTTTCCTGAGTGTTTCCCACATTATAAAGTTCAGCAATGTACTTAGATACCTTTCACTGTGGGCTTGTTATATAAAGTTTTTTTTCTGGGAGAACTTCTAAGTTCTTGATGGAGGCATAGTAGCCCCCCCAGAGTGCTGTGGGCAGCTGTCAGGGGCACAGGCCTCACTAATTGGATTAGCAATGCTCCATAGTCAAGAAAAATCAATTTGCAAACAGTCCCATCTGGGGAATGATACTGCAGGATGGGTTTAAAAACAAAATTCAGCAATTACCTCAACACATTCTTATTTGCTTTTGCTTAGCACATTAGCAAGTCTTAAAAAACTACAAATTTAACAGAAATGAGAAAGAAGATACGACCTAAATCCATCATTTCATCATAATTGATTAAATAGGTGTATTGAGTTCTCACCATGTGCAACACAATGTTAGGTGCAATGATTAATATGTAAGCATTCTTGCTAAATGGTAAAGTATTATGAAAATGCATGGTATTGTTGTTATTTGTAGGTAAGTCAAACAGCAGTCAGTATGTGAAGATTCTCAAATGCTATCAGGTGAGTCAAATTCAAATATGAATCTTCATGTTTCCTATTTCCTCTTGGTGAATTTTAAAAATTGGGTCAGGCTCTAAGTAAAAGAGTTGGCTGATATATTAAAACAATAATGAAAGGAACCCAACTGAATGGATAGTAAGCCAACCCACTTTTTTGTGCTCTGTTTAGAATTAAAGTCTAGTTTTTTAGGAGATAACATGGCATAGATTATCACTGTATTTGAGTGCAGTCCTCTAGAGAAACAGAACCACAAGGATGGATATATATAATTTATGTACAAATGCATATATAAATGAGAGAGAGAGAAAGCGCCAGGGATGGGGGGTAGTATTTTTTTTAATGAGATTGTGGAGACTTGTTAAGTACAAAATAATGTAGACTGGAGACTGGAGGAGTTGCAGTTTGAGCCCAAAGTCAGTCTCCTGACCTTGGGCTCAAACTTTCTTGGGGAACATCAGTCTTTGTTCCATAAAGGCCTTTAAATAATGGCTGAGGTCCACTCACATTACGGAGGATAATCTGCTTTTCCCTAAACCCACTGATTTAAATGTCAATCTCAACAAAATAACACCTTCACAGAAACATGCAGAATAGTGTTTGACTAGTCCTTGGTCACTGTGGCCCAGCCAAACGGGAATATGAGATTACCCATCCTAAATCCAATCCTTGTCAACTTGTCACCCACACATCTCCTTCAAACTCCATCTCCAAGTAAAGACAATAACAAGGTCACACCTCTGCCCAACATGATACAACTACCCTGCATATAACTGAAAATGTGCTAAAATGTGGTACGTATACCATCACTATACAGCTGCACGTCTTGGCCATGTAGTGCTATGGCTTCCACGCTGGGTGTGTCTTCATATCAGCTCTTCTTCTGCCAGCTGATTGTAGAGGATTCCCCATGAGGCCCCGGATGCAGGCTGAGAACAAAGGTAATCCAGGAAGAGGGGGACCATGGGCATGTGGGCCACTTCCTCAGGTAACTCGCTGGTGCCTTTGGGGCCTGCTTGGGCTGATCAGATATACACAACTTCCACCCAGTGATGGAGTTGCTGCTGCGCACTCCCAACTTCATGGCACGGTGAGTCAGATAACACCCAGTCCATGGACAGTTCAGGTCGCGTGGTAACTTGAAGGCCCACGGTTAAGTGTTCAGGGTCTACAAAAGCCCAGCAGCACGCCTAAAGCTGTTTCTTATAAGCACAGTAGTTATCCACAGGGGATGGCAAGGATTTGCTCCCAAATCTGAGAGCCTTTGCTGTGATTTCACCAACAAGGGCTGCTGAAGGCCCCAAACAGAATCCCTGTCTGCCACTGCTGCCTCATGAACCATTGCATCTGCTGGGCCAGATGGCTCACGTGGCAGAGCGGCCTGAACCCAAACAGACCTTTTTCTTATTCTGGGCCCCCGTCAAAACTAGTAGTTTTGTGGGTTGTTCGTTAAATGGACCAAAGTGTCACACTCAGATGAAGAATATATATGCCTCCCAAATCCGAAGAAGCCCAGAGGTGTTATGTTTCTTTTTTGGTTGAAGGAGGCGCCAGGTGCAACAACTCTTCCTTCATTTTAGAAGGGGCATTTCAATGTGTCCCATGCCATTGGACCCCTAAAATTTCACTGAGATAAAGGTTGCTGAATTTTTCTTGGATTTATTTGCCACCTTCTGGTACACAATTGCTTACCAGTAAGTCTACAGTAGTTACTATTTCTTGCTCACTAGGTCCAATCCCCATTACATCATCAATATAATGCCCAGTGTGATATCTTGTAAGGAAAGGTTATCAAAATTCCTGCAAACTAAATTACGACACAGAGCTGGAGAGTTGTTTTACCCAAGTTAGGACAATGAACGTAAGTATATTGCCGACCTTGCCAGATAAAACTGCTTCTATAGGACCTTATTGACAGGGCTGGAGAAAAAGGCATTTGGCAGGTCTATAGCCACATACCAGGCACCAGGGGATGTGTTAATGTTTTCAGGAAATGAAACCACATCTGGTGCTGCAATTGGCGTCACTACTGGGTTAAGCTTACAATAATCCACTGTCATTCTATAAAACTGTCTTCTGTATGGGCCAAATAGGCAAACTGAATGGGGAGGTGGTCAGAATCACCAGTGCAACTTGCAAATCCTGATGGTAGCACTAATTTCGGCATTCCCTCTAGGAATGAGGTTATTTCTTTTGGTTTACTATTTTCCCAGGTAGAGGCAGTTCTAGTGGCTTCCACCTGACCTTTCTCACCATAATAGACCTCACTCCCCTGATCAGGGGATCAGTATGGGGATTCTGCCAGCTGCTGAGTATATCTATTCCAATGATGCACGCCTGAATTGGGGAAATAACCACAGAATGGGTTCGCAGAACTATAAAGCCCACTGTGAGACGGCCCTAACCTAAAACTCCACTGATCCCTGACCTCCATAAGCCGTAATAATTCTGACGGGTGGACCACAGTGGCCTTTTGGGTTTCCTGGAATTAGTGTCCATTCAGAGCCAGTGTCCAGTGATCCCTGAAAGTTCTCATTGTTTCCTCTTCCTCAGTGCACAGTTATCCCGGTGAAAGACTGTAGGTTCCTTTGGAGATGACTGGGAAAACGAGTGACGGTGTAAATTTTCAGCAGGTTATAGGGGTCCTTCTCAAGGGGATTGGCACCCCCTTCATTCAAGGAGTTCTGGGTGTGTAAACTGGTTCAAGTATTGGAACTGATTAAGAGACTTTGACTTTGTTTTTATGATTCAAGCTAGACTTTTCCTTAGTTCACCTAGGACATTTCTGCTTATATAGACCAAATAAGGATTTAGTTTGCTTCCAATATATTTCACCTCTAGGACACCATGACCAACCATCAGTGTCCTAGGTCTCTACAAGTCAGGCTGCCTGACTGCCACGTGGACTGCTGTCCACTATGGTAACCATACCATCTTGCCTTTGACAACTGCCACCCTGGGTCCTCACTGTATTTAAGTTTCCCAATTAGCAGTTCCCACTGTAAGTTCTGGTCAACACAGAAGAGTGATCGGTGAGCCCTCCAAGGATGCTAGGCACACCTCACAGATTTGCCACCACAGCCCAGCCAAGTTTCACATAAATTAACCATCACAATCATTACATTCTTTCCTAACACATTCACCGTATGCAGGACTTCTCTCCATTTTCAATGAACAAAATCCTTGCTTGATGGCATGGTGGCTGAACATAAAATGCAAACTGACAGAAACGAAGTTTTATTTATTTGATTTGAAATTATTTCTTTTGTCTGTTCTTCAATCTAAGTATTCAGTTCTGATAAGCAATGTATCTATAAACTGGGCTAGCTTGCAGAATTATGTGAGGTACAATATGAGCATATGAGAAGAACACTGGTCTGGGAATTAGAAAATCTAGATATGAAATCTGACCTGTGGCTAACTGGTCATGCACTGTGAATCTTGAACCTTGAGAGCTCTGAGACTCGATTTTCTCTTCTGTTAAATAATATTCTAGCTATACATGGAGCAGTATTAATAATCACAGTAATGGACTAGAGAGATTATTACTCCATATCAACTCTGGTTATCCAACCAGATCAGAATGATGTTTCTCTTGTTCTGTATGCTGCATGTTACACTATTAATGCTACTTTGACCTTGAATCCAAATACCTCGTGCTTATTTATTAATAAATACTGAGTGCACATCTTGTCACTCTAATTAGTGGTATAACACTTGATGAATATGCTGTGTTTTTTACTGCATTATTCCTCTCATGCTAACTAGCCCCATACTATGCAATAAAAAGTGGCTCCAAAAATATTTTTGAATCAATGAATGAATTAGAACTGAATGACTGATTCATTTAATCAATGATGGGCATTTGGATCATGTGAAAAGTTTGCTAAAATTGCTCTTTATCAGACCCCATTTATAGATGTATTTTAATGAACACCCCAATTGATTCAGAAGTGGTAAGGGAAATGCTGGTGTAGGGAACTGGACTGAGTGTGCTCTGATCCCACATCATATTTTGTATCTTAGCCTACATCTTTAATGTAAAGCTTACATTATCCCTATGATTCAGTTTTTGTTTCTTAAAATGATACATATAATAATCTGCTTTTCTGAGAATTCTCATTTCTAATATCAGTAGCATATGGATAACACAGGATGTAGCAGAGCAGGGCTTCAGTCCAGCCAGAGCCTAAGTTCGAGCTTCAGTGACTAGCTCACGCTCAAGGAATTTTGTACATCCGAGCTCATAGGTGTCACGCCTAAGAACACAGTCTTGGAAGAGGTGGAATGCAGACACACCTTTTCAACTAAAGCTTTTAAACATTACTTTTTCCTTGTGTTTCTGCTTCCCCACGCTGAAGGTCGAAACAAATGTTTACAACATATACTGCAAACATACGTGCGGATAATAGAATAGCTCACCAATGATTAATAAATATATTGCATTGTTCTCACATGAAAGGGTTATGTATCAAAATGTCCTAATTTCTTCTAAGATGCAGCCTGCCACTCATATGGGTTGAAAGATTTACTCAGACTCACTCAAGCAGAAATAAAGTTGGGGATGTCTATCTCCTAGTCCACAGAACCTAGATCTCAACCTTTTATTCAACCAAGGAAACTGCATGGAAACCAAACAGTTGGAATGTGTGAAGATCTTTGACAGCAAGACCCAATTAAAAGGAGACTGATTTAATATCATAAACTCAGTCCACCAAAAAGACAATCGATACATAGAATAACAATGAAAAATCACTACAAAATCATAGCACAGATTACTGTTTGCACTGAAATATTATAATGGTTTAGATACAAAAACACATGGTTCTTCTGCAGATACGTGAGTTACCAGATTTGTTACTGTCAATGATTAGACACAGTATGTATTAACTACACCCATCCCTAGATATGGCACAGTGTCGGTCCCTTCGTGCCCTGAGATTCCAGGAATTTAGTCTTTGCCACATACCAACTAATTATTCTTGCACCACGTGGGAAATTAATTGTTTTAAAATGTTAGTATGAAGGTCAGTTAAGTGTATGTAAATCAATATAATATAGTAAGTTGGAAATCCTTATTTCCTGATGGAAGGCACCTATCGGTGCCAGTAAATTGACAGCCTCTCTGGAAACATCTGAAAAAGTGTAAATATACTATCTGAATGATGCCGTTAGGCCTTCATGAAGGACTAAGTTCTGAATTAAGGCTGATCCTCTCCCTGTCAAAATTCCCTCCATGAGATGTTACTCCTCATCAGCCAAGAAGTCGTAAATAATGAATTCTATTAAAAATCACCAAACATTTTAGGCATTTGTGTCTAAGAGGAGGTAGTTGTAGATCTGAAAAAAGTACTTTGTATTCATATTAATCTATAGGTAGTAACTACACAAAATGAGAAGAAAAATACAGGTTTTGTACATTGAAGTGCAAGCTATCAAGACAGTCCGTCAGAGCTGCATTCGGGACCTCCTAGGCCTAGTGACTTAATATTACTTTAAAAAGAAAAAAAAGGCACTCTATTCTCTGCTAGAGTTACTATGTTATTTATATGGATAGGAACTCTATTTTATAATGGTAATTAATGGATATCCCATCAAATCACCTGTTCCACATGCTTTTCACAGTATTAACTGGAATCGTAATTGTAAAATACACTCTCCATAAAATGTTATTCTGTGACAAGGATTGAATATTTTTCATGTTAAGTCTACTGCTTCATAGTGTAACTTCTTTCACCCAATTCCAAATCTGAACCATTATTTCAGAATTTATAGGCTAGTGCAATTTATTATGAACCTGTTTTATATCTAGGACAAATACTTATCATTACTTATCAATCAAAAGTGAATTTTGATTTTCTTTTGATTTCTGTGTATCTCACCTTAAGCTATAAAACAGATGTGGGGCTAAGGGGAAGATAGAAGACTTCCTGAGTCTGCAGGCTCGACTGTCTTCTAAGGGCCTGCTTCTCATCGGGACGGAATCCATGTACCATGATGGTAAAAGGCAAAACGTGGCATAGATATAATGGTATCTAACGTATAATGTATATAATATAAAATGATATAGATTATGCACATAACAATATAAAATATTAAGGTGACTACAGGAAGGGGTCGTTACTTCTTTTGGGAGTAACAGTAAATCATTCATGGGCTACAAAACTGGTTTTTAAGAAGACGTGACTGGAGATGCAGAAATTCAGGAGGTATTTGAGGTAGTGATGGTGGTAAAGCAAAGGTTTACAAGAAAGCCCACTTGGGGTGAAGTGCAAACTAGTGTGGCTATAGAAGGCAATTCCTAAAAAGAAGGCAAGGAATCCCAGGCTAGAAGAAGAGATGGCAACAGATGACGGCAACTTCAATGCTTAGATAAAGAGGTAGGTCTTCACTGGGATTGAAGAGTTGTGAGCAAGGGAATGGTAATCATTGGGAGGGGCTGAGAATGAAGGAAAATACACACTTGGAGCCTTTTTCAATGGTCCGAGCCAGAGGTTAGGAGTGAAACGACGGGAAAGGCGGTGGTGGTCTCAGACTCTGGTGCAAATCAGATCCATTCAGGAAGCTTCCCACCTCTTCATTCTGAATCAGCAGATCTGGATGACATTGTCCACCGACTGAATATATGTGAAAAACATTCATATAATGAGAGAGTACAAACATGAAAATAGGGCAGAGGTGGATTTCGATTTTAGCTCCACTGTTGCCTAGCCATACCCTAGGGCAAGTGACTTAGACTCCCCGCAGGCAGCCTGAGACACCTCAGCCTGCTATAAATTAGATCGTCAGGATATCAAATTGCTATCTCTAGCACCAGTCCAGGAAGCAAAGCAATAATTTCTGTAACAGTTGGCCCTCAACAGCCAGGACTTGACTAACCATTGACAGCTTCCCTAATTTTTGTCCCACTACCAACTTGGTACCAACCAGAGAAAGCCAAATTGGTTATGTACCAGTAACCAATCACATGGGACGGCTTGCTTCTAGTGAGCTTGCCTGCAGCTTCTTCAGGCCGACAACCCCCAATCAGGGCACCCCTAAAATCTCCCCCTTTCCAACGATAAAGCTTTCCCAGTCTCCTGCCTGCATCTGAGTCTGTGCTGAAAGACAAGTGAGGGGGACCGACTCCCTTGTACAGAATTAATAGCCTTTGCTTGTTCCCATTTGGTTGGTCATCTATTTCCACACAACTATTATACTCCTGTGGGTAAAATTACAGTATTTCCAGAATCTCTTCCCTGGCTTTAGTGCATCTCCGTATCAACAGGTATTCCTAAGGGGTGATGAGAAGTAGTTCATCTCCGTATCACTGGGTACAATCACCTGGGTGATGGAGGGCTTCTGTGAACCTGAGAGGTTGCGCTTGCCTCTGCCAGAGCAGGAGAGAGACGGCCCCTGGACCACTGTTTGTAAGCAATAAATGGGTTTTAAACTTTATTTCTCCCTTTAACTTATTTTGGTTTCACCTAGGTACTTTCCCCCCGGGATTTGCTCTCCCTGGAGTTACAACTCATTTTACAGATATGGGAATTTATAGAAATTAACTTTTGAATGGGGATCACCTAAGGGGCAAAGTGAGGTTTAAATCTGATCTCCCTAATTGCAAAGTTATTCCATTAACCATTACCTAAATGTAGAAAAGGTAAAAGACTTTTCCTCCACTGTCCTCTGTTAAGCCTCATTTGTACTTTTGGAGTACTTCTGTCTTTCCTTAAAGGGAGGGGGCTCTAGGACTTCCGGGAAGATGGCGGCATGAGCAGGGCGGCGTAAATATCCTCCCAAAACCATATGTATTTATGAAAATACAACAAGTACAACTACTCCTAAAAGAGAGACCAGAAGATACAGGACAGCACATAGCCTGCAGCTACACCTGAGAGGATTCGGCACCCGGCCAGGCGGGCAAGATACGGAGCCGCAACCTGGCGGGACCCAAGCGCTCCCCCACCCCAGTGCACCAGCGGGAGAAGAGGATTAAGAGCCGGGAGGGAGTGGAAGTACAGGCCCACGAAATAACCAGCCATGGTGATCTGCGCCAGGAGCGCTGAAACACATCGCGCAGTTTAGCAGAGATTGGAGAGACAGAGGGAGCAGGATCTGAGCTGGGAACGCACTGGGTCCTTGCAGCCGGATCCCAGGAATTAAAAAAAAAAAGAAAACGCGCGCTTTTTTCAGTGGTGTTAAAGAGACAGGGGCCCAGTGGAGGAGCCGGACTGTCCCGGCACACTCAGCCGAGCAGGCTGGGAGTCTGGGGAATTTTGGACCCTTTAGCAGGCGATTGTGAAAGGGTGGCTGCACTTAGACTTCCCACAAAGATCAACAGCCTCCCATTCGTTTCCACCCCAGCCAGAGCTATAAAGGGCCACACCTACAGAATAGTGGAGCAACAGCGCCACCTACAGAATCCCCACAGAATCTACTCCTGCTGGGCAGTATTTTTTTGTTTGTTTTTCGTTTTCTTTTCTTTTTTCTTCTCTTCCTTTTTTCTTTTCTTTTCTTTCTTTTTTTTCTTTCATTTTTAAAATCTTAAAGAGCCCAGCTGACATACGAGGCACTGACCAGCGACCACTTCTATAGCCATGAAAAGACAGAGGAATATGGTCCAGACTAAGATCAACCAGACAACCCCAGAGAGGGAGCATGAAGGGATGGAAATGCACAATCTTCCTGAAAAAGAATTCAGAATAAAAGTCATAACCATACTGATGGATCTACAGAGAAATGTGCAAGAGCTGAGAGAGGAAGTAAGGGAAGTGAGGAAAGACAATGCAGAAATCAGACAAGCTATCGACGGGCTTAACAGCAGATGGGATGAGATGCAAGAGACTGTTAATGGAATAGAAATCAGAGAACAGGAATACAGAGAAGCGGAGGCAGAGAGAGATAAAAGGATCTCTAGGAATGAAAGAATATTAAGAGAACAGTGTGACCCATCCAAACGGAGCAATATTCGCATTATAGGAGTACCAGAGGAAGAAGAGAGAGAAAAAGGGATAGAAAGTGTCTTTGAAGAAATAATTGCTGAAAACTTCCCCATGTTGGGGAAGGAAATAGTCTCTCAATCCATGGAAGCCCAGAGATCTCCCAACACTAGGGACCCAAGGAAGACAACACCAAGACACATAATAATTAAAATGGCAAAGATCAAAGATAAAGACAGAGTATTAAAGGCAGCTAGAGAGAGAAAAAAGATCACCTACAAAGGAAAACCCATCAGACTATCACCAGACTTCTCAACAGAAACCTTACAGGCCAGAAGAGAATGGCATGACATATTTAACGGAATGAAACAGAAGGACCTTGAACTAAGAATATTGTATCCAGCACGATTATCATTTAAATATGACACAGGGATTAAACAATTTCCAGGCAAATGAAAGTTGAGAGAGTTTGCCTCTCATAAACCACCACTACAGGATATCTTAAACGGACTGCTCTACAGGGAAGCACCCCTAAGGCTAAAAAGATGTCACCAGAGAAAATAAAATCATAGCAAAGAAAGCAGACCATCCAAATACTAACTAAAGGCAAAGAATGAAACACCCAATATATAAAGAATGGAGGAGGAAGAATAGGAAGGGAGAAATAAAGAAACATCGGACGGCGTTCACAATAACTTAACAAGAAAGTTAAGTTAGATTCTTAGATAGTAAAGAAGCAACCCTTGAACCTTTGGTAACCACGAATCTAAAGCCAGCAATGGCAATAAGTACATATCTATCAATAATCACCCTAAATGTAAATGGACTGAATGCACCAATCAGAAGACACAGAGTAACAGAGTGGATAAAAAAGCAAGACCCATCTATATGCTGCTCACAAGAGACTCACCTCAAACCGAAAGATATACACAGACTAAAAGTGAAGGGATGGAAAAAAATATTTCATGCAAACAAAAAAGAGAAAAAAGCAGATGTTGCAATACTTGTATCAGACAAAATAGACTTCAAAACGAAGAAAGTAGCAAGAGATAAAGAAGGACATTACATAATGATAAAGGGGTCAGTCCAACAAGAAGATATAACCATTATAAATATACATGCACCCAACACAGGACCCCCAACATATGTGAAACAAATACTAAAAGAATTGAAGGAGGAAATAGACAGCAATGCATTTTAGGAGGCTTCAACACACCACTCACTCCAAAGGACAGATCAACCAGAGAGAGAATTAGTAAAGACACAGAGGCACTGAACAACACACTAGAATAGATGGACCTAACAGATATCTACAGAACTCTACACCCAAAAGCAACAGGATACACATTCTTCTCAAGTGCACATGGAACATTTTCCAGAATAGACCACATACTAGGCCACAAAAAGAACCTCAGTAAATTAAAAAATATTGAAATCCTACCAACCAACTTCTCAGATCACAAAGGTATAAAACCAGAAATAAATTTTAGAAAGAAAACAAAAAGGCTCACAAATACATGGAGACTTAACAACATTCTTCTAATTAATCAATGGGTTAACGACCAAATCAAAACAGAAACCAAAGAATACATGGAGACTAATGACAACAACAACACAAAGCCACAACTTCTGTGGGACGCAGCAAAGGCAGTTCTAAGAGGAAAGTATATTGCAATCCAGGCCTATTTAAAGAAGGAAGAACATTCCCAAATGAATAGTCTAAAGACCCAATTACTGAAATTGGAAAAAGAAGAACAAATGAGGCCCAAAGTCACCATAAGGAGGGACATAATAAAGATCAGAGAAGAAATAAATAAAATTGAGAAGAATAAAACAATAGAAAAAAATCAGTGAAACCAAGAGCTGGTTCTTTGAAAAAATAAACAAAATAGATAAACCCCTAGCCAGACTCATTAAGAGAAAAAGAGAATCTACACACATAAACAGAATCAGAAATGAGAAAGGAAAAATAACGGACCCCACAGAAATACAAAGAATTATAAGAGAATATTATGAGAATCTATATGCTAACAAGCTGCAAAACCTAGAAGAAATGGACAACTTCTTAGAAAAATACAACCTTCCAAGACTAACCAAGCAAGAAACAGAAAAACTAAACAGACCAATCACCAGAAACGAAATTGAATCGGTAATCAAAAAACTACCCAAGAACAAAACCCCCGGACCTGATGGATTTACCTCTGAATTCTACCAGACATATAGAGAAGAAATAACACCCATTCTTCTTAAAGTTTTCCAAAAAATAGAAGAAGAGGGAATACTTCCAAACTCATTCTATGAAGCCAGCATCACTCTAATACCAAAACCGGGCAAAGACCTCACCAAAAAAGAAAATTACAGACCTATATCCCTGATGAACGTAGATGCAAAAATACTCAACAAAATATTAGCAAACCGAATTCAAAAATACATCAAGAGGATCATACACCATGATCAAGTGGGATTCATCCCAGGGATGCAAGGATGGTACAACATTCGAAAATCCATCAACATCATCCACCACATCAACAAAAAGAAGAACAAAAACCACATGATCATCTCCATAGATGCTGAAAAGGCATTTGACAAAATTCAGCCTCCATTCATGATTAAAACTCTCAACAAAATGGGTATAGATGGCAAGTACCTCAACATCATAAAGGCCATATATGACAAACCCACAGTTAACATTATACCTAACAGCGAGAAGCTGAAAGCTTTTCATCTAAGATCGGGAACAAGACAGGGATGCCCTCTCTCTCCACTGTTATTCAACATAGTACTAGAGGTCCTAGGAACGGCAATCCGACAAAACAAAGACATACAAGGCATCCAGATTGGTAAAGAAGTCAACTTGTCACTATTTGCATATGACCTGATATTGTACATAAAAAACCCTAAAGATTCCACTCCAAAACTACTAGAACTAATATCTGAATTCAGCAAAGTTGCAGGATACAAAATTAAGACACAGAAATCTGTTGCTTTCCTATACACTAACGATGAACTAACAGAAAGAGAAATCAGAAAAACAACTCCATTCACAATTGCATCAAAAAGAATAAAATACCTAGGAATAAACCTAACGAAGGAAGTGAAAGACCTGCACTCTGAAAACTACAAGACACTCCTAAGAGAAATTAAAGAGGACACTAACAAATGGAAATACATCCCATGCTCTTGGCTAGGAAGAATAAATATTGTCAAAATGGCTATACTACCTAAAGCAATCTACAGATCCAACGCAATCTGCATCAAACTACCTACAGCTTTCTTCAATGAACTGGAACAAATAATTCTAAAATTCTTATGGAACCACAAAAGACCCCGAATAGCCAAAGCAATCCTGAGAAGGAGGAATCAAACAGGGGGAATTACGCTCCCTGACTTCAAGCTCTACTACAAAGCCACAGTAATCAAGACAATTTGGTACTGGCACAAAAACAGACCCACAGACCAGTGGAACAGAATAGAAAATCCAAACATTAACCCAAACATCTACAGTCAATTAATATTTGATAAAGGAGCCTTGGATATACAATGGGGAGATGACAGCCTCTTCAGCAGCTGGTGTTGGAAAAACTGGACAGCCACATGTAAGAGAATGAAACTGAACTACTGTCTAGCCCCATACACAAAGGTAAACTCAAGGTGGATCAAAGACCTGAATGTAAGTCATGAAACCATAAAACTCTTAGGAGAAAACATAGGCAAAAGTCTCTGGGTCATAAAGATAAGCGACTTCTTCATGAACATATCTTCCCGGGCAAGGGAAACAAAAGCAAAAATGAACAAGTGGGACTATATCAAGCTGAAAAGCTTCTGTACAGCAAAGGACACCATCAGTAGAACAAAATGACATCCTACAGTATGGCAGAGTATATTCATTAATGATGTATCCAATAAGGGGTTGACATCCAAAATATATAAAGAACTCATGCACCTCAACAAACAAAAAGCAAATAATCCAATTAAGAAATGGGCAGAGGACATGAATAGACACTTCTCTAAAGAAGAAATTCAGATGGCCAACAGGCACATGAAAAGATGCTCCACATCGCTAATCATCAGAGAAATGCAGATTAAAACCACAGTGAGGTATCACCTCACACCAGTGGGGATGGCCAACATCCAAAACACAAACAACAACAAATGTTGGCGAGGATGTGGAGAGAGGGGAACCCTCCTACATTGCTGGTGGGAATGCAAATTAGTTCAACCATTGTGGAAAGCAGTATGGAGGTTCCTCAAAAAACTCAAAATAGAGATACCATTTGACCCAGGAATCCCACTCCTAGGAATTTACCCTAAGAATGCAGCAGCCCAGTTTGAAAAAGACATATGCACCCCTATGTTTATCACAGCACTATTTACAATAGCCAAGAAATGGAAGCAACCTAAGTGTCCATGAGAAGATGAATGGATAAAGAATATGTGGTACATATACAAAATGGAATATTATTCAGCCATAAGAAGAAAACAAATCCTACCATTTGCAACAACATGGATGGAGCTGGAGGGTATTATGCTCAGTGAAATAAGCCAAGTGGAAAAAGACAAGTATCAAATGATCTCACTCATATGTGGAGCATTAGAGCAAAGAAAAAAACTGAAAGAACAAAACAGCAGCAGATTCACAGAACCGAAGAATGGACTAACAGTTACCAAAGGGAAAGGGACTGGGGAGGATGGGTGGGAAGGGAGTGATAAGAGGGTGAAAGGGGCATTACGATTAGCAGACGTAAGGTAGGGGAGGCACGGGGAGGGCTGTACAACTTAGAGAAGACAAGTAGTGATTCTATAGCATCTCACTACGCTGATGGACAGTGACTGTAATGGGGTTGGTGGGGGGGACCTGATGAAGGGGGGTAGTTTAATCACCATAATATTGCACATGTAACTGTAGGTTAATGATACCAAAATAAATTATATATAAAAAAAAAAACCATTTACCTGTGTGGGAAAAGGTACTTGAATCCGTCCTTCTAAAAAAAAAAAAAAAGGAGGGGGCTCCACGTATAATGATATTGGTCTACAGACAGGCCTGCTGGTTTAGCAGAAAGACTCAATTCAGATGCACTATGTAAAGTTTAAGGAGATATCTAGGGCTATAATTGTAACCTTAATTCTATATTTCTTTACTATGGATTGAATACATGAACAGGTCCAGATTCCAGTAGGTGGAGAAACTTGAGTTGTTTGTGGGGAAATAGTTCTGACAGTGTTGTCAGATTCCTGGGACCACAGTACCCCTCATTTCTGTTGCACCCCAGTGACTAAATTAGGGCATTGCACTTCCTGAGTGTGGGCTTCTATGTAACTCCAAAAGCATTTAAAAATAACATGCTACTTCCGGATGCAGACTTCTCACTGATTTAAAGTTCTGGGTAAACTTACTAGTTTAATAGTGTTCAGAGGTCAAACAGGAGAGTTGATTCAGGATAAAAAAATTTAAAGAAAAGAAGCTTTTTGTTTAAGTTCCTATATTTTATTTGGCATTTTGGGTTACTGAGCTCTCAAAGGAACAAAGGTGCCCAGGGAAAGGCCTTTAAGTCATATAGACTCTCCTCCCCAGCCCACAAAAGCCCGGAAATTTTGTGTCAAGACTTGTGTGAATCCTTTTGTGCACCATGAAATGCTGTGCACTGAGAGGGAGATAAAATATCCAGAGCCAAGTGCACGCTTAGCATTCAGACTCAGTGCTCCAAGGACCCACGCTGCGCCATTTGCCACCCTTCCTGTCCTTGAGTTTACCAACTGCAGAGATTTCTCGGCAAAGACCGTGGAGAGGAAGGGAGGCTCCTTAGCGCTGGGAGGCACACCCCACCGGTCCTCTGCTACGCTCATCAGCAGTTCTCCAGAGAGCCAGCCACTCCCTGGAGCCGCTGAGGTTCCTCCTCAGGAATGAAAGACAGGAAAGTCAGCAAGAAACACAAGGCCCGCTGCTGGGGTGTGTTCAGGACAATGGAGATGGCTTGCTTCTCATTTTAAATGTTGACGCAGGAAGAAAAGGAAGGATTTTACATTTCACATTTTTTTGGGAGAAGGAGCTCCGAACACAACATCGAAGGAAACAGTGAGAACATTGTCAGGTTGCAGTGAGGTTTGGCAAAAGCACCTCAGCAAGTGAAAATAAAAAAAGGAATAAAGGGATTGTGCTGGAGAGACAAGAGGAGAGACAGGAAGAAAAAACTATTTTTTTCTCCACAGAGAAGAACATACAAGCAAAAATAGAAATGACAATTTACAGAATATCTAGATAAAATACACCTAAAGTTCACAGAAATTCCTCCTTCATTTTCTTGAAAAAGTATTTTTAGATTTCTGTTAAATAGAAATTAAAAAGCCACAGTAGTACAAGAGGAATTTAACAAGAGAGCAGAGTACATTTTAGCCCAGGTTTACATGTACCCATAAACACCCACACATCATATCTCTGTGTGACATATATATATGTTATGTACATAGCTTAATAATTCTTTAGTGCAAATTCTGAAATGGCACTTTCAAAGCTAGCCTTTAAATATACAATAAAATTCTTATATTATAAATATATATTGTTAAAGGATAATATTTCTCTGACTTCACTCCTTTTACACTTCATTTTACAGAGAAGGGAATTTATAGAAGCAAATTACAAGTCCTGCCCCTTCTCAAGGGAAGGGGATTATATAGGGTGTAGACCATTGGGGGTCTTCTTTGAATTCTGCCTACAGGAGCAATACAAAGAAATAGGAAATTTATTGAAAGTAAATGAGGTAGCCACACAAAGAATGGCTGAAAACCTATTCATGGAAAAGATAAGAAGCCCCTTTCCATTCCCTAAGAGCTATCAAAGGTTTGGCTTTGTATCAAGAAGACAAGTATTGATTGACCAGATTATCTAGTCAACATGCCACCACTAGATAAATCAACTCTATGTTTTTTTTAAACACCGTGTCCCTTTCCTCAAAGTTAAAAATCCTACCCCTTGGCTAAGTGGGGCAGAGCACCTTGAGTGGCAGCCCCATAAAGTCTATCCACTAGGGGGAGAGATGTGCTGCCCCAAATGGGGGTTTGGACCAGCAGAAGGAGAAAGAGGTACTGAAGGGCCAGAACACAAGCATCCGCAAAGCCATCATAACCGAAGATACAACTTTTCAAAGAGTGAGGGCCTCTCCTTGTGTCTACGTGCTTTTGGCCTCCACGTTCCCTATGGTGAACGGCGCTGGTGTGGCTTCCAGGTTTAGTCCAAGAGAAAAAAGGCCAACCATTAGTAAATGTATATGGACTGTAGATTTATTTTCCTACCATTACTGGACTCCTCAGAGTACCTCTTATGTGGCCACAAGCGTCAGGACTTATTAGAGGAAGTGGCTCCGTTACAGCCAATTTTCAAGTAAATGAATTGTGCAAAAATACCAAGAGAGGCATAAAGATACATTTCCACAACACACAAAGCTGCTAAAATTGCATTTCCAACAGGTACTATAGTGAAAATATGATGAGACTTTTGTAATTTGCACTTAAAAAATTCTAACCACTGCTTATTCCTTCATTCTGACTCAGGACCTTTGTTCTCATTCTAGTCTATTAATCTCACCGAGCTTCTCTATGAACATTTATCCTACTGCCTAAAGAGTATAGAATATTGAGAGAGAGAGAGAAGTCCCAAAAAGAGGAGAGACAAATGCAATTGCAATCCAGAGCCAAATTCACGAATTAAGTTTCAGCAGGAGTAGAAACTTATACTAATTTGGTGTCAGTACATTTAAATGCATGCAGATATGTGGTTGGCAAGGGAGAAAAGAAGGAAGCTGACAGACTGTGCAATTTATCCATGAGAGGATAACTTGACAGAGTTCCTAGCTTAAGCTTTCCATTTTCTGAAATGGGAAGGGAAGTCAGATGCTGAAAACGGCATGGGAAATCGAGGTTAGAGAGTGTGGGGAGGCCAGGTGGAGCGAAAGAGCTGTGGTGAGAACTGTGAGATGACCAGCAGAGGTACTGCTGAGAATGAGGGTCTTACCCGATCTGGAGGCAATCAGTGGGTGGTATCAGTCTGCACACATGTGTAATTTTCCACGCTGTGCTTTGCGGCGCCTACGCGGGTGCAGGGAAGCTGCACATTAGAGTTCTTTCAGGATGTGGGTCCTGGAGGTGAAGTATGGAAGGTAGCCAGAGAACTGAGTGCATGATTTAAGAAGACGGTTTAGTAGAATGATTAAAAATGCTATAGTCTAGACTGGTTAGGGATGGAAATGAAATCCAGGATGGGTGAAAAAGGCTGATAGATTGGGAGAAAAGGGAGGGGGGCGTCGAGGGACTGAAGAACTCACTGAGGTCAAAGAGTAAGTGCAGTGATGACACTGAAGGCCCCCACTTTTCAATAACAGATTGTTTTCAGAGAGGGAGACCTGAAATTCAGGATTCCAGAGTTGAAGCAGCTCTGGGTGTCAAGGTCCACAGTGCGGCCATGGGAATAGTTATCCATGGGGAGCTGACCTAAGGAATACTGGATTTGTAACCCAGGCCAAGGACCAATGGTGGGATGGGTGGATTTGCTGGGTCATTTGCACGGATGTAGCCAGATTTGGACAGAACAGGAAGGCGATGACTCAGATGCTAAAGCTATGACACAGGACAGAAGAATAACCAAGCTGCTGTTGGGTGGCAGTGACACTAGACAGAATGATAACCAGATGGTCTGGTCTACAAAAAAAGGTGTCTGGAGGTACAATGTTTCACCCATAAGAGAATGTTGAATACCTTCCTGACCACGGGAAGGAACAAACTATTTGAGACGGCTCCCCACAGACATTAAAATTCCAGTTGAAACAAAGAGGTAAGAGATGTAGAGGGCTTCCACACATGTGATGGAAGGATTAGGAGGGAGGGAGGCAACAGGGAAAAAAAACCACGAGCAGGGGAGAAAGCACAAAGGGATGTAGAGATGAGTGTGGTTGGGGGATGAGGCGGGGGAAGATGACTGGAGAGGTTTGCAATTCGGATATCAGCCAAGAGTGGAAAGGACGACCCACCAGCCTGAAGCTGACTCAGGGTCAGGGCAGATCCCTGGCGTGTTGGAAGCTTGATGACATGCACAGGCGGAGGCCTTTGCTCCAGTTTTCAAGGAAAAAGTGAGATGATGTCTTTCAAGAAATCTTAACCAAGAATTGCAACAATGACCTCAATCCTGGAACCCTCACCTTGTATTGGAAACAGCATTTGTCTCTTCCCAGGAACAAATCAGAAAATCCGTATTTCTTGAGTTTGGACTCGGAAACCCCTTAAGAGACTCTTAGCTCTTTTTCAGCATCACAGGCCATCATATCACCCCTTCCCCTCTTGGAACCTTTGAAAACCTAGGTTCCCAAAGTTTCAGGGTGTGCGTCTAACCGTGCCCATGGTCCTCACAGCTTTCAGGAGCTCTGTTCTGTCACTACACCTCTACAGTCTCTCTCCTAGTTGGCTCCTTGATGGAGAGGGTTGTTTCTCTTTAATTTCTGTCCCCAGCAATTTGATTTGTGCATGGCACCTGAAAGGTACACACAATGTGTGTTCACAGTGTGTGAATGAATGAATGAAGAACACAATAAATCTACTTGTATCTACCCATCCTTTTCAATAGAGAGAAAAGCTGACTCTCTTTGTATCAAGGGCTCATCCCTCTTGTATTTGGATTCCGGGTCCCACAGGCGTCTCTGAGACCTGCGTGATTGGTTACCCCGCCCTCTGTTACATATCAATCTGCCCCATTCAAAACTACGTTTCCTTCCAGCTTTGGAAACTCTCTCACGAATTACTCTATCCTGCCCAGACTTTATCCTGAGCTTCAGACCGTTGCTTACTTGAGATTTCTACTTGGATATGGCAGACATCTTAATTTTAAGATCTTCACCCTAAAGACTGGTTCTTATTCCAGTTTTTCCTGCATCCTTGAGTGAAATCACTGCCACCCTGTTGTACAAACCTGAATGCCAAAATTCACCTTGGACGCTTCCTTCTCTTCCACCTCCATATGTCCCCATTACTGAGTCCCGATAGTTGTCTCTGGAATTGGTCTAATCACCTGCTTTTCCACATCTATCGCACCACATGATCTAAGTTACCGTAACATCCTGTCTGGATGTTGTGCCTACTAATAAGTTTTCCTGCATCCATTCTTACTTACGTCAATCTCCACTTCCAATCTCTTTGCCACACTGCAGCCAGTTCTAGCTTGAAAACGAAAATCTGATATCCTTAAATATCCCCAAATATCATTATCTTCCCATTGCTTTTCAAATGAAGGTTGAAATCTCCCAGGGGACCTTACGCTGCCTCTCCAGCACATTGGAAGCATGGTCTCCTGTGCTTGCTTTGCTCAGACACACTGTCTTCTTTCATTAATCCAACATGCCAAACTCCTCCTACCACAGGACATGGCACATGTCTAAGAGGCATCCCTAACTTAACATGCCTCCAGACAAGTTTCTGAGCCACCGCCCCTTACCAGCTCCTCTCAGCATCTTCCCCAACTGAGTATATAAAAATTCATTCTTTATGTTGTTCAGTGCAAAGACATTAAGACCATCCTGGACTCTTTTTCTCCAACTCTACATCCAATCTTCAGCAAATCCCTTCAGCTCTGCCTACAGAGTATATCCAGGATCTGACCACTTCTCACCATCTTTCCTTGTACCAATTTGGTCCAAACCATTATCACAAGAGCCTCTAACTGGTTCCTGCTGCCCTCACTGCTCCTCTGCTAACAGTCTATTCTCCATATATTAGCTCAAGTGTCTATCACTTCTATGCTAAAAGTTTCCAATGGTTGTCCTTCTCACATAAAAAAGACCAATCATTTGACCCCATTACCCCTCCTGATGGCATCTGTTCTTACTGCCCTGCCCAACCCTGCTCTCCCACCCTCAGACATGGCTCCTTCTGTTCCTAGAACCTGTCCAGGTCCCAGCCCAGGGAGCTGTATGACTTTCCCACTCGCACCTGTATGACTTACTGCCTCCCTTTCAAGTCTCAGCTCAAAGTTAGCTTGTCAGGGAGACCTTCCCCCAGCCATCCCCTACAGAAGACTCACTTCGTCTCTACACCCTGTATTCCCTATTCAGCTCTCTTTATTTTTCTTCACAGCTCTTACAGCTACTTGATATCATTTATGGTTACTTGGTCATTTGTGTATAGTCTGCATGACAAATGTGGTTCCCTTTCCTGGAATATGCTCCAGTCCATCTTTGTCTTATCAACTCCTAGTCACTCTTCAGAGGTCAGTCTGTCACTTCCCTGGCCTTCTATATTCGGTCTACTCTGTAATTCAAGGTCATTCCGTGTACCTTTCTCCGTCGCACTTATCACAGCTGTAAATCACACTCCTCTGTATGATAATATTGATTAAAATTGCTCCCCCATTAGACTTTAAAGTCCATGAGGGCAGGAACACTAGTTGCTTTTGCTCAAGACTGTTTCCTGGGGATTTAGCGTGCAGCCCACCGCTCGCTAGGCTCTCAGTAAAGACTTCTTGAATGAATGAATGAATCAAGGAACAAATGGAGATGGTCTTTTTAAAAAGTTTCTGACACCTTTACTCCACTAACCAGTTTCTTTTGGTTGCTCAGAACATTATTTTTCGTTGTATTTTCTTTACATTGAGGAATCAAACAGTCACCAGGGACATCGTGAATGTAAGTGGGAGTTGCTAGAGGAGTGATACCCATCTGGACCACCTGTGGAGCGAGTTTAAAAATCAGATCCCCGAGTGTCACACGTGAGTTTTTCATAGGAACTATTAAAAGTTCTCAGATACCTTTCAGGAACGTTACACTAAATCCTATCTTGTTTCTCCATCATTGGAAGAATTAAATACCGACTACAACTCCAAAATATACCAATGGTCATACAACAGGTAAACCCTAAATGGAGGCTCAGCATGCCACACTCAGCGGGGAAGATGGGTGTTGGAATATACTCTGTCATGGGTGGAAATGCTTTTAAAAACAACCACTGTTGACTTAATTACAAAGAATGTCACAACTGAATAACTGCAAAAAGAAAAATGCTGAGTTTCTGAAAATGAAGAAGAAGAAAAAAAAAAGAAACCAACCTTAAGCCCCTCTTTGTTTTTCTTCTGCCCAAGATAAAGACACTCTTTTATGAGTTTCACCTACGATGCATCAGGGAAGATTAAGATTTCTTTCTAGAATATGAATGAAAAAAATCGGAATGCATCACTGCAAAAATAGTCAGTTTTACAGCAAGTTTCTCAGTGAAGTTTTTGATAATACAATGCTTCAAAATAATAACTTATTTAAAATTTAAACTTTTAAAGTCAGTGTGATCTATGAGAGAGAGCAGCGATTATTTTAAAATGAAAAATCCTGACTATTTTTTGTTTCATTTGGAAATGAAACAACCAATATTGAAGGTGTGATTATTGAAATATTTCGCAGAGAAGGTAAATTCGTTTGGTAAAGGTAATACGGTTTGAAAAACCAACTCTTTAAAGGAAAACAAAATGGCATCCAATTTATTTAAGTGTGCCAATGGAATATACATAGTTTGCGGCTATTTTCTATCCTAGTGTTAAAAACAGGGCAGATGTTAATTGCCCTGGGAAACTAAATGCAACATAAAAATTCTTAGGAAAAAAATGTTTTCCTGAAGTTAAGAGAATGCTGCTTTTTCAGATGTTACCTTGGCTGACACTAATAATTCTTATGTCATAGTGTTCTTGAAAAATTGATTGTTTAACAAAGCAATCTGCCTGGATAAAGCTGCTTGGAGACAATCAGTTATGAATACTCCTGTGTAAAAGGCAAATGGCCAAAAGGACGATGCAGAAAGTCTTGGGGCAAATGCTATAAAGACATGGAGTATCTGTTCAATGGAGAAGCAAATTATGAAAGAAAAGGGACCTACTTCTTCCCATAATCTAAAATTACCCATTCATTGTTCATTAACCCTAAGAAAGATGAAAGGGACCATGCATGTTCATTGTCAGAAGTAAAATAGGTAATAAACTATTCCATCAGGTATGACAGAGAAACCATTATCCATTTATATTGACAGTGTTCTGTTTCAGAAATCTTCATTATAATGTTTCTATTTTAATTTTCCTTCTCAAAATTTTCTAATAACTTCTTTTTAATATTGCCAATCAAAATGCCTTGAACAAAATAGTTTCCTAGCTCTTAGCAACCAAGGAACCAAATCGCTTGACAAACACCAGAAATCAGAAATATAACAATTAGAGCGCCTGGGGTGCCCTGCAGAGACTGGGGTACCTGCACATTCTAAGCGATCTCTTATTCTTCACTAAGATAGAAAAAAGAATCTCCATATAAAGGGAGAGCTGACACTTGCTTTGAATTTTATTTTCAAAATTTTATTTTTAAAAGATCTAAGTAAAACAAGTTTTCAAAAAATAACATGTTCTTTGTTCTTTCCAATACACCACCTTATCATGCTTGTACATGGTGTTCCACAAGGGTGTCTCCACCGCCTTCCCAAATGTCTCCTTGGGCTCTGAAAGGTTCTAGTAGTCTTCTATATATCATCATTCAAAATATCAGTTTAGGGGACTTAAGAGGCTCCACACACGGGTTCCAAACAAGGATGGGCCTAGGACTAAAAATGATTTTGAGGTAGAATGAAAAAGTGTGAAAATTAGATATATTTCCAAGCTCTCTGATAAGATGGACAGAAAATATATGCTTACTCCACAACATTAAATCAAAATGATTTTGGATGAATTAGAATTTCATTTTGGAAGAAACTCACCACTCTAAACAGGTCTGTGTTTCCAAAATAGTTTGGAAAAGGGACTTAACAGTTTAACAATATTTACCTATGAGCAACATTTGCATATGAACTTCTGCTAATTAATTCCTAACAGTTACTTTAGTGACAAAGACTGTCCCAGTATTTTGTGGACCTTCCCTAGTAGAGGTGACGAGCAACAGTTTGAATCTGAAGGCAATTCTCAGATCACATGCTCTTAAATCAATGCATAAAGCCAATACAGAGGTTTGACTGGGGGTTTTAGGAACAAGACTACCAATTCCCCTTTCTCCCAACTCCTTTATTCAGAGTCAATTTAACTCATGGAGGAAACTATATAATGAAACTACAATGATATCTAACTTAATTTAAAACTAATTAAATAAGGAAGCCTTTAGACCGAGGTGGCTTTAATGCCTCAGCAGCCTACATAAGCCAACCAAAAGGTAAGCCTGTAATGCCTCAAAGTTAGGAAACTGAAACCTAAAGACAATGAATAACAAACAACTGTAGGCACCACAGACAGGCTGCCCCAAGATGGGCCATTGTGACAGGCAGATTATTTTGAGCTGAAAAACCATCAAATCCCCAAAGAATCAGGATACTCTGACCCCCCTCTGCCCCCAACACACACACAACTCTATGGAAAGAATTTACATAGAAGAACTATTCCAGAAGAGCATCACCATAGATAAGGTCACTATGTTATAATATAAACCTAGTGTGGTGGACGGCAAGGGATGTGGTGAAAGCTGCTCCAATTCCTCACTGGGCCCAGTTCTGTGTGGCCCATCAAGTGTTTTGCTTATCAAACGTTTACTTTTTTCTATTCCTGTGAATGACTTCCGTTCTCCTGGGTTCAGGATGACAATATACCTTATTCCCTCTGACTGTCTTTGGAACCCGTGTCTATGGCATCCCGTAGGTATGTAATTAAATTTCGGTTAATCTGTTCATCCGTCGCAGGACAATCTGCACTCTGCTTCACTACTGGGTCTCTGCCTTTCAATTCTTTGTTAGCAGGCACAAGGACCGAGGAGCATGAACTCAGCTCGTCATAGGAGAATGCTCTTGCGTAAGTATTCTCTATGGTAGAGAGCAGGCACCTTCACCTCCACATGTCGTTACTCAGTTTGGAAGTAAAGGAAGCTTCAGTCATGTTTGGAACTGGAACAAGATGAGGCCCCGAGGTAGCTGAAGGTGCACTGAGTGACATCTGTTGGGCCAAGCTCTGGCAGCTCCCTCCTAGTGACAATAGATTGCCTTCACTAACTTCGGCAGCTTATCTCACCATTTCCACAGCAGCACTTGTCCTACCTTCTCATCTTAATTGAGTAGCCAGAGAGGCTAGAGACCTAAGGAGTTCTGGTCTTTCCTTGAGACACTGAAAGTATTATTATAAAGCATTCCAAGAGCACCTTCACCCAATTTTCCCTCTGGAAAAAGAAATAGGCTAATTGCTTAGAGTATAATATAACTGTAAACTTTGTCCTGTAACTGTAAATTTTGATCCACAATAATCACAATAACTATAGCCAAGACATTTTGTGCCAAGCCTTCTGCTAAGGGTTTCCCATGTAGTATCCTATTTACTATACAAATGGGATAACATATATTTACTATAGGATTGTAATAATCCTATGAGGTAGGCATGACTATTACAAATAATTAAGACTCAAAGAGGATAGCAACTTCCCTTAAAGTTTTTTTTTTAGTTACAAAGCTAACTAATAGCTTGCTATTAACATTATTTTTATATCCCTTTGCTTTAACCAAGAACATGCAGGAGTTTTAAGCACTTGATGACCCTACAGGTAGCTTATATAACCACACATCTTTCCTACTTTTGCACTAATTTCACTTTGCAACTTTAATATACTATTAATATATATTTTTTAAATATTGCTTAATTCTAACATATCACTACCTTGGTATGTATATAATATAAACATGTTCCCTGGAGAGAAGCCAGTTAAAGAAAAAAGGAGGAGAAATATTTATGGAATGACGGTGGCCTTCTAATTCCCCCATCCCTGATAGAATAAAGCAATCAGCCTTCTGAGCACTTGGGAGCTGATTATTTAATAAAACTCACACAAATCTATTGTCAGGCATGAACTGAAATAAACTCTGTTCTGAATATGAAAAATTCAATTCTGTTTTTTAATCGGTTTTTCCAGGCAAGCTTAATAAAATGATCAGATGCAAATGAAGTATCATATTCTCCCCTGGGGCTCTCAGGTCCCCTTCTACTGTGCTCTATGTGTGAACTCCATATGAAAACCCTTAGACTATATCTTTGCACCAGATGTGCCAAAGTGACATTGATAACACACACCCTCCGAATCCAGTTTCAGAGCCTGGCGACAAACCATCCCCACTTCACCCCACCTCACCAGTTCCCCACCTCCCCAAAAAGCTCAGCATTTCATGTCATGCAGTCATAGTGAAAAGCAATGTTTCTTCATTCAAAAACATTCCAATAACTTGCAGTAACTGGCTTGTGCTTCACAGCACAGGGTGAACCAGGCACTCATTTGTAACCAAGGTAGAACACTGCAGACCTATCGGTTCTTCTTCTTCACAGGAAATTAGTCATTGATTTCTTAGGATAAAGAAGCTCTGATGAGTGATGGTGCAGACCAAGGAAAAGTGAAAATGAGGTAAGAAGATGAGTCTTTCACCCCAAAACTCATTTAGCTTGTCACTCCTACTATTAGCTTTACCAAAATGTAGGACTTCATTCATTGCTTGTTTGTCTCTTATTGGTTTCTCTTATTTCTCTGGTTTTGGGTTTCTCCAGGACCAGAATGTATAAATAAGAACTGCGCAGGAAATAAGGTGGATTTAAATTAGGTCTAAAGCAGGCATAGCAGCCAGGAACCAGGAAACAGCCCTTTCCTCCCCCAAGGCACCAATACCACTCCCCTACAATCCCTGACATTGCTTCAGGGGCTGAGCAGCTCCAGAGGGTAGAGCTTCTGGGCACTAGAGGGCTCCATACACAAATATGAAATGTCAAAGGAACCTGGTCCAGAGTAAAATTATGAATACAACTTCTGAGAAAGATTTTAATGATATGGACCTTATGACTCTCCCTGAAAGGGAGTTCAAAATAAAAATCATTCACATGCTCATGGAGGTACAGAAAGATATTCAAGAACTCAGGAATGAATTCCGGTCAGAGATCCAATCCTTGAGGAACACAATGGACGGTGTTAAAAGCAGATTGGATATGGTGGAGGAGACGATAAATGAAATAAAAACTAGAGAAAAGGAATACAAAGAGCTGAGGTACTGAGAGAAAAAAGGATCTCTAGGAATGAAAGAATATTGAGAGAACTGTGTGACCAATCCAAACGGAACAATATTCGCATTATAGGAGTACCAGAGGAAGAAGAGAGAGAAAAAGGGATAGAAAGTGTCTTTGAAGAAATAATTGCTGAAAACTTTCCCACGCTGGGGAAGGAAATAGTCTCGCAGTCCACGGAAGCCCACAGATCTCCCAACACAAGGGACCAAAGGAAGACAACACCAAGACACATAATAATTAAAAGGGCAAAGATCAAAGATAAAGACAGTATTAAAGGCAGCTAGAGAAAGAAAAAAGATCACCTACAAAGGAAAACCCATCAGACTATCATCAGACTTCTCAACAGAAACCTTACAGGCCAGAAGAGAATGGCATGATATATTTAACGTAATGAAACAGAAGGACCTTGAACCAAGAATATTGTATCCAGCACGATTATCATTTAAACATGACGGAGGGATTAAACAATTTCCAGACAAAGGAAAGTTGA